>CM021108.1:197397472-197905182 GCA_007115665.2 Sequoiadendron giganteum
CCTCTCTCTCTCTCCCACTCCCTCTCCCTCTCCCTCCCTCTCTCTCTCTCTCTCAATTCTCTCCCTCCTACCCCCTCCATGGATAACTTTAAGAAACCCCCCCCTTGGAGAAGGTGTAAAATCCTAGTGAATCTCTCCTTTTATTTGAAAAAAAATATTAATTTTCCTGGTGAATCTTATGCACAGTATTAAATTATTTGCAAAATCCTAGCGAATCTTAATAAATAATTGGTAAAAATAATAATCATAGTGGCGAATCCTAGTGAATCTTGGCACACTCCTATCACAATATAGGCGGGGTCAAGGGCCAAATCTTCCCCCATTCCTAACAAAATTCAATACCATCGGCCTAACAATGCTTCATCGATGGAACTCCCATCACAATCCTATGGTGCATCGGGGGAACTATGGGCATCAGGGAAACATTATCTGGCATCCCACTGATAGAACGAAGGATGGCTGCAAGTTCATTTCGTACCCTAATACACATGTGCCTTTTTAAAGGCTTGTTGAGGCCCGAAATTTGTTTTGGGCCACACGATTAGATTTAATCATGTGTCCCAGAACAAATTTCGGGCCTCAACAAGCCTTTTAAAAGGAACATGTGTATTAGGGCCCAGAATCAACCTACAACCATTCGATTAAAAAACTAATCTATGGCAATAGATAAAAGAAAATATTCCTCAAATTAAATAGTAATTTATTATTAGTGGCGATATTGCCCCAAAATTAATCGGAGGAATATAATATTACTAGCGAATATAATTAAATTTTTTAGTAACTGTATAAAATACTGGCAAATCAGTTTTGATGACGCATCATTTACATGGTGAATTAATCGAGACAAAATTATTTTTTCGTAAAAACCTGGCGATTTAGTCTTCGTTTCAACTTGTACTATTAGCCATTTTTGGAGCTCCTGATTTCTATTATTAGCCAATTGGCGAATATTCACCACTAAAGTTTTCCCTGACCCCCTCTCCCTCTCTCAAGTCTCTCTCACTCACTCACTCCTTCTATGTCTCTTCCCTCTACCCTTAGCCCTCTACCCTTAACCCTTAAACCCTCTACCCTCAACCCTTAACCATATACCCTTAACCCTCTACCCTTTATCTCTCCCACTCCCTCCCTCTCTCTCAAGACTCTCCCTCCTACCCCCTCTTCCTCTCTCAGGTCTCTCTCTCTCTCACTCAATCACTCCCTCTATCTCTCTCTCCTCTATCCTTAACCCTAAACCCTTAACCCTTAAACCCTTAACCCTTAAACCCTCTACCCTCTATCTCTCTCCCACTCCCTCCCTCTCTCTATCTCAAGACTCTCCATCCTAACCCATCTCCCCCTCTCCCTCTCTTAGGTCTCTCTCTCACACACTCACTCACTCCCTTTATCTCTCTCCCCTCTACCCTTAACCCTAAACCCTAAACCTTTAACCCTTAAACCCTAAACCATTAAACCCTCTACCCTTAACCCTCTATCCCTCTCTCTCTCTTTCAAGTCTCTCCATCCTACCCCCTCTCCCTCTCTCAGGTATCTCTCTCACTCACTCAATCCATCTATCTCTCTCCCATCTCCCTTAAACCCTATACCCTCAACCCAATACCCTAAACCATCAGGGCTATAGGTCCTCAACCCTATACCCTCAATTCTCAACCATCTACCCTATACATTGGATCCTCAACCCTCATCTATGTTTTTCCCTCCCTCCTCTTCTCTCCTTATCTCTATCTCACTTCTCCCTCCATCTCTCCATCCATCCATCCCACCTTCCCTTCCCTAATCCCTCAACCCTCTACCCTCAACCCTTAAAACCTTAAAAACTCAACCCTAAACCCTCAACCCTCAACCCTCAACCCTCAACCCTCAACCCTCAACCCTCAACCCTTAAATCCTAAACCCTTAAACCCTCTACCCTCTACCCTCAACCCAATACCCTCAACCCTAATACCTCAACCCTTAAACCCTTAAACCCAATTAAAATCTCTACCCTAATCCCTCAACCCTTAACCCTTAAACCCTCAACCCTCAAAGCTCAACCCTCAACCCTCTACCTTCAATCCTAAACCCTTAACCCTAAAACCTCAACCCCTATACCTTGTACCCTAAAACCTAATCCATCAACCATATACCCTCAACCCTCTACCCTCAACCCTTAAACCCTAAACCCTTAAACCCTCTACCATCTACCCTATGCATTAAACCCTTAACCCTCAATTCTCAACCCTCAAACCTCAACCCTTAATCCCTTAATCCTCAACCCTTAAAACCTAAACCCTCAACCCTTATACCCTCTACCTTATACATTATACCCTCAACCCTAATCCTTCAACCATATACCCTTAAACCTATACCCTAAACCCTCTACCCTCAACCCTGAATCCTCAACCCTAAACCCTAAACCCTTAAACCTTCTATCCTCTAACCTCAACCCTCTACCACCTCAACCCAATACCCTAAACCATCAATCCTATACCCTCAATTCTCAACCCTCTATCCTATACATTGGATCCTCAACCCAAATATATCTCTATCCCTCTCTCCTCTTCTCTTCTCTCTATCTCACTTCTCCCTCCATCTCACCCTCCATCTCTCCCTCCATCCTTCCCTCCCTCTCTACCCTAATCCCTCAACCCTATACCCTCAACCCTTAAACCCTTAAACCCAAGTAAATTCTCTACCCTAATCCCTCAACCCTCAATCCTTAATCCCTTGACCCTTAAACCCTCTACCCTCTACCATCTACCATCTACCATCTACCATCTACCCTCAACCCTCAACCCTCAACCCTCAACCTTGAAACCCTCTACCCTCTACCCTATACATTAAACCCTCAACCCTCAATTCTCAACTCTTAACCCTTAATCCCTCAGGCAGGTAGGGAAACATAGGTGAGATACAAAGTGATGAAGGGAGAGGTGGGTAAACAAAGGGATAGGGGAGATAAATATAGGTAGAGAGGGAAGGAGATGTAGAGAGAGGAGAGATAGAGAGAAGTAGACAGGGGAGGGAGGGATAGGTAGGGAGGAGATAGAGGTGTGTGTGTGAGAGAGAGAGAGAGTGAGGGAGGAGACACGGTTGAGATATAGAGTGATGGAGGGAGAGGTGGGTAAAGAGAGGGAGAGGGGAGATAAAGATAAATAGAGAGGGAAGGAGATGTAGAGAGAGATGATAGATAGAGAGAAGTAGAGAGTGGAGGGATGGTGGGAGAGGAAAGGAGGAGATAGAGGTGAGTGTGTGAGAGGGAGAGAGTGAGAGGAGAGAAAATGAGGGGAGAGAGGAAGGGGGAGAGAGAGAAAGAGATTAGAGAGGGAAGGGGGGAGAGATAGAGAGTAGAGGGGAAGGAGAGAGTAAGAGAGAAAGAGGGGTGAGGGAGAGAGTGGTAGGTAGTGGAGGGAGAGGTAGGTAGAGAGGGAAGGAGAGAGGGATGGATAGGAGGGAGAGAGGGAAGGAGGGAGAGTGAGATGGAGAGAGTGGTGAGATAGAGAGTAGAGAGGTAAGGAGAGAATGAGAAATAGAGATAAAGAGAGAGAGGGAGGTTGGAGGGAGGGAGAGGTAGAAAGGGATAAGTGAGACATAGAGAGGGAATGAGGGAAAGTGGGATAGAGAGAATGGTGATTTAGAGAGGAGGGAGTGAGAGGGAAGGAGGGAAAGTGGGAGAGAGGGAATGGTGATTTAGAGAGGAGGGGGTGATAGGTAGGGATAGAGATAATGGTGAGATAGAGAGGAGAGAGTGAGAGAGAAAGAGAGGGATGGAGAGACAGAGAGAGAGGTAGGTAGAGGAAGGGAGACGAGAGATAGACAGTAGAGAGGGAAAGAGGTAGGGAAGGAGGAATAAGTGAGATAAAGAGGGATGGAGAGACAGAGAGAGAGGTAGGTAGAGGAAGGGAGACGAGAGATAGACAGTAGAGAGGGAAAGAGGTAGGGAAGGAGGAATAAGTGAGATAAAGAGGGATGGAGAGAGAGAGTGATGGAGGGAGAGGTATGTATAGAGAGGGAAAGAGAGAGGAGAGATAAAGAGTAGAGAGGGGAGGGGAGAGAGGGAGGGGGGAGAGAGAGGTAGGGAGATAGAGATGTGTGTGTGAGTGAGAGAGAGAGAATGGTGAGATAGAGAAAAAGATCAATTGAGAGAGAAAGAGGAGGAGAGAGGGAGGGACAATAGTGAGAGAGATTGGGAGGAGAGACAAAAAGAAGGGGAGGGAGGGTGAGGTCCAGAGAGGGAGGGAGAGGAGAGATAGAGAGAAGTGGAGAGGGAAGGAGGGAGGGAGCGTTAGTAAGGGAGATAGAGGTTTGTGTGTGTGAGAGAGATAGAGTGGTGAGATAGAGAGGGGAGAGTGAGAGGGAGGGAGAGAGAATTATGAGATAGAGAGGAGAGAGTTAGAGAGAAAGTGGGGGAAGAGAGGGATAAAGAGTGAGAGAGAGATGTAGGTAGAGGGAGGGAGAGGAGAGATAGAGAGTAGAGAGGGAAAGAGGTAGGGAGGGAGACATAAGTGAGATACAAAGTGATGGAGGGAGAGGTAGGTAAAGAGAGAGAGAGGGGAGATAAAGATAAGTAGAGAGGGAAGGAGATGTAGAGAGAGAAGAGATAGAGAGAAGTAGAGAGGGGAGGGAGGGAGGCAGATGTAGGGAGGAGATAGAGGGGTGAGAGAGAGAGAGAGGGGAGAGAGAGAGATGAAGGGAGAGAGAGAGAGAGAGGGAGTGGAGAGATAGAGAGTAGAGAGAAGGAGAGAGAAAGATGATACAACTTGTTGACTACTAAAATTTGACCTCCTGATTACTGAAATTTCAATTGTTGCTTATTGAAATTTGACTAAGTTTGAAATTTTTAAGATCTTCCAAAAACTAGAATTTGCATTATAATTCCTAGAGATCTGAAACCACTCTCAAACATCCTACCTATATACATGTAATATAACCTAAAGTATAAGAAAGTAAATTTCCATATGTAAATGTCAACTTATACTTAAATGTTTATTTCATGTATATAGTTTCCCTGGAAGAGAAAGCGAAAATAAAAGAATTTAGAAAAATGCATTCCAAAATTCATTGAAAAAAGAAAGAGAACTCACACTTGTTCACTCATTGCAAAATTCAAGCCATTTGGTGCATGCCAAATTTGGTGCTCGCCAAATGGTAAAGCCATTTGGAGAGCGCCAAATTTGGCGAGCACAATATGGCATATTATGGGTTTTTTTGACAATTTGACACCAAAATTGTGTCACAGATTGGTGCACTTACCCCTCTTACATGTCATTTCATGAATTTCAAATTCTGCCTAATATCATTTATTGTGCACGTTCATCAAAATGTGCACAACCTTCCTTCATTCACATTTTGACAAGTGGCACTTATCCATTGGATGTTGAATGATCTCACATTCATCCATTTTGCTCATTCTTCCATCTTGTCCCTCTATAAATAGAAGGCTTTCCTTTGTATTTTGGATCCACAACTTAGAGCAAAGTTACTCTTCTCACATTGAGAGCTAATTTTATCCATTTCATATCAAGTTTTCATCATTTTATGATTTCATAGCTAGGGTATGCCAAAATTTCATCAAGGAGCTTCAACCATCATCAAATCATCAAAGAGCTTACAAAGGAGTTGGGAAAGGGCCAATTTCTACACATAATTGGCACCAATTCCCCCATGGGATCACGAGTTTGATTTGCATTGAATAGGATTTGATAGCTTTTATTCATATTTTTTTGTGTTCTTCATCTCATTTCTTATTCTTTGCAATTATAAATGGATTTCATGGGGAATCTTGATTCTCACTTGCATTTGATCTAACATTGTGTTTGTTTGCTATGTTTGTGTAGGTCCAGTATTGGGGTTCACATTAGCATATGAATTGGATCAAAATTTTCCTACATTTTTAGATCCATCTATGTAGTGTGTAGTTTAGTTTTACAAACTCTATGAAGTTCTCCTCTTTGATGTTCTTCTCTAAGCATTTTTCATGTTATATTTTGAGCTAGTGAAGCCAAATATTCAAACACTAATATAAATTTATTAGAATGCTAAGTTCAAAGTTGTGTCTATTAGGATACCAACAAAATGAATAATACTAAGTTTAAATTGTGTGCCGATAGACAAAATAACAAAATCTATTGGTCAAGTTCTTGAATGAGATGGATTGAATGAATTTCTCATCTTAAAATATATAATACTAGAATTAGACGATAAAAAAATTGTATTTATTAAATCAAAAGAAGGATGAAAGAAATGAGTTAATTTGTATTGACCATTGTCTACTTCAAATTGTCACTTCATTTCGTTAATAACACATGATACCATATATTTTATAAATATAGGGGAGATGGTCTAGTAAAGTTATGCAAAGTTCAATTGTTGTTATAGCACTTGTGCTTATAATACTCAGTCTTATCAATATTTATACTATATATTGTAAAAAGATGGTCCACATGTGAATAGAAAAACAACCAAATGTTGGTCAAAATGGACCCATACTTGAACACATTAGAACCTATGAATCTTGTATTAAAAAAACACAAATACAATCATGAAGAAGTGAAATAATATTTTTTTGTCTCAAATAAAATATCATAACTATCCATTATAAGTGTGTCATTTATAAAATAAAATGCTCATTTAATAAATAAGACACTTATTTAAACAAATATTGTTATCATAGTGAAAAATATTGTTCTTATGTGTACAACTATTGGGGTAGCAATGTACAACCATTGGAGTATTTCATATTAATAGTTTGTGCTATCATAAATATAAAAGGTGAGCACAATAAATATCATGTATTTTCCCATTAAATGTGAAAGATTTTCAAAAAGTTTTAGTGTTCAACTATTGGTCCATCTTTGTTTGATATAAGTTATATTTTAAATAATTATGTGTTATTTTTATAACAACAAATAATTTTTTTATGCTCAACTATTGGTCCATTTGTGTTGAATATAAAAGCTAGAGATGACAAAGATTTATGGTTACCAATAGGTATTTGGTCCATTTAAGTTTAGGTTGCACATAAGTTTTATTTTAAATAAAAATATAATATTCTACAAGCAACAAATTATATTTTTTGTTAACTACTAGGGGTACCATGATTAAATTTTGGTCGAATCTTTAAAATGTCAAATTTTGGACACTTCTCAATAGATGTGTTGATGTGGCAAGTTGCATGATGAGTCACACCTTCAAATCTTAGTTATAAATAGATAAGAAGCCACTCCACATTTAAAACAACCGAAGGTCCTACTATATTCCAGGTAATGGCTACATGCTCGCAAAGTTAGCCCACACAACTATAATTCAAACCGAAAAAAATAGAATAGAATGGTATTAGTGTAAGATTTGGATAAACTGTGTGTAGTTTCTTTCATCAACGTTTCGGATCATACTCCATGATCATCATGAGGATGACAAACAAAGAGAAAAGTAAGAACAAAGAGTTAGTAGACTGGAATATAAAGAGAAAGAAGGGTGGAAGGGATAGAAGACACAAATCCGAAAAAAATATCCTTTCCACCCTCCTTTCCTCTTTATATTTCAGTATGCTAAGTCTTTGTTCTTACTTTTCTCTTCTGCTTGTCATCCTCATGATGGATCTTGGAGTATGATCCTAAACTTGATGAAAAAAACTACACAGTTAATCCAAAAATCTTACAGTAATACCATTATGAACTGTGAAAACAAAATATTATTAATAGAATGACCAAAACCTACAAATTCAACACCTGTCATGCACATGCATTCAATACAATCTGATTTACACCGCCATACGTGTTCTAGAACTTCGAAAGCTAGCCGGGCGCAGGTGTTTTAGCAGGCTGTGAGGAGCGGTGAAATCTTGGGCGGCAAAACAAGTGACAAAAAGCTTTTTGTCTGTGACGCCATTGATTGCCTTTAAACGGCAAGTTGAGGAGTTTTCTATGTATAATATGGCCCGCAATAAAGCGACCGACGCTCTGTTACTGAGCCGCCAGCATCTTGAGATCTAAGGAGTTAGTGCAATGACAAAAAGTAAAGAGATTGTCTCTACTGTGTACTTGTAGGCCCCCCAAATGCATTCACACAGATCATGTGCAGGACTGCAAAGGACGGACCGCCAAAAAAGTTAAGATAATCTCTCTGTCTGCCAGACAAACCACTGTGTTCCG
Source organism: Sequoiadendron giganteum (assembly GCA_007115665.2). Lineage (NCBI taxonomy): Eukaryota > Viridiplantae > Streptophyta > Pinopsida > Cupressales > Cupressaceae > Sequoiadendron > Sequoiadendron giganteum. The sequence continues at coordinate 197,405,605 of CM021108.1, forward strand.
GGCCCCTGGGGAAATAGAAACTAACAATATATATACACAAAGTTTCCTTTTGCTGGTACGGGATAGTTTTCCAATTAATGGTGGCGTACAGTGGAGGCTAATGGAATGGTTAAAGATCAATTTAATGGGCCTGTGGGACCTCTGCAAGTATTGGCCAACTTCTATTAATTAAACGTGCACCCACCATGCTCAGTACAGTGGATAGACACTACCCTTCGTTTTGTTTTGTTTTCTGAAACAAATTATTGTTCTACTTTTACTGCATCTGCCCAAAGTTGCGTGACGTGAAATTTACTTTCCTTGCATGGCACCCAATTGTCGCATGATTTTTCTGCAAAATTGTGTTGTAAAATTCGCCGTACGTCTGTACGTTACAGTTGATTGCATGGTAATAATTGGGGAAAGTTGTGGGAAAAGAGCTGCCTAAAGAGGCCCGAATTTTCTGCGAGTTCTTCTGTACGCAATGGGGTACAAAGTACTCCACGCTCTCTCGAATGCACTTAAAAAGTCTCTAGAATGAATCTGCCCCTTACACGTGTGGGGATCTCATGGTTGGTCCTATGTTTATAGTGGAGTTCCACTCCAAAAGGATATAACTTCAAAAGGATATAACTTCAAAAGGATATAAGTGGCATCAGACTTTTAAGATTTATGGTTGTGGGGTAAAAATTTGCATCTTTAAATCTTTAACTCAAGTTTTCATCATAGTTTTTCAAGAAAAAGATGGTTTCTTACTTAAGAACCATTTTTTAGCTAATTATGTTCTAGAATTTAATTGGTCTTGTAAGTTTAGAAGGGAGTTCCACTCCAAAAGGATATATGTGGTATCCAATTTTTATGGTTGTGGGGCTAAAATTTGCACCTTTAAACCTTCAACTCAAGTTTTGATCATTGTTTTTCAAGAAAAACTTGGCTCCCTACCTAGGAACCCTTCTCTAGCTAATTATGTTGTCCTAGAATTCAACCCTTCTCTAGCTAATTATGTTCTAGAATTTTTATCAAAAACTTTTGAGAGGGAAATTATTGGAAGGACATTCAACAAATTTTAGAGGAGATTGTTAAAAAAAGTTATTTTCCATTAGATTAATTTCGGTAAAAGTTGATTTTTGGATTGTATGTTTTTCTTTCAAGAAATCATGTATGTACTTTTTAAAATGAAGTGTTGGTATTGATGGGCTTTTAATAGAATTTTATTAGACTATGTGGAAGCATATCAAATATGACTTTTATCTTTGTTATTAAAAGGCCTTTGAGAAATGATCTTTAGACCTAAACATTAAAAAAGGCCTAGTCAAACTTCTACTTAAATGAAAAATGAACTCTATTTTTGGTTGGTACCCTATTACTTTATTAAATACTTCTTCCAAAATCAATACAAAGATGCTAACTATTTGGATCAAGCATGTGTTGTGGGATATTGTGAGAGTAGAACAAATAGGATTTCTTGGAGATAGATATATTCTTGATAACTAAATTTTTAGCATGTAAAATTAGTGAATGGACTCAACAATTGGACCTAATCATATTTCTAGTCAAATTCAATTAAAATAAAATACATGACATAATACACTGGAGTTCCATCCTTAATATGTTGCAATGGTTATGTTTTAGGCCTAAATTTTGTGTACTTGTTTAAATGTTGTTCAAAGATGTTTCCTTTTTTAACCATAGACCACCCTAACATTTGATGAAATTTGTACACTATAGATTTTTGTAATGATGAAAATTGTACATTCATATTAATTTTTATTTAATTTTGCTTATATCTTTCGAAAATGTTTTAGTTCAATTACATATCAACAAATAACTTAATCTTATATAAAGTTGGGCTCATTCTCTTAACTTTCACATGTCTCTATTTACACATATCTCTAATAATTTAGTTGCACTTTTTAATTCATTTCTATACAATTTCACTTACAATCCTCATTTAGTATAGCCTCCATGGTCAAACATTAACTCCTCATTTATTATCTTAGGTCATTCTTATAGGTGTAGGATTTGATCCCATACCCATAGGTGTAACCCCTAACATTTAAATTTAAATGTAGTCAACTCTTAGTCATTTAATTGGTTGTTATGATATGAATACACACATGTTTGTGTGAATTGTTACTATGTCTTAGTATTTAAAGGCATTTACTCACATTCATTTTTCATCCTCTCACATAAAGGAATCTTGATGTAGGAACACCTTAGGGTTTAGACAATCTTGCATCAAGCAAAAACATGTTATTTTATTTTGCATGTTTCTAGATATTAGAATCTCATTGATTTGTTAGTCAAATTAAACTATAATAAAGTGCATGACATAAAACATTGAAGTTTCTTCTTTAATATGTTGGAATGTTTGATTTTTGGGCCTAAAATTTATGCACATATTTAAATGTTGTTCATAGATGCCAATGCGAGCACCTTGTTATTAATAATTATATATCGAAGTCATTTTCCTTACAATGTTCCATCAGATAGGGATGCCCTTTATCTCCATTTTGGTATGTGCTCATGATAGATGCTTTAGTTTATCTTTTACAAAAATCTAATCAAATGAAGCTTATGACATATGCTATCGGTCACTCAAAATGTAGTTATTATTAGCTCACACTTTGTTGATGATAACACGTTATTTGTAAAAAATTGAGAGCAAGAGTTGAGTAGTATTATTGATATTTTAAACTTGTATTATTTTGTGTTTTCATCATAATTATCCCACCAAAAGAATAAATATCTTATGTCTCAAATTGGTATTATTCCTCAATGGATCCTTATGTTATTGTAAATAGGGTCATTACATAACTAGTTAGTTAATCTCACTTTCTAGGTTGACATATTCAAATTGTGTAAGTCTCAACTTAAGGAATTTTAGAGCTTTTTATCACATCATTGGTTGAGAAATGTGTCCTCATCATTGGAGACACATATTGCATGCATACTTGTCACTTGCTCACACATTTGTCAAGTGAGCTCATAAGTGTTTCACTTTTGGAGTGGTAGTCAAAGTTTCATTCCTAGTTTCTAACCTAATCATCCTTACCTATATATGCAATGTTCATCATTTTACTTTACACACCTTTGATTAGTTTATTTTGAAGAAATCAATGCAATTTTGTCATCTTGACATTTGTATCTCTTAGAATTGGTTTGCTTTTATGTATTTACAATTCTTGTACCTTAGGATCTCTTAAAATTTCTTGGTTATACATTTGATTTCAAATCTCTAACACCCTAAAGAGTGGAAACAAATTAAACATGAAAAATAACTAGGTATCTTGGCATTCCATTTGGTTTGGGAGTTTTGAATTCAGTTTGATAATATAACCTTCATTTCCACACATGTGTATCACCCTTCTAGTTGGATGATCTCTAATAAAGTTTATGAAGATATGGATACAATAATTTTTTATTTTTTTTTATAGCTATATTTTAGTCTCAATGCATTAAATTGAGATCTAAAGGTAGATTGGGAATTAAAGATCCCAAGACATAAGGGCTATGTTTTGTTGCTAAATGGATCATTAGAGTTGTTAAAGGTAAGAAACCTTGGAAATTTATATTGTGACATTAAATTAATACAACTATAGTTAAAGGAAAATGACAACCTATGAATTGGTTGGATAAGATTATTATTACTTCATTTTTCAAAATTAAACCTTACTTTACCTTACAATATAATTGGAAGGCCTAAAAACATGTTTTCCACTTCTTAAAGATGAAAGAATTCTCATTAAAATATTGCTTTAGTTTTGTTTGTTCATTCATTTAGTGGGATAAACTTATATAATATCATGAACAAAATGTCTTTAGCTTTCCCCAACAAGCTTATTATTTGTTTAAGGAAGGGGTCTGGCAATTTAGTGACATTTGGGATTTCATTTCTTTGATTGATATCCTTGGCAAGTTAATAAAGAATATTTTTCTCCCTACTCAATCTCATAGAGCATACTCTTTTGTTGGAATCCAATTGGCCTCCAAAAGGCTGAAAGATTTGCATGGTTAGCATTGAGAAATATAATTTTGATAAGTGATGGATTGGTCAAATTAGGGATTCTAGAATCTTTTAGATGTGTGTTGTGTCAAGAGGAAAATGAAACAGTGGACTACTTGTTTGTGCAATGTTCAGTAGCTCAGGACTATTGGGATTTTATAAAGGGGAAACTTAATGTTTGTTTTCCTCTACCAAAAACACTATGGGATTTATTTTCAAGTTGGCCAACTCTGCATAAAACATCTTTGTCTGCATGTATTTTTATGGTGACAAGTCAGCTATTGTAATTTGGAGTCTTTGGTGGGAAAGAAATAAATGTATCCTTAGAAAAGAGACCTCTTTAGTGCTTCACCTCAAGATGAAAATTGAAAAAATTATATCAGAAGCAACCAATTCCTATGTACAAAACTATAAAAAATGTATCTTCCTTGTTTACAAGTTGGGATGATTATCTCTTGAAGCATTGGGAATACATTTCACTGCCTTTTAAAGGAGCCTTGCATTTTCCAAATGTTAAAAATATTGGTAGAGAAACTATAAAATAGATACCACCATCTTCATATTTTCAAAATCTTAACTTTGATGGTGCTTCAAGAGGCAATCCAAGTCTTTCAGGTGTTGGGTGTTGTATTCGTAACAGTCAAGGGTTAAATTGATAAATTCCAAAGAAATACAATTGGCCAACAATTCTAATAACATGGTAAAGGAACACACACTTCTTCAAGATTTGCAATTAGCAAAGGAACCGGGTCTACCAAAAATTTATATAGAAGGAGATTCCTTATTGAATATCAATGCCTGCAAGGAAAAGAAAATCCACAACTGGAGATTAAGTTATATTCTAAGTAAAGCTTGATCATTATTGGATACCTTTAAAGAAGTTTTAATCTCTCATACTTATCGATAAGGTAATAAGTTATTAGATTCTTTAGCTTACATAGGTTGTGATAAGGGTGCCTTTGTTTGTTTTGGCAATGATGCAGGAGCGAAAGACTTTCCTAAGCTGGTGGAAATAATAAAGGAAGAATAAAGTCCTTAATTCATATTTGTGAAAGGGATCCATTTTTGCAATGTAGGGGTTGCTTGGGTTTGTGTTGAAAGTGTTTAGCATTTGGATGATTAATATATGCACTGTAGCAATATGAAAAGGAAATGGGAATTGGTAGTGTAGGGGTTGCTTTTGAAGTTTGGAAGTTAGCTTGTTGGCTTTCGTAGAAATGAAGGAAGGATAAGGTAGAAGAGAAACTTGATTCCCAACATGACTAAAGGTAACAAAAGTTAAAAAAGTTGAACAAAATCGAGTATCAAAATTTCAAAGATTGGAGGTCATCTTATTGGCGTTCGCAGGAGTGAAGGAAGGTCAAGGTAGAAGAGACACCCGATTCCCAACAAACCTAAAGGAAAGTCAGGATTCTCACTTCAAATTTTTAAAGATAGATTTTTCTGAGATCGAACATCAAGCTTTCAAAGTTTAGAGGTCATCTTGTTGGCTTTCATAGAAGCGGAGGTTAGAAAATGTAGAGGAGAATCTTAGACCTTGACAAGAAGTTAAAGTTCAGAGAAGGATAAGGCAGAGGACACACTCGATTCCTCACAAAATAAAAGGAAATTTGGGCTTCATAGTTCAAAGCTTTAGAGATTGGGCTTCTCTGTTCAGGGTTCGACCTTTCGAGCTTCTTAGTTTAGAGTTTCGAAGCTCGGGCTTTCAGAGATCAGGCATCAGGATTCTCTATTCGAGATTCAACCATTTAGGCTTCTTAGTTTGGAGTTTAGGATTTTAGAGATCGAGCATCAGGTTTCTTTGTTCAAGGTTCCACCTTTCAGGCTTCTCAATTCAGAGTTTCAGAGATCGGGCATCAGGCTTCTTTATTCAGGGTTCCACCTTTCGGGCTTCTTTGTTCGGGGCTCCACCTTAAGCTTTACCAAATGTAAAGTATGCAAATGGTAAGAAGGAAGAGCAACACCCAACCCCTAAAAAGGAAAGTTTCCAACAACGTACAAGTAACTTCATAGCCAAAGTTGGTGGTAGTCCTCAATAGGTAATCCTGTTTGGTAGCTGGGGAATATGAAATATTATCATGTAAATCTTCCAGTTGGACAAAAGCATAAACTAGGCCCTCTTGGGAACTTTTGTAATTACTTATTATTATTATTATTATTAATATAATATATAGGCTATTAGCCTTTTCCCCCCCAAAAAGTTTACATTTAAAAAAAAAATTGTCTAGTCGTTAATCCCATTAGATTTAACTATGGAATTGTGTACTCTTGTTTCATGTAATTTCTTCAAATATTGGATTTGGGTCTCCTCTTATAACTTCACTCTACTTCAAGTAAATTTATATCTTTGTATCAACCCTTATATGCCCTTAAATCCCCTTCTTAACCTTATATGGAAATGTAGATTTAGCAATTAGTTTTGGACTAAATTGAGTGCTCAAATTTAAAATTCTAAAGTTGATTCTTATACACAAGTTTTGACCTAGTAAATTATACAATGCATTGTAATTAGTGGGGACATATTGAAATGTATAATGGTTTAGCTAGTTAAGTGCCCATTTTGTTAGTCTACTAAAAATATGAAACATTTATTTTGGGGTTGTTCTTTTGTCAAAAATAATAGACTATTATTTTTTATACTCACCTACTATATTTAATCATCATTTGAAATGAAAATAAGCTATTTTTGGAATGTGATTGCCTAATAATGTGATTACTAACTCTATTAGACACATCATCTTAAGGCATATAGAGAATTATGCATTTAGATACACTTTCTAGTTCTAATTTTGGAGAGTATAATTTTAAGAATTTATTTTGACATCTTTCTCTAAATTGTGTCTCTATTTTCTTAGTTACATGTGTTGTCAAAGAAGAATTTGAAGGTTTCCTATCAGTTGCAACAAATTAAATTGTAGATCCCTTAACTTCAAATAAAAAAATCCTTGTGCCCATCATATACACAAAGGTTTCTTTATTCCATGAGATGCATGATGTTTCAGTTGTCCTTGTACATGCTAATATAGTTTCTTAGGGAATCTTTGAGTTTATATTGTTACTAGCCACTATATTTTAGATAGAAATTGTTATATTTTAGTTGTGTGGTTTTTACTATAGTATTTTGAGGATTTCTCCTCATTACAACCTTTGTGGTTGTTCATTATTTTTTAATAAGCTTTGTTCAATACTGTAGACATGGAAAATGTACAAGTTCGTTTTGGCACAACTGATCTCGATTACTAACAACGTTTCCTCTTAGATCAAATTCTAAGCATTTCATCACTTTCTATCCTTTAATTCAATAAATCACTATTTATTGGATTAAGTTTATCACCTCCTTTGATTAAATTAATCAGTTTAATTTAATTAACCTTACATTGCTGTTTAATTAAATAAATCATTTTATTTAATTAAAATCTCTAAAGTCTTTCTATTAAATTAAATAAATTAAACCTTATTTGATTTAATCTAGCACATTCCCTTCTTTATTGAATAAATCAAATCATTTATTTAATAAAGCATTTCCTCTCAATTTATGACTTAAATCAATTCATAAATTTAAGTCTAAATTGTCATATCACCTAATTCTTCATTAAATTAATCAAAACATTGATTAAGTTAACCCTTCTCACTAAAATCCTCTAGAGAATGCAACTTGCACAATAAATCAATTATTTTGATTTATTAATTCTCCTATTTTCCCTCACAAAGCATCAAAAAAGGGAATATTCCTCTTTTGAATTCAAAAAGTCCAAGTGGACTTGGTCCTTCCAACAAGGCATTAAAAGCCTCTTACATGTCCTTGACCTTGAGCCAAGTGACAATAAATTCATTCCTTTTCCCTCTTCAACATGTTATTTCTCAAGTTTGAAATGCCACCTAATTGCATTTATTGGCACATTGGCCAAAACTTTCTCATTCCTCATCCAATCACATTTGGACAAGTGGCACAATGTCATTGAACTATCTTTTATCCCACATTGCTTGTTTTCACTCATTCTTCCAAGATTGAAATCTATAAATTGGAGACTCTTCCCCTCAATCATCATCGACAACTCATATTCAAAGTTACTCTCTTCAAGTGAGAACTGATTTTGCAATCTTCATTCACCATTCCTATCAATTTCACATTTGTACCAAAGTTATGCTCAAATCTCTTTGGAGATTTGACCATTTCTCCAATCAATCAACATTTGCAACTTAGGAATTGGGAAAGGGCCAATTGCAACATATCATTGGCACCAATTCCCCCATAGGATCTTAATGCTATTTGCTTAATTAGGATTTAAATGTTAAAATTTCATTGTGTTCTTCATTTCCTAGTTTAAGTTTTAGATAGATGGATTTTATGGGGAATCCCTCTTTGTTACATGCATATTTGAACTAACACTAACAATGTTTGACTTCCTTATGCATATGCAGGTTTAGGGGTTTACATTTTGGTGCTAGGAGGAGGGCCTAAAGCTTTTTGACACGTTTTTCCTCAAATTTCTGCGGTTTTCTTCACATTTTTTTTCATACATAGGAAACTGCATCGCGTACTAGACACATGGCGCTGTATTGCACCGCGGCCTCATATGCGGTGCTATATTGCACCACACCTCCCGAAGCCCACGGCACCATATAGCACCGCAACTGCTTCACGCGCATCAAATTTGAAATTTCGCCAAACATTGCCGCTGCCAAACTCCACTGCGTGTAAAACTCCGCCGCACCCGCGGTCTCTGTTTCTGCAGAGCACCGCATACAGTTGACCGTGCGGCGCTGTATAACACCGCCTGTGTTTTTTAAGCAGCACCGCACCCGTTAAGGAGCACCGCATTTGATAAACTCCACCACGGGATCAGTCTGGTTTTCAAAATTTGAATATTTTTTTTAAATATTAACCTAATTTGCTATTTTTTCCTTTTTTCACTCTCTGTTTTTCTGTTATTTTGCAGAATGGAGGCAAAAGGAGAAGTTCATAATCATGTTATCTTCACAAACCCAAAGTGTTTCTAAACACTAAAAGTGTTCTTTAACACTTCTTGAGAAAATTTTGTGAATCTTTGACCTTAGGAAAAAATAACTTTACTTTGGGCTTAAAAAAAAACAAAAAAAATGTTTAAATTTTCATGTTCATCTTGTGCAAAGTGTTTCTAAACACTTAAGTGTTCTTCAACACTTCTTGAAAATTTGTTAAAATTTTCGACCTTAGGCTACTAATTTTTCATTGGGATCTAAAAAGAACAAACAAACTTTGTTTTTTTTAAAAAGTTGCCAAGGGGCTAAAAATAATTTTAGACACTTACTAGTTTTCAATTTGGATTTAAAATTGGACAAGGCAAACTTCACATTTCATTTTGGTGCTTCTAAAATGAACTCATCATTGCTTTGAAGGATAAAATTGAACATGTGTCTTTTATGTTTTGCAAACTTTTTAACAAATTAACATCATTAAAATGTGTATGCGCTTCTCTCGCGCTTTATAGCAATCTTGAGAATCAAAAGCGTTTTAGTGATATTAACTTGTCAAAAAGATTGCCTCCACATTTGATTTGGGCACTTAAAATTGAAGAAAACATGCGAGTGTGAGCACGATATATTGCGGAGGTTCTGCCCTTTGTTTTTCAACAAGGGTTGTGTGAACGACGAGATATGTTAGCTCGCTTTTGTTAACTTAGAGGGCCTGCCTTGTGGGAAAAAGTAATCACCCAAGGGAACAACCCAACCGGGAACACGCTAAATCCAAGCGACTTCCACCCGGGATATAAGTGTGGATATTGGAACAAAAGCCAATATCATGAGGATTATTCCGACGAGATGGATAGCAATGGACTCTCACCGATGTTGGATAATCCCCCATGAATGGAATGCCCTAATTAGAACCCCTTGTTTAGAAAAAGGCCAAAACCTTGTCTATCTTGTTGGTGCAAAAGGTTATGTCCTTTGAAGCCGCACCATGTAACATGCGGTCTTGTTGTGGAAATGGAAGGTATGCCATGGGAGATTCATGGGTACTAATACTTGGCTGACCCGAATAAGTGAGTGCCGTGGAGGGAAGCCAGTGTGGTCAAGCATTTAGCCATTCGCACAAGATATGTGCAGCTGGATTTATCCAAGTGGGAACCCAACAAGGTATTGCCTCATCAACCTAGGAGTGTAAAAGTGCTTGGAAAAAAACACATTGCTTGATCTTGAAAACATTTTGAAAAACAAACATACACAAAAACCTTGAAATTTCAAACACCTTGTGAGAAACAAATACCTATTGATGAACTTGCCCACTCTTGCTTTCCCTAGGAATCACATTCCTAGAGGTTTCTAAGTGTACAAGTTCTACCATCATTTGTTTCCAATAAGGATAAAAATAGGGAACTTTTGCCCTATTTTCCTCGATTTCCACACAAAGGACCTTGTGGGATGAGAAAGAGAATGGGACACTAGACATATAGTTTGAAAAACCTAAGCAAGCAAGTGTCTTGGATGAAAAGAACCTCATTTAACCAAGATAAAGAGACCAATTGAATTACACATGTGTTGTTTCCAATGATTTCCCGCAAGATTAAAATCCCAAAGCCAAAGTTCAAGAAAGTGAGTCTAAAAATCCGTGAGCAACTCCTTGAGATGCTCCTTGAAGTAAGGGAGAGACTTGTATACAATTTCTACAAAAAGGCCTCAAGGAACAATCCTGCATTGTATGCATTTTATTGCCAACAAAATCCTGAACTTTTTCAAAGGTTTGCATTTCTCCCATAGGAAGTCTAGTGTGTTCTTCAATACCGAGGTTTTGTAGAAAGAGTCGCATCTAGGTTAAGGTTCAAGATCAAAGTTGTCATTCTCATCCATTCCTCCATCAACCAAATCTCATTTCATCATCAAACCTTTTGAGAACTCTAGAATCAAATCATCATGCTAAACTTAGAGGGCTGAATCAACATCATCATACCTTGGCTTAACACACTTAGCCAGCTTAGTCTTAAAACATTGGACAAATTTTCTTTGAGATAACACAACTTCTTAAAGTCTATTAGTTCTCAATCACATTGGCATAACACACCTTGTCAATTCATCCATTTATGCAAGTTCCCTTAGGATAACACAACTTCCTAGGGAAAACAACTTCACAAGCAATCTTGTTTGACTTAATGCATCTAGTCAAATTATCACAATTAATCAATTCAAAATCCCTTACAAGTTTAGAACATACCTTCAAAATTTCTCCAAAGGTTTCACTCACTCATCCCATCTGTTTAATCCATCACCATTATCACCATCTTTGATCTTTTAGCTTCCCTAGTTCTTCTCTTTTGGACCTAAAGGATTAGGATCAAACAAATCCCTATTTTTTATGGTCCAAACAAGATCTCAATACAAGAAGGACATGGAGAATATCAAAGAAATATTAGCTTCTATGGACATGAGTCATCTAAACACCGAAGTGAACCTAGCGGAATCAAGCAATCCCCCAAGCAACTCTCCCTTATCATCACAAAATCCTCAAGAGGAGAGTCATCAAGAGGACAACACAAATGAAGATATAGGGATGACACCAAATGAAATCATGGAAATGGTTCAAAATCTAGAGAACCACAAAATTGTTAGTGCTATGTTCAAATACATAAATTCAATGGCAAGAGGAGGGGTCACGCCCCCTCCTGACCTTAACATAAGCACTAGTATAGATACATCCCCATTGTCAAACATCAATCAAGAAGTACTTTGCACCACATCAATCGTCACACCAACCTCACCGAATGTGAACAAGGGGAGTGCCATGTTCCAGGAATTGCAAAAACACCGCCTTGTGGCTAATAAAGAAGTAATCATCACCCCCACACCAGCTGCATTTATTCTGGAAAACCCATCTCACCCATATGTCCCACTTACATTTCATAATCTTGCTGGTTCATCCTCATTTCATGCCACACCAGCCTATCAATTAAACATACCAACTCCCCCACCACATGAGGAAGTTGGCTTGTTTGGAACGACGGAAGCTATAAATCCTTTCTCATTCCAAAGTGGTGCATCATCCCTTCCCCCGCTTCCTTTCGCATCCACATCACCTCTTGGAATAGGTTTTCCACCTTTACCCATCAAAAATTTTGCTAATCCAAGCAATCCGACCACCACGTTGAACCCGCTTCTTTTGCCCATATCCTCACAACAAATCACAACTATTCCTGTCACCATGATTAATGCATCTATGGGTCCTCAAGTCTCCCAAAGCATGCCTCCTCAAGGACCAATTGTCTCAAACGCCCCTCTGACAACCCAAATCATAGTCACCACCACAATTCCTCCACCCGCCACGACAGTTGGCATGATTCTTGTTCCACCACCAATCCCACCAAAAGCCAACACAACAAATTCATTTACCACTCTAATCCAAACCTTCCAAAAGGCCAACCAACAAAGAGTACTCCAGCAAAAGCAGCAAGTACAAGCCCAAGTGTAAGCTCAAGCCCAAGCCCAAGCCCAAGCACAAGCCCAAGCGCAAGTTCAAGCCCAAGCCCAAGCTCAAGCTGAAGCCCAACAATAGGCATAGGCTCAATACCAAGCACAATTGCAAGCAATCCACCTACAAGCCTACCAACAAGCCCTGCAAGACTTTTAGGCACAACACCAAGCTAAACAACAAGCTTTATTGGCCCAACAGCAGCTCGAACAACAATAAGCATTGTTGGCGCAACAACAACTAGACCAACAACAAGCATTACTAGCTCAACAACAACTTGACCAACAACAGGCTTCATGGGAACAACAGTAGATGGACCAACAACAAGCGCTATTGGAACAACAACAACAAGATCAACAATAGGCGTTGTTGGCACAAATGCAGGCTTACCAACAAGCCTTAAACACACAGCCAAGCTTGTAGCAAATGCCCACCAATACTCCTCCCACCATGTGCACTCCCCAAATGCCTTATAACTCATTCATCCCACCCCCCGACCCAAGCAAGGATGTCACAACACAAATCAAACTGCTCTTGCAGTAGGTGTTGGACTTGCAAGTAGGAAAAACCACAAGGACACTAGGCAACTTGTGCCCTTATCTGTTCAATAGAAGTTTCACCATGGTACCATTTCCAAAGGGATTCAAGATCCCCAAATTTGATAAATACAATGGAATGGGCAACCTTGAAAACCACGTTAGGGAATTTCAGGTGCACTGCATGGAAGTTGCATATGATGACACGTATCTAATGCGGCTCTTCCCACGAAGTCTGACTGGTCCAACGATGGAATGGTTTTCTTGCCTACCCATGGACATTAAAACATTCAAGGAAATAGTGGATGCTTTCCTTTAAAATTACGCTTTTAATATGGGTGCGGATGTCAGTTTAGAAGAGCTATCTGCACTCAAACAAGAAAAAGGAGAGTTATTCGCATCCTTCTTGCAAAGATGGCAATCTAAGGCCAATCAGAGCAAGTGGACTATGCCAGAAGAACAACAAGTCTACACCATCATAGCCAACCTTAATAAAAACTTGGCATTTTACTTGAAAATGCAGTTCATCACATCATACGATCAACTCATTCCAAAGGCACTCAACATTGAAAGAGCCCTTACTGCATGAGGAGGCACACCAACATTCACTCCACCGTAGGATAACCGCCCATCTAACAACTACAATGATAAACCTCAAACATGGCTGAGGAACAAAAATATCACAAACGACGATGTGGTCGACGCTAAGGTAGTCATCAGTGCTCCTAAGCAAAATACCCAAAACCATCATCAACCGCAAAATCATAATCATAATAATGTGCAGAATAATGCGGTAGTGGCACAACCACCTTCCACCAATCAAGTCAACAACATGGGTAATCAAGGAGGACCACCTCCCCGCAATAAGTTTCCCCCCAAGAGGAAGTTCACAGCTCTTGGCGAATCGATTGAGTCTGTCATGAAGAAACTGGTCAAAGAGAACTTAATCGAGATCTCTAACTTCGAACAATACACGAAGCCCATGACCAAACCGCCGTGGTACAACGAGAATCTCCTATGTGACTTTCACAAAGTCAAAGGACATACCACCGCCAACTGCATGAGACTCAAGAATATCATCCAAGACCTCATCAAGGATAAGGTCATCAACATCGAGCAGCCGACCGGAAACCAAGACCTAAAAATCTACATGAATCTGATGCTGAATCATAACCAAGGGAACAATCAAGGAAATAACCAAGGGAATAATAAGGGTAAACAAAAGTATGCTAGTGCTAATCTAGTATACGAGGAGATAGTCAGATGTTTCGACGAGTTGGTCACCGTCATAAATATCAAGGGAGCCAACAATGACTGTGGAGTCACCGCACGAGGCGAAAAGGTTACCATTGCTGGGGCACCTGCTAAGACCCCCATTACCAACACAAAGGCCGTCCCCTATGATTACAATGTAATTGACCAACTAAAAAGAACACCCACACAAATCTCCATCATGGAATTACTAAAAATCTCTGCCACCCATAGACAGATCCTGGATGAAGCACTAGCTACATCTACCATTGCTGCCACCCTTGATACAGAGCAATTTCAGGCTATGGTGGGTAACATCGTTACCCCGAATCTCATCACATTTTCAGACCAAGATTTCCCTCCACAGCCATCTCATAATCGTGCACTCCACCTCCAAGTCCTAATCCACAAAAAGAAAGTCAAACGAGTCCTGGTAGATGTAGGTGTAGGTCTTAATATTTGTTTGTAGAAACTTATAAAAAAATTGGGATTCACTGAGGATTCCATCAATAAGAACAAAAGCATCTCGATAAGAGCATATGATGACCAGGAAAGAGTGTCTCGGGGCACTATCAAGATCCCCATCCAAGTGGGGCCAGCAACCATGGAAATAACCTTCCAAGTTCTTGACCTTGATTTACCATACAACATCCTCCTGGGACACCCATGGATACATGGAATGAAGGCAGTAGCCTCAACCTATCACCAATGCATTGAGTTCTCATATCAAAATGAAGAGGTTACTATACATGGGGATCCCGAACCTTTCGCCTACTTCAAAAACTTGGAGGCCAAGTTTTACAAGATCCCTCAAGTACCTAAAAATGATGAAGGACCCTCCACTTCATACATAGACCCAGCTAATCTTGCCTCCACTTCTGCGATAGAGACACCCGCCATCCTTAATATATCTGAGATCAAGAACATGATACAAGACAATGGATGCAGTGATTATAGAATGAAGAGAAATGCTTTTTTTGTAGGAGAGTTACCACAATCTCCTAGGTCACATGGGCAACCATAATCGATTCAAACACCTGTTCACACTAGAACGAAACCTGTTGGATTCCACCATTGGGGGGATCTCAGTCGGGAAAATGTGGATGAAGAGGACATCACAAACACTCTGTACCAAGATGAAAGACCCACTCCCACCCTACCCATGGAGGAAAAAAATAGAGGATTACAAATGATGTTCGGCATGGGCTATAACAGGAATGAAAGCCGAGGAAGAAACAGTGATGGACGGTTGGAGCCCATCATGGTGGAAAGAAGGATGCGAAACATTGGCCTCGGCTATACCCCTCTGAGTATAACTGTATGTGGTAGGGGTATGCCCAGAAGAGTAGTCCGGTCCTCTCCTCAGGTAACAACAACAATCCCTAGACCACCTGTTTGCTTAGGGATCCCAATCGACAATTACACCTTTGATGTTACCGATGTATGTAGTAGTGATGACGAGGATACCATAGTAGGTCTCCCTAGGATTTTTGAGGAGTCCACCTTGTTAATGATTAGTGCCTCACCCACTGAGCCAATCCAACAAACCCACCAAATCCACTTAGTGTACCCCCAACTCATCAATCATGACCAACGAGGACCGCCACTTCTAGACTCATTCGAAAACGATGAGGCTCTCTCAGAATTCATGGGACTAAGGGATACAATCCCATACGGAGATCACAAGGTTGGATTCAACATCACACTAGATACACAAGCATACTATGGGGAGATGATTGAATCCTTCAGTCGCAAAAGAAAAAGATCGAGAACAAGCTCAGAGTTATTGAGTGAAAACCACACTGTGGCACTCCCTAACCATAAAATAGTAAAAATAAAGGACGCATCCGATGGTGAAAACCTCCCCGAGGTGCTAGAGGATGAAGGATTTAATCTTCCCCTCACTGCTCTACATCAGGAGAAGTCAGCAGTATTGGCAGAATAGTGCAACCTTGTCAACTTGGGAATAGAAACAGAGCCACAAATCACCTTCTACGCAGAATCCCTCCTAGAAGAATAACAAGAACTATTGGCAACATTCCTAAAGGAAAGAAAGGTGAATTGTGCGTGGACCTATGTAGACATGCCAGGCTTGGACCTTGAAGTAGTAGTTCATCATTTGGTTGTTTACCCCAGAGCAAAACCAGTCAGATAAAAGGTAAGGAAAATGCACCCGCAAATAGCCTTGCTTGTAAAGATTGAGCTACAGAAACTTCTGGATGTTGGCTTCATACGCCCAATTGACTATCTAGAATGGGTATCTAATCTTGTGCCAGTCTCAAAACCAAAAGGGGGCATCCACATCTACACTGATTTTAGAGACCTAAACAAAGCATGTCCCAAGGATGACTTTCCACTACCCAACATTGACATGATAGTGGATATGACGGTTGGACATGAGATGCTCTCCCTAATGGATGGCTTCTCGCTGTAAAATCAGATAATGATCACAAAAGAGGACCAACACAAGACAACATTCACATGTCCTTGGGGCACCTACTACTGGAACGTAATGCCATTTGGGTTGAAAAATGCAGGAGCTACATACCAAAGAGCCATGACATTAATCTTCCACGACATGATCCATAAAACAGTTGAAGATTATGTGGACGACATACTGGCTAAATCAAAGAAGAGACAAGACCATATAGAAAATCTAAGTGCTATCTTTGACAAGCTCGAACAATATAAGGTTAGACTCAACTCGAAGAAGTGTGTCTTTGGGGTACAATCAGGAAAGCTGCTAGGATACATAGTTTCAATGAGAGGAATAGAGGCGGACCCTGCAAAGGTAAAAGCAATCCTTGAAATGGAAGCACAAAGAATATTAAAACAACTAAGAGGATTGCAAGGTAGACTCCAATCCATCCGAAGATTCATAGCACAATTGGCAGATAAACAGATTGCCTATTCACACCTACTTCACAAGGGAGTAGCTTTCAGGTGGGATGACAAATGTGAGCAAGCATTCAACAAAATAAAAGAATATCTACTTACACCACCTGTGTTGATGCCACCAATTGTGGGGAAATCATTAATCCTATAGATCTCTACAACAACAACCGCCCTTGGTGCCCTTTTGGCTCAACATGATGAAAAGGGAACCCAACGGGCTATCTACTACATCAGCAGAACAATGGTGGGACATGAGCTCAATTACACGTCAATAGAAAAAGCTTGCCTAGCACTAGTATTTGTGGCTCAAAAATTCAGACACTACATGCTAGCACACCAAATCAAGTTGATTGCCAAAATAGACCCTCTAAAATACCTATTGTCAAAAGCAGTGCTTACAGGAAGAATGGCTAAGTGGGTAATGATATTATCTGAACATGATATCGAGTATGTAAAACAAAAAGACATAAAAGAAATAGTCATTGCGGATCAGTTGGCAGAAGCTCCCCTCTACATAGATAACCCACTCGTATCATAATTCCTAGATGAGTCCCTTTTTAACCTTGGTGCAGCAGACCACTAGAAGTTATACTTTGATGGCTCTCACATGCAACATGGATCAAGAGCTGGTGTGTTCTTCATCACGCCGTAAGGAGACTGCATACCTAGATCATACAAGCTGGCATTCCCTTGTACTAACAATATTGCAGAATATGAGGCTTTGACCATAGGCCTCAAAATTGTAGCACAATGGCGAATCATGGCATTGCAAGTCTATGGGGATTCATAGCTTATCATCAACCAAGTTAATGGTGAATACCAAACTAAGGATGACAAGCTCACACCATACAAGAAACTAGTGGAAAGCCTCAAAGAATCATTTATTGACATCACTTTTGAGCAGATACTGAGGGCAAACAATTGAGTAGCCAATGCAATGGCAACAATTGGATCCTTACTAGACATCCCTCATAACGTCTCAAAACACGAATTCCTCGTAGAACAACTTTTCGTACCCACATTCGAGGTACTAGAGTCAAAATACGCGTATGAACTCGTTGGTCCTAGTGATCTTTGGTATCATGATATATACACCTACCTAAAGTTAGGAATCCTCCCCACTAACATCACCCCAAACCTAAAACGTACTTTTTCCAAAAGGACTTCACGATTCGTCATCCTAGGAGAGACCCTCTTCCGAAGAAGTACCGACGAAACCTTGCTATGTTGTTTAAAACCCAAGGAAGCCTTGACTGCTCTAACTGAGGTACACAATGGCACGTGCGGGTCACACTCAAGCGGTATGACCTTGGCTAAAAAGTTGCTGAGAATAGGGTACTACTAGTCGATGATGGAAAAAGAGGCACACAACTTTGTCAGGAAATGCCTACAATGTCAAAAGCATGGAGACCTTATTCATGCACTAGCTCAAGAACTGCATCCCATTGTTACACCTTGGCCCTTTTCACAATGGGGGATCGATCTCATTGGTAAAATATCGGCCACCTCATCCAATGGCCACAAGTTCATCATCATTGCCATCAAATATTTCATAAAGTGGGTCGAAGCAATTCCCATGACCTACATCACGGGAAAAAAAATATCCAAGTTCATCCTAAATTACCTCATTTACCGATATGGTGTTCCCCAATCCATTATCTCTGATAATGGGACGCCCTTCAAAAATCAGGATGTCCGTGATTTGTGTGAAAAATTCAAAATCCAACACCGTTTTTCCACTCCATATTACCCACAAGGCAATGGCCAAGCAGAAGCTACAAATAAAACCATTTTGAAAATCCTCAAGAAAACAGTCAATGAATCTGGTCATGACTGACATCTACAGCTAAATCCCACCTTATGGGCCTACCGCACCAGCATCCGCACGCCAACAGGCGCCACCCCATTCTCCCTAGTCTATGGATCAGAAGCCACCCTCCCTATCGAGATCGCGCTCCTGTCACTGAGGATATCATTGCAAAATCTCATCACAGATGAGGAATACAGGGTAACAAGACTCAACGAGCTGGAATTATTAGATGAAAGGCGCATGGATGCCCTTAATCATCTACAAGTGTACCAGAATCGCCTAAAAAGGAGCTACAACAAGATCAGACAATGCACTTTCCAAGTTGGTGACCTCGTGCTGAAAGAAAACCAAAAGAACGTGCCAAATTCGGATACAAAGGGAAAGTTTAAGCCCAACTGGCTGGGACCCATTATCATCACTACAAGCTACAAATCGGGGGCATATCAGTTGTCGACACCAGAAGGTGAGCCCCTGTAAGAGCCCATGAATAATTCACATCTCAAAAGTTTCTATGCCTAAAAATTTGCAAGGCATAAAGCTAGAAAATACAAAAATAATCAAAAAATGTCCTGAAAAAATGGTTACCTTGATGAAAACCTGGCAAACAGGCATCTTGGTGACAACAAAATTTTTTTAAAAAAAAATAAAAAAATACAAAAAAACCAAAAAATAAAACAATCAGAAAAAGGATTAAAAATAGTAAAAAGAAAAAATTTGTCCTCTAGTGAAAACCACTTCGGTGGAACTTTGGGCAAGTACCTTGGTGAAAACCTGGCAAACAAGCACCAAGTGTAAATAAAGCACCTTCCCCACCTACCAGGATCTGCACGACTCTTTCCATCACTCATTCATCCACTCATTCGCTCGCATCCATGCCATAGCCTGCATTGGTGTCTACACTATGGAATTACTTGGCATTTCTAAGGTCAGTCTGTCCTGCCTTTATCGAAGTAGTCTGTCACACCACACTGGGGGCACGTTATCACAACTTCGGATCAGATTTGTGTACATTCTCATGATCTTTTTTTCAAAATTCATCAGAAAAATCCAAAAACATCCAAATCATCCAAAATCCAAAAACATGTCAAAGCATTCAAAAATCCATCAAGTCTTGTCAGTTTTTCACCTTGTCAAACTACGTCGTCTCTGAGCTTGAACGTAGGCAAGGGTGATTTTTGATCATCCCCCGAGATGGTTAGGTCAGTCCCTTAGGCGTCCATCACATTGGCAATCCCTTTGCCCATCTGGTCTGCATCTGGAGTCAGACCTTTAGGTAATAAAATGGCAATCTATTTGACCATCTTATCATCAAGTCAGTCCACCACCAGTCGAACTACGTGGTCTCTGCGTATATAACATAGGCAAGGCTAATCTATGGATCAGCTCTTGAGACCCCTAGGATAGGTCTTTAAGTTATTTCGTTTGTCTTAAATCTCGAAAATACCAAAAACATTCGTAAAACATCTCAAAAATACCAAAAACAACCTCAAAATATCTGAAAAACCCAAAATGGTGCATCCATTTCATCTCGCTTTCACCCGTGAGCGTCTCACTCATAATAAAGTCAATCGTCACTTTCACCCTTTGGTGATTCAGTCAGAAGCAAGTTTAGCAGGTTCCAAAGTGAACTCCCTAATCGTCAAAGTTTTAAAAGTCTAAGTCAGTAAGAAAGCAAGTTGGTCAACTCAGAGTATCACTAGCTTATCACCCAGTCAGTCCCACCAAAACCTTGATCACTACATGCCCTAGGATGAAGCTTTCCTGTGATGGACATAAGCATCAGGTACCTCATAGTAGTTTAGCCTTGGCTAGCGGTATGAAGAACATTAGCTTGTTTATTTACTTTATTTGGTCTTTTTTAACTTATCTTAGTTTGCATTCATTCCAAGGACCTCTCGATGATGCCTAAACAAAATAGGTTTAGAGAGAAAGGAATGGGGCTAATGATCATTATCTTTTATCTACTATGCTAGTGGGATACACTTGTAAAATAACTTAAGTTATGCATGTTTTGTTTGGTTTGTAGGGAGGATATTTTAAGTATCTTGTTGACCACATAGGAAAGCTTGCTTTTCTGTGTTTTGGTCCTAGATACTTAAAAATGTCTGAATTACATCCTAAATAAAATAGGTATGCTAAGTGTGAACAAGAATACTCCTACCTGATTTTCAAGTCAAAGTCCATCACACTAGGTACCACGCCATCCTGGTTCTTAATACCTTGATGCCTCGTACCTATGTGTGTTATCAAACATAACGCAATTGACCCTTTGAAAATCTCAATTCCTATATGCAAATATAAAATCACCATCATCATCCTCACTAAACTCATTAATTCTACATCTCTTCTACCTTCTTTCCACACTAACATGGTATTATAACAGTAATCAAAACATCGCTCATGCATACATCATGCATCCACTAGATAGTTAACATCAGAAAAACATTGCATCATATCAATATCTTAAGTTATGAAGGATAAATCTTTTTTTCTAAGCATCTTAAGACATCATACATTATCATTTGGAACCATCACCATTACCATTTGCATCCATTACCATCATTAATACACATTACATCATTTAAAGCATGGAAAATACAAAAAGAAATGCATTCATTACATACACTGTAGGAACATCTCATAAACATCACATATTTGTATTCACATATTCACATGTACATCATAAAAGGGTGAATCATCTCATATGTATCATCAAAATCACTATTATAATATAAAATCGGATCAGGTGTCCATCGGATAGATAATACAATAAGGCCAAAATATTGCAGCCCGTATATCAAAAATGAAGCAAAACTGTAAGTGATCAAAAGGCGGGTGGGCCCTGCTGGCTGCTGCCCTCCCCATCTTGTCTCTCACCATGTGCCTTTGTTGGATGCCTCCCTGTCTATTGTGAGAAGTCTGGCACCCTGCAGTCTGATGGAACTACCTGTTGGTAATGATGCCAATAGTACTCGGCCTCTCTGATAGCCTCTCTGTAACCCCGAATATCAATCGATCGGGCCCGAGATGAGGATGTTGCACTCTCTAACTGTCGTCGCTAGCCTATCTCCTGATCCCTCTCAGATTGTGCCTGGTCTCTCTTCGCAGTCAAAACCTGTATCTACCTCTGTAGCTACTGAATCAACACATCTCGATGATCGGGCTGCCCTATCGGCTGTCCTACTGGTTGCTGCTGGGGATCTACCCTCGGCTACCCATCCTGATCTCCTACTCGAACGGGTGACTGTTGAGCTCCATCCCTGGGAGGTGTTTGATGAGGAGGTGCCTCACCTCATCCTCTGCCTCACCCCCTGCCACCTGCCTGACCCCTACGTCTGCGCCGTGCGACAACTGCGCCTGGAACTGTCAATCTGGAGGGAGCTCTGAACCATGCCCTGTAGGCTACGGTAACTCCTGCATCTGGCGGCCCCTGATCATATGGCCATGGACGAGCCACTAACTGCCTAAATGAGGACACTACCTCGTCTGCCAGAATGGGCTGGCCCTATGTTATCTCTCTGGTAGTGCATGCAAAGATGGCCACAAACTGGTCATCGGGCCTATCCTGTACCTCTTCGAACTGACGAGCAACCCTGCCTGGAAGGTACGTCTCAATCATAGTATGCTCCTGGCCTTGCATCAGCCTGTCCTGCTGAGCAAAGAAGAGCTACTGGACATCATCTCCCCACGGACCAATATCCATCCATGGTGTCCAAACGAACTCTCTCATCTCATCGAGAACTCGTTGCCAGTGCAGAATACCACTCGCGCCAGTAAATGAAAAATGAATCAAAGCCTTGCTGTATCACCAAACGAGGGGATTGTCTATCTCTAAAGGAACTGGTGTGATGTCTGGATGAAGTACTGGGATCCTCTCCCATCCCCACACATGCAGTAAAGTGCCTCCTGCTCCAATGGATCTGCTGTCTAAGTAAACAAACTCGTGAAGGTCTCTATAAAGGGATGCTAGTAGTACCAGACCCCAGGCAAAGCACTCTCTCTGGTGAACCATCTGATCCCATGCAAGTCCCCATCCTAGACTGAAATACCTACCTCGCCGATCGGGTACCACAAGCCCTAAGATGATAGCAGCAATGATCAATCGGTACGTGTGCACATGGTCATGATATAACTCTAGGCCAATCTGACCATCTCAAAACTCAATGACATCCATCTGCATCACTTCGTAACAGGCCTCTCTGCCAACATCTAGATCATAGATGACTTGGGTCCCATGAATGGGCAATCGAAGGATACGCCATACGTCCTCAAGTGTGATGGTGGCCTCGCCAGTAGGAAGATGGAAGGAGGAGGTCTCACTGTGCCATCGCTCTGCCAAAGTTGTAAGCATGCCTAGGTGAGCCCGAATAGGAGGGGCATACGCAATGTACCAAAGGCCAATGGCACCAAGGTGCTCCTGGACCAACTCAGGCATGGCTCCTAATCTACTAAGTACTGGCCATCGATGCTCCCGTGAATAGAGTACGCCAGGCTCCTCTTGCACAAGAAAGGCAGTCGCATCAAAAAAATAAAGTTTCAAAGTTCAAATCTGCCTTAAACTGGCAAATGTGGCACTGTTTGCAGGTGCGGCGCAGTTTGGAAAGTTCCAAACTGCACCGCCATGGTGGAGTTTATCATTTTAGCAGTCACAAAGTGACCCGCGCGGTGCACTTTTCATATGCGGTCCTGTTTGATGCAAACCCTAATTTTCTAACTGACCCACGTGGTGAAGAATGGAAGGCGACGAACTTTTGGCCAACCAAATGACAAATTGCAAACTGCCCCGCGCGGTGCAGTTCACATATGCGATGCAATACAGCATCGCGCGGTTGCGATAAGGGACTTTCAGTAGTGCCATATGGCACCGCGCAGTTTGAACCGAACCTTAACCCTATTTAATGCACGTAAAAGGATAAAATTGGAAGATAGATAGGGGTACATACCACGGGTCCTGCGCCAACTGGCTACTGATGTGTCCGAACCCTCTCCATCACGTGCCTGGGAAGCTGTCGTTGCGCCAATTTCCACTCAAACTCAAAGCTAAAATTTGAAAATTTCTAAAGGCTAAGATTGCAAAATGAATTGAACATGACCCCTCGTGGTCTATTTAAGCCTCAAAATTATGGTTTTTTGACCTAATTTGACCTTCCAACTGGGGTTTTGGTCCCCTCAGCCCATTTTCGTCCAACTGAGAGTCGTTTTGCGTCCCTTCTGGCACTTTAAAGCAGTTTTATGGCATTTTGGGGCATTTCTGGAGTGGCAAACACCTTGCCATTTTTTTCGCGAGATCATCCAGAAATTCAAAATTTTCGTCCGATCTCTCGAGTGGGCAATATCCTTCCACTGGGGCAGCAGTGGGGCATCTGAAAATCGATAAAATTTTGAACTTTGATTACAACAGTTATTCTTTGAACCAATGCAACAGGTACATTCCTTCAAAGAGGGGCAAAATGTAGACATGGAAAATGTACAAGTTCGTTTTGGCACAACTGATCCCGATTACTAACAATGTTTCCTCTCAGATCAAATTTTAAGCATTTCATCACTTTCTATCCTTTAATTCAATAAATCACTATTTATTGGATTAAGTTTATCACCTCCTTTGATTAAATTAATCAGTTTAATTTAATTAACCTTACATTGCTATTTAATTAAATAAATCATTTTATTTAATTAAAATCTCTAAAGTCTTTCTATTAAATTAAATAAATTAAACCTTATTTGATTTAATCTAGCACATTCCGTTCTTTATTGAATAAATTGAATCATTTATTTAATAAAGCATTTCCTCTCAATTTATGACTTAAATCAATTCATAAATTTAAGTCTAAATTGTCATATCACTTAATTCTTCATTAAATTAATCAAAACATTGATTAAGTTAACCCTTCTCACTAAAATCCTCTAGAGAATGCAACTTGCACAATAAATCAATTACTTTGATTTATTAATTCTCCTATTTTCCCTCACAAAGCATAAAAAAAGGGAATATTCCTCTTTTGAATTCAAAAAGTCCAAGTGGATTTGGTCCTTCCAACAAGGCATTAAAAGCCTCTTACATGTCCTTGACCTTGAGCCAAGTGACAATAAATTCATTCCTTTTCCCTCTTCAACATGTCATTTCTCAAGTTTGAAATGCCACCTAATTGTATTTATTGGCACATTGGCCAAAACTTGCTCATTCCTCATCCAATCACATTTGGACAAGTGGCACAATGTCATTGAACTATCTTTTATCCCACATTGCTTGTTTTCACTCATTCTTCCAAGATTGAAATCTATAAATTGGAGACTCTTCTCCTCAATCATCATCAACAACTCATATGCAAAGTTACTCTTTTCAAGTGAGAACTGATTTTGCAATCTTCATTCACCATTCCTATCAATTTCACATTTGTACCAAAGTTATGCTCAAATCTCTTTGGAGATTTGACCATTTCTCCAATCAATCAACATTTGCAACTTAGGAATTGGGAAAGGGCCAATTGCAACATATCATTGGCACCAATTCCCCCATAGGATCTTAATGCTATTTGCTTAATTAGGATTTAAATGTTAAAATTTCATTGTGTTCTTCATTTCCTAGTTTAAGTTTTAGATAGATGGATTTTATGGGGAATCCCTCTTTGTTACATGCATATTTGAACTAACACTAACAATGTTTGACTTCCTTATGCATATGCAGGTTTAGGGGTTCACAAATACAAAAATGTTTTTTATTTAGATGTTAGGGCGGTCTATGGTTAAAAATTGAAGCATTATATATTATTGTAAACATTTATATTAATTTTTATTTAGTTTTTTTGTATATCTTTAGAAAATGTTTTAGTGCAATTTACACACATCTCTAATAATTTAGCTACAATTTTTTATTCATTTCTGTAGACATCGAAAATTAGTCTAGGCCTGCGAGCACCACTTTTGACATAATTTTCTATTCTCCATGGCCATGATTAATTAATGTTAATTATTTAATTAACCTTTCTAACACATCTCTCCTCTATTAATTAAATACCCCTTTTTAATTAATTCATTAATTCATAATAACCTTTATTCAACTTGATTAATTAAATAAATCATATTTATTTAAATTATGTCACTAACTAAATAATTCTCCTTCTTAATTAAATAGTTTATTATTTAATTACCCCCTTTATCTATAATTATATATTTATTATTTTATTATTCAATTCCACCTTTTCAACAGTCAAATTAAATAAATTATTTTTATTTATTTAATTAAATCTTTCATTTTCGAATGTTGAATTAAATTAACATTTAATTCATTATTAATTCTTTTTGTAACATTATTCTATCATTGATTTATGTAAGTCATTCACTCACCTTTTGACTCAAGATCTATTTTAAATCCACTAGTTATCTTCGGGTTCGGTATCTGATCGTCTCTGTGAGAGGACTCTCTTTCACAAGTAGTCAGTTAACTAGTTCTAACTCATATGCATGAATGTGTTTATTAATTAAATATCTTTATTTAATTAATTAATTCATGTATGCATTCAAATTCTTTATTCTTCGAGTTCTAACTTTGTCTTCAACATTCAAAGTCTATTTCTTCTATTTTTGAAAACTCTTAACTCAAGATTAAATTGTTTATTTAATCAAAAACTCTTGTTCTTTCTATTTTCGAACAGTCTTGACACAAGATTAAGTTTTCGTTCTAATTTAATCTTTATCTTGCAGTCTTTTCTAACTCACGTTCTATTTGACACATAACTCACATTGCATGACATTCATCAATCTCCTCTGCCGATCTCTCTTTGAATATGAGCCGATCATTCGAAAATCCAAGATCTATAAAATAGCCTGTCATTATCATTATTCCTCCTCCCGAAATCAATACACTTTTGAGAAGAAACTTATCTTCGATATTTTGCTTAGACATTCAACAAGATTATGCTTGCATCAATACTGAAAATTTGAGGGCAAGAATACTGAAACAAAAAAATGGAGAAGGGCAATCGACATAATTCAAAGGAGTGGACGCATATTTGGTGAGATTTTTTCAATTATTTGTTTTGATTTATTCATGTTCACTTACTCATTCTTTGTTGTTTTGATTTAGATTATTTGTTAGATTAGAATTGATCATTTTAATCTGTGTAGCTATAACATTAATCTCCAAAAAATCTATGTCACATTTGGTGAACCCGACGTGAACACGCTTGAAATTCGCGCAACATCTTTTCGTCTTTCTATTTTTTATTTTGCAGGAATGGTACGACGCACCGCATCCGTTCAAATAAACGACACATCTATCTTCATGAACCACATCTGATACATTCTGCGACACATCTGCCATTCTGCACCACATCCGCGACATTCTGCACCGCATCTGCCTATCAACATTTCACTCCACGTCTGACTGTCACCACAAACCACATCCACCTATCAACATTGAGCCGCATCTATGGCTCGAAATGCCGCATCTTCCTGGTAATAGATTTTTCACTTTTTTATTCACTTCTGACATTCGCATTTTCATTTTCGTTTTTCTTGTTATTTCCTTTTTCGCTAATGTTTTTTTACAGCTGTGTTAAGGTGGATTAACTTAGTTTTTGCAGGACGAAGCATAGAAGAACAAATAAAACCAAAAACCAATATTTTTTGCAAGACGAAAGCTGAAGAAAAAAAAAATGTACTGATTAGTTTGCATGTAGGACCTAATGACTTTGTTAATTTTATTTGGAAATCTTTCTGTTTGGTAGTTTAGAAAATTATCGTTTGGGCTTAAAAATTAATCAGTGTCTTATGTGTCTACAATTGTTTATCTTAGAACCCAATTCGGTATATCGAAGTATCCTCTTCCCTTGCACATTCATGCGATCCTGGGTGTAAGAGAAATGATTACTAACTCTAGAAAATTTGGGCCTGTGTTGGTGGTTAAGAGTAACCAACACAACTCAAAACCGGTGACGTACTTATCACCAGTGACTCCCAATTGGTATACAAATTTTAATACTTGAGGAAAACTCGGTGAAACTGGAGCTCCTATAGACAAGAATTTGATTCCCTAGTACCCTTGTGGTGCATTAAAACCTATAGAGCCTAACCTCTACAGACAGGGATGATATTGCCTCTTACGTGGCCTTTATGAATGGGTGCCCGAACTAAAAATCCAATTGTTGTAGTTTGCCAAAATCCTACCTATTTGTTGGTGCAACAGGTTTAGACCTGTGAAGCCATCTTACATATTTACGGTTCATGTGTGGAGATGAGATGTATGCCATAGGAGTTTCATGGGTACAGTAGCTTGGCTGCCCCATATAAGTGAGGTTCATGGAGGGGAGCCAGTGGGGTCAAGCTACTATTCATCTACCTTGAATATGCGTAGCTAGATTTATCCAAGTAAGAACTCAACAAGTATTGTCCAAAAAGCCTAGATTGTAAATGTTTTCTGGTTTTAACAGTTCTATCACCACAAACTGAAAACACATTGTATTCTATGATTGTTTTTGTTGTATTCGTCAATAAATTTGATCAACAAATGGATTTAGTTTGAAAAAAATATTCAAAAAAACACAATTGTCAAATTGAGTCGCAACTGTCATTTTTAACACCGCATTTGTCCTAGTGAGTCGCAATTGTTAGGGTAAACACCACGTGTCTGTCAACAAAGTCCACTTTTACACAGTTCAGATATTACGAGCTGCAACTGTCAAAATTCGAGTCATATGTGTATATGCAAACCGCATCTGTCAAACAAAAAACCACATGTGTCTGTCAACAAGGTTAGGTTCACAGAGTCTTTATTCTGAGTCGCAACTGTTACTGTGAGTCGCATTTGTCAAAATCTAAACCGCATCTATCACAAGTCAAAATTTCTAGTTGACATTCGAAACCTCTTTTTAATTAAATCACTGCATGTGCATGCTAAACCACATCTGTAAAATGTAGAACCACATCTAATAGGTGAACTGCAGGGCTGATGCAAGAAGTTGGGTCCACAAAAAGCTCAAAAAGTGGAAGTGTTTTTGCTGTTTTTCAGAATTTGTCACACTTGAACTGAAAATTTGAGGCACTTACACAATGAATTTTTAAAAAAGTCAGTAATATGAAATTTAGAGATTTGAATCTAGTTTATAAATATCTAAATTATTCAAATACCCAGATTGTAGAAACTAAATTTTGATAAAGATCTATAAAAACCACTTTTTGAAAGTCCCTTTTTTTTACCATACCATGCACGTGTACGGACAACAATTTTTTGAATCAAATAAAAGTATTTTACTAATTCCTTTTGGGGAAAGAGAGCTAACAACATGAAGATTGATGAGGAATTTTTTTTGTAACTTTTTGTTGAATATTTTTTTTATTATTTAATTTTTATTGGCCTTAATTGTTGTTTTTAAAAATCAACGTGTACGGACAGCATAATTTGACCTAAACTAAACTTTTTTTGAATTTTTTTTTTTCATTGTGTAAAGAATTGTCTAAAGATTGATGTCATATAATTTTTTTTCTAAAAACTTTAACCAAAAAAAAGTTATTAAAAAACAGAAAAAGTCTGATATTTCAAGTTTAATGACTAGTTTGCTTTGAAATTAATTAAAAAATAGAAAATATAATCCAATCTTAATATAAATTATATATATAAAAACTAGACACTATGTTCTGTAATGGGTTTTAATTTTATAGATTGATTTAGAAAAAAAATTCATCAACCATATTGTCAAAGTTGAACATTCTTCTTCAATCTGCCTTAGTTTTTTAGTTGTAGGTCAAAGGCTAAGGCTCGAATTGCCAAAGCTTTCCCGAACCTAAAACCAAGTCTCCACGCGGGTTGGGAAACAAATTTTTTAATAACGCATACGCATTATTGAAATAAAACGTGTACGCGTTTCATAATGCGTACGCGTTATTTTATTACCCGTTGGGTAAAGGTAACGCGTACGCGTTACGAAACGCGTACGCATTCCTTTTTAGAAACGCGTACGCGTTATGAAACACGTACACGTTTCTAATATATCCGTTTATCCTGATTTGATATTTTCTAGTAGAGTACGGTTTTCCTGCAACATTCTTTTTCTGTAGTACGGCCCGCAAGTTCGATTTTCTGCATTTTTTATTACAAATTTGTCTTGTGTAGGGCATATTCTATTGCAAATTGGTTGAAAAGTCAAGTGCAGGTTGAATTTTCTGAAGTGGAATCAAGTACAAGAATAATTTACAAGAAGATTGAAAAAAAAGTTTTTGGATGTATTCATGATATTTTTGTGTACTTCAAAGTTCAAAGAAGAAAGGATCTTCATAGTACAGAGTGTTATTTGAATATTTGAAGGAGATAAAAATTTGAAAATTGGTTACAAGTAAATCATTTGAACATTTTTCATCAAAAAGGGTTTTGTAACCATGGGATCAAAACAAAGACAAAGAAAAAAGTGTAGAATGTCAATGACACCCGAAGAAATTCAAGCAAATAAAGATATGGAGGCAAAAAGACAAAAAGATAGAAGAGAAAGAATTCGTCAAATGAAAAATTTGGAAGCATCTACTTCAATGAATGTTGAAGAGAAAGTCATGAATGATGAAATGAATGTAGATGATACAAATGTGGAGATGGTGAATATAGAAGAAAATACAATTATGGAGAGAAACTCAACTATGTCTTCAACTACAACTTTGAATGATATGGAAACAGTACATATGCAAACAGCTTCGGGTATGTCTTCAAATCCACCTCCCAATGCTATGGAAAATGCACCTATTCAAACAATCTCTCTAGGTATTCTTTCAAACCCAAGTCTTGATAATATTGATTTTGCTTGTTTAGATGAAGCTGGATACACCATTGATGATATCAATAATTATAGGGTTGAAAGAATGCAAAAACAAAAAAATTATGAAAATATATCTTATGAGAATACAAATGCTAATCAAATCCCTCATATTGATGAAAATGAGAATGAAATCTTTTTTACTTTTGAAAATGAAAATGGAACCCCTTGTGTGAATGAAAATGAAACCCCTTGTAATGGAAACCCCTTGTATGGATGAAGATGAAAATGTTTTTTTTACAATTGAAAAAGATGTGTTAGATAACCTTCGTGGTAAAGTTTCTTGGAGACAAATTAGAACTTATGGAAATAAAATATAAAAAATGTTTTTTTATAGAAAGAAATTAGGATTCCAATGTCAACTCATGGTACAATTGATGAGAATGTGGAAAATGAGAAAAGTGATGAAAAAATTAGGTATTTTTGTAAAACCAAAAAAGAAAGATGATTTAGTAGAACAAGTCATTTCTAGTGTTGCTAATGCTATTGATTTTATAGGTAAGAAAAGTCGATCCAAAGATAAAAATGTGGCTCGTCATGCAATAACAACTGCTTTAGTTGATAAAGCAACTTCAAATAAAAGAATGTTAAGTAGGATTAGTAAATGTATAAAAGTAAATCCCAAAACTTTGATTAGAGCTGCTAAAAGAAGAGAAAATATTGAAAATGATCCAATTAATCAATGTTGGAGTTTTAGTGGTAGACTCCCAAGATCAGACATGAAATTAACTAATGAAATTAAATCTTTAATCAATAAATTTTGGCATGATAATAGAAGAGTATCACCTAACATTAGAGATGTCTTAAAATTAAGGGTGGGTTCCAAAATTCATGTACCTCATCCAAAGCATCTCTTAGATATGACTCAAACTGAATTATATAAATTTTTTTTAGATGCTTCAATCTTACCATTGAATATTAAAATAAGTCAAAGATCATTCGAAAAGTGTAAACCTTGGTATGTTAGAATTAATAAGCAACGAATTTCTTGTTGTTGTAAGACTCATGTACAATTTCATTATTATTATGATAGTTTTCGATATATACGATGCACTTTGCATGTTAACCAAATTATGCAGGACATTTGTGGTATTAATATGCCACCTGAAAGAATCAAAGATTTTATATCAGGTTTGTTTTGCGAACCCTCTAACGGAAACTTATTTTATTTAAAATCATGTATTTCTAGAGAATGTGATAGATGTGCTAACTTTTCATTATTAGGTGAATGTATGCATGAAAGTAGTTTAAATGAATTTGGACAACAATTAGTAAATGTAAAAAGATTCAAAAACGTTGAGTATTCTTTAAAAGATGGAAAAATTGGAAAACGTTGTGAGCTAATTATGGAAAAAAATACCGTGCATGCATTTATTAAAGAATTTAAAGATAAGATTGTACCTAAATATGTTCAACACTCTCAGTATGCTCATTGGCTTGATAATCAATTTTGTTTATGTAAAAACACATTCCCAATTGGAACTATATTGTCGGTTGTTGATTTTGCTGAAAATTATACTCTTGCTCCACAAGAAGAAATTCAATCACAGTATTATAATTCAGTGCAAGTATCTATTTTTGTTCATATTGTTTATAGACATGCAGATGATAGTAGAGAAGATAATAGAAATTTTTTGAGAGAGTACCATTTTTATGTAAGTGATAATCGATTACATTCATCTGAGTTTGTTCAATATTGTTTTGATATATTTTACAAAAATTTAAAAGAAAGAGGAATTCAATTGCTAGAACATCTCATATGGTCAGATAATTGCACGGGTCAATTCAAAAATGCTAGGATGTTTTATTGGTTATGTAGAGTTCATAAGGAAAATAATATCCAGCACATATGGAGTTTTTTTGAAGCCGGTCATGGTAAGGGAGAACACGATGGAGCAGGTGCATGTGTGAAAAGAGCTCTTGCTAGAGAGCAACTAAAATTTGAGGATGCTACAAAATTTAGAGATGCACATGCAATTGTAGATTGGTGCAATACCAAATTATCTACAAGAGTAAGTGAGAGCTCAATAATTCACCGCTTCTTTTGGTTAGTTGAAGAAAATGATATTTGTTCTCGACAAGATTGTGAAACAATTAATGGATCTACAAAATGGCATTCATTTAAGAGTTCGAATGCAAACACATGGACAATATGGACAAGGGAGTTGGCATGCTTTTGTCAATTTTGTATTGCAGGTGATTGGGAGGCTTGTGAAAATATGGAATGGGTTGAACAATGGCAACAAAGAGCCTTAACACCTACATCGACACATGTTCAACATGGAACAATAATTGAAGATAATCAAGCGTTCGCATCAGATGATTATGACCGTGTTTCTGATCTTGTACAAGAAGGTACATTATTTATTGAGATGAATTTTATATGTATGCATGTTTATATACATGAATTAAATATAAGTCGTGCTCTTTATTGAATTTTTTATCTATTTTTGTAGGACATGTGTATGCTGTTGTTGCACCCGAGGGGAATGAAGAGGAGACAGAGTACTGGTTGGCTAGATGTGTTGAGAGAAAATATAAGTTGGTACATCCTAGAGTGGATGATGATAACTTTGAGTATCCAACTGGTTCAGTCGTTGTTGTTGGCACCTGGCTTCGAAAATATTTGATAAGAAAGAATGGCTTTCCTGCATTTGAAGATTATGAAAGACACAAGAAGATTATACATTATTCACATTTGATTTTGGCAACCAATATAAAACTAGTTAGATATCACGGAGGCCTGCTAATAAAGTTTTATGGACACTTTCAATGGATGATCATGAGACAATCATAGATGCATTACAAAAAAGAGAGGATGTGGATGGTACAACAGAGTAAATAAATATTGGTAAGTATATCTAGTTGTATGTATATATTTAATTGATATATATATTTGTCTTTAAATTCATTTCCTTATTAAAGTTTTATATCATTTTTTGTTTCAGGTCTCCCTTGATACAAAAAAGAGAGGAGATGCACTCTTATTACAATGGAATTCGAATCTACAGACAGGTAACTATATATAGTTGTAGATACATTTAGTTGAGAGTATAAATATAAAACTAAATTTAACTCATTGTCATTTTATAAAAAGTTTATAATTTATTTCATATCCCCTTAAGCCATCCTCGTATGTGCCATTAATCCATCCGCTTGCATCCCCTTTAAGTCTCTCTATTAATTCCCCTTAATTCATTCTATTAGGACCCCTTAATCCATATCCTTGTATATCTATCCTTAATCCATCCTCTTGCATCCCCTTAAGTCACTCTCTCAACACCCCTTAAGACATCCCCTTAAGCCATCCCCTTAGGTCACATGGTTTAGAGTTTAGGGTTTCTAGGGTTCATGAGATGCTTAGAATAACAAATTTATATGGATTAATGGTTTAGGGTTGATCTCCTAGGATTTAGGTCATGTGGTTTAGGGTTTAGGGTTTCTAGGGTTCATGTGATGCTTAGAATAACAAATTTATATGGATTAATGGTTTAGGGTTGATCTCCTAGGATTTAGGTCATGTGGTTTAGGGTTTAGGGTTTCTAGGGTTCATGTGATGCTTAGAATAACAAATTTATATGGATTAATGGTTTAGGGTTGATCTCCTAGGATTTAGGTCATGTGGTTTAGGGTTTAGGGTTTCTAGGGCTCATGTGATGCTTAGAATAACAAATTTATATGGATAATGGTTTAGGGTTTATGGTTTAGGGTTTAGAACCCTTAAGTCATATCCTCTTACATGGTTAAGGGTTTAGGGTTTAGGGTTAAGGGTTAAGGGTTTAGGACCCTTAAGTCATATCCTCTTACATGTACCCTTATTCCACAATCTTGCATCCCTTAAGTCACTCGCATAATTCCCCTTAAGCCATTCTCATAGGACCCATTAAGCCATACCTTAGGGTTCATGACATGCATCCCATTCATCCATCCTATGGAAAACATCATTTGAATTTTTATGAAATTTATAAGATCCAATTTTGTAACTTTTACTATATATTTACTTAAATGAATCAAAAAAATTATAGAACTACTTACAATTTACATTAATTATTTTTGCAGGTTCTCATCAAGTTGGTCTACCATGCGATTGTCACTGAAAAATTATTTTATCAAGAGACTATGTAAATATCAATTTTTGGTCTTCACGTAAAAATTGATAAGCTAAATAATTGGATATACATGTGCACACATATATGTTTCATCATGTTGTATAGTTGTATGATTTTCAATTAACTTAGTAGTAGCATTTTAAAAATCTCATTCCAATTTTATAGATTATACATTTCATATAATTGTTCAAATATTTTCTAGAATTGGTAAATAGTTAAAATTACGCGAGCTCTTAATTTATTATGAATATAATCTAAACTATTTAAGGAATATTTAAATTTATCACCTTTAACCATGTGATAAATTATATATTTATGAAATTTGATTGTAGAGATAAGAATTTATATCTAGTGCATGTATTACTTGAAAATTAGATAAAATATCTAGATCTACATATACATATGAGTGCATATAATCATCAAAATGAACATAACATGATCATAATTGACTGCATATATATAATCATCACATTAAAGTCATCTGATATAAATAAACAAAAATATGTATATGTCAAGTCCAACACATAAAAGTTTAAATAAAACTAGAGATGTCTGGTCTATTTAAAATTTAAAACCATTTAACTATCAGGCTGATCAGTCAAATCAAGTCTCCTCTTTGTTCCAGGTCGATTAGATGTACCTACATCATGCTGTAAAAGAGTACAAGTAACTTGAAATTAGATTTAAATTTATTTATAAATTTTGATATAATTAAACATATTTAAACCTGACAAAATATAAACTTTTGGATAAAAAAAAATAAATTAATTAAATATCTAGTAAATACAATAAAAATGATTTTTAAAACATGAATAATTTACCATATGATCATGTGGATCTACTGGAACATTTTGTTCAACGGGTAGCATAACTGTCACTTGAGAAGATTCAAATGTCTGATCTACTATATCCTGCATATTCATATAAAGCAATCAATATGTTAAAACCTCGAATATATATATATATATATATATTTAAAAGATCCATAAAAATTGTTTAGGATATTTAGTAAAGTTTACAACCTTGAATGATATGACCTCAAGATCACGCACCTGAGATTGCCCATGCATAAATGCTGACGATGTCTCAGGTGCACCTGCAATGGGTGTCTCATGAAATGCCTGCATATATATGTACAACAATTTGTATAGATCATTCACGCATGTGTATGTAAATGTAAAAATTAAATTAGATCTATGATGTGTATTTAATTCAAACTTAACAAACTTTTTGAAAGAATGCACCTGAGTTGATGATGACTCAGGAGCGCTCACCACAACTTGTGCTTGGTCAGCACTAGGCATGCTCATCTGACCTCCCTGCATCTAGATATAATATATATCAATCACACATCATGTGTAAACATTCAAAATAAATTAGATATATATATATCCACACAAACTAAATTTAATATATATTGGTTTAAGTACCTGACCAAAAGGTGAGCCCATATCTACAACACTCGACATATAGACATGATCATTTTGAGTTTCAGGCATTGTCTGATCATGCATCTACACCAAACACTTATTGAATTAATATTGTATTATATATATAATTTGATGTTATTATTTAAACATGAATTTTGCACATTCCAAAAAAATATATATTAAGTTCAAAAGATGAACATACCTGTGTAAGATGATGCTCAGAATATAGTAAATCCATAAATGACTTTGTCTCAGACGCAGGTGGGTCACCTGAAGTGGATGCCTGAGTATTCCTATTGCTGGAGCCTCCATGCTCTCTATTGACCACTTCAGTTGCCGCGTGTGAAGTCTGATGAGTGAGATGTCCTGAAAGTGAACTCAATGCTCCTAATGTCGATAGCATGGTTTGCTGCTGAAATGCAGCAGGAACACTAGGAGAAGCAGGAGGAACAATAGGAGCAATTGGAGCACGTCGTTGAGGATCAACACGTGCTCCCAATCTATGTTGGGGCATGCCACGCCCAGCTCCCTGAAATGACCTCATATCAAAATAGTTGGGTTTTAAACCCAACTCAAACTCTACCCATAACTTTCTCAAAAAGTATAGGGGCACCTCAGAATTGCCATGTGGTGGAGTATCAAACACCATCCACCATCTATCCCAAAAATGTGTAGCTATCAAGGGGTGCCTACACCATAAAATTGAAATTCATTTTTTGGTGGGTGGAATTGGTTGGCTAGTTTGAGGGTTAAAAAAATACTGGCACATGGCTTCTTTAGTAATTTTAAGGTCATTAATTTCTTTATAAGACAATCCATCTGCATAGAATTGTCTCCTCTCGTCTCTCCATTGATGGAACCTATCTAGGTCCGCATCAATAGATCGAACATAATCGACAATAATTTGCATCATAGATGCAAACCGTGAGAGATGGGGGGGAATTCTAGGCTCATTTTTAATCAGATCTATATTTTCTTGAATGATTGTAAGATTTTCCCTAATGCTCTCTCTCAACTGATCCTGGTCTACTATAGGGGGTGGGGGGTTAGGAGGTGGAGGGTTTGGAGGAATGGGGTTTTCTGGTGGTGGTGGGTTAGGAGGAATGGGGTTTTCTGGTGGTGGTGGGTTAGGATCCATGGGATCTATAGGAATATGTGGTTCAGGCATAAAATCCTCAATGCTAAATAGTGGATCCATGTGAATGTACAACCAAATGGCAACTGCACATGTTAAACAATTAAAAAATATATATCAACAAACTAATTAAATAATGCAGACAATTTGAAAGAACTATTTAAAAATCACATTGAACGTGCACAAATCCAAAATGCAATTCATTTGAAGATACATTTAAACATATTGAGGATACATTTAAACATATAATAATAGAAACATAGGAATCATGGTACATTTGAAAAGGGGAAATGATAATAGGAGTTACCATAGAACACAAAATATTGTTCATATGAGAGACATAAAAGGTATGAGAATTGAATATTATTTTAATAATAAATTATTAAACAATAGTATACTACATGAAACTTAAAGGATGCAAATAAATTAAAATTATAGTGATTAAAAGTAATAATTATGCAAAAAAATAAGGAATCCAAACTACCAATTCAGTAGGGTCAAATCCAAGAAAGTTTGCAAACCAATCCTTCATCAATTATAAAATCCATAGCATGTACACATTAAAGTTTATAATTTAAGTTTGTACAAGTTTTGAAAATTTCAAATTTGTGGTTTACAATTTGAGTTTTGGGTAAGGGTTTGTGTTCATATTTTAGAATGTAGGGTTTAGTGTCTATGTATATTAGAATAATGTAATAAGGTCCATTAAGATGATAGAAATTAAAAAAATTGGTTATAAGGATACATTTAAACATATTGAGGATACATTTAAACTTATAATAATAGAAACATAGGAATCATGGTACATTTGAAAAGGGGAAATGATAATAGGAGTTACCATAGAACACAAAATATTGTTCATATGAGAGACATAAAAGGTATGAGAATTGAATATTATTTTAATAATAAATTATTAAACAATAGTATACTACATGAAACTTAAAGGATGCAAATAAATTAAAATTATAGTGATTAAAAGTAATAATTATGCAAAAAAATAAGGAATCCAAACTACCAATTCAGTAGGGTCAAATCCAAGAAAGTTTGCAAACCAATCCTTCATTGATCAATTATAAAATCCATAGCATGTACACATTAAAGTTTATAATTTAAGTTTGTACAAGTTTTGAAAATTTCAAATTTGTGGTTTACAATTTGAGTTTTGGGTAAGGGTTTGTGTTCATATTTTAGAATGTAGGGTTTAGTGTCTATGTATATTAGAATAATGTAATAAGGTCCATTAAGATAGATAGAAATTAAAAAAATTGGTTATAAGGATACATTTAAACATATTGAGGATACATTTAAACATATAATAATAGAAACATAGGAATCATGGTACATTTGAAAAGGGGAAATGATAATAGGAGTTACCATAGAACACAAAATATTGTTCATATGAGAGACATAAAAGGTATGAGAATTGAATATTATTTTAATAATAAATTATTAAACAATAGTATACTACATGAAACTTAAAGGATGCAAATAAATTAAAATTATAGTGATTAAAAGTAATAATTATGCAAAAAAATAAGGAATCCAAACTACCAATTCAGTAGGGTCAAATCCAAGAAAGTTTGCAAACCAATCCTTCATTGATCAATTATAAAATCCATAGCATGTACACATTAAAGTTTATAATTTAAGTTTGTACAAGTTTTGAAAATTTCAAATTTGTGGTTTACAATTTGAGTTTTGGGTAAGGGTTTGTGTTCATATTTTAGAATGTAGGGTTTAGTGTCTATGTATATTAGAATAATGTAATAAGGTCCATTAAGATAGATAGAAATTAAAAAAATTGGTTATAAGGATACATTTAAACATATTGAGGATACATTTAAACATATTGAGGATACATTTAAACATATAATAATAGAAACATAGGAATCATGGTACATTTGAAAAGGGGAAATGATAATAGGAGTTACCATAGAACACAAAATATTGTTCATATGAGAGACATAAAAGGTATGAGAATTGAATATTATTTTAATAATAAATTATTAAACAATAGTATACTACATGAAACTTAAAGGATGCAAATAAATTAAAATTATAGTGATTAAAAGTAATAATTATGCAAAAAAATAAGGAATCCAAACTACCAATTCAGTAGGGTCAAATCCAAGAAAGTTTGCAAACCAATCCTTCATCAATTATAAAATCCATAGCATGTACACATTAAAGTTTATAATTTAAGTTTGTACAAGTTTTGAAAATTTCAAATTTGTGGTTTACAATTTGAGTTTTGGGTAAGGGTTTGTGTTCATATTTTAGAATGTAGGGTTTAGTGTCTATGTATATTAGAATAATGTAATAAGGTCCATTAAGATAGATAGAAATTAAAAAAATTGGTTATAAGGATACATTTAAACATATAATAATAGAAACATAGGAATCATGGTACATTTGAAAAGGGGAAATGATAATAGGAGTTACCATAGAACACAAAATATTGTTCATATGAGAGACATAAAAGGTATGAGAATTGAATATTATTTTAATAATAAATTATTAAACAATAGTATACTACATGAAACTTAAAGGATGCAAATAAATTAAAATTATAGTGATTAAAAGTAATAATTATGCAAAAAAATAAGGAATCCAAACTACCAATTCAGTAGGGTCAAATCCAAGAAAGTTTGCAAACCAATCCTTCATCAATTATAGAATTTAGAGTTATACATTTTAATTTCTTGATTTTTTAAAATTTTGAGTAATAATAATGAAGGAAAATCTATAAGTTGATGTTCTAGGACGGTCCCCTTTGACAAAATGGTAACAATCGACCTAGATTATGTTGAATCAAGAGTGAAGGAAATGAAAATTCAATATGTTATGACTAAAAGTCTATGGTTGTTATAACAAATTGAGGGAAATACATTGTCTTGTGATACCTCACAATTATCTCTACTAAAAATAAACTTTGTTGATCACACCTAAAGACCCCATTGTTATATAAGTTTGTAAATAAACTCTTTCAAAACTAAGATTGTGAGAAACAAAAATTGAAGAAATAAGACTAAAACCCTATGTGTTTTAAAAAGTTCCACTAGTATCCATGATTTTTAAATCCTTATGAAACCATCAAAAACCTTAGGTACCTAAGTACGGGGATTCAGTTCAAAAATACATTGCTAATAGATTTATTTTTCAAGTTTAAGATAAAAAATTTAATCGATATATAGATGAAGAATTTTTTAAAATACGATTTCATCTAAGGATATGTTGCCTTATATTAGAATTTTTATCACACTAATTCTAACTTGAACCATAGACGGGCTAATTATAACTTGAACCATAGACCCTAATTATAACTTGAACCCTAATGTATTCTAACTTGAACTCTAACCCTAATTGTAATTAAATCGGGTATCATAACCTTAGTTGAACACTAACCCTAAATGCATATAAAATTTTTAATCATAAACCTAATTAAATATTGAATGAATGTTTAACTCTCACCAAAATTATAACCATTTAACCCTAGACTCTTAATTTAATTTTTACCCCAACCCTAGAACTCTACACCAATTGACGGGGCTAATTCTAACTCCAACCCTAACCTGCATCTTAAATTTTAATTCATAATTTCATAATCCTAAACCTAACCCTAATAAAAATATAACCCTAACTCTAAACCTAGTTGAATACAAACCCTAACCTCAACCCTTACCCGAATATTTATCTTAGAACCCTAACCCTAGAATGAATTTTAACCCTAGAAGCAGGTAATTGAATTCTTTAATATTAAACAAGTAAACCTAATCATAACCCTAATTGTAATTTTGAAATCTAACTATACAATATATATTAAAGTTTAAGCCAAACCCTAATTGTACCCTAGATTTAACCTAATTTTAACCTACAAATAGGGTTTTAGTTTATGTTACGTTTTCTAGGGTTTTAGTTTACGTTTCTAGTTTACGTTTTCTAGGGTTTTAGTTTACATTTTCTAAAGTTTTAGTTTATGTTTTCTAGGGTTTTAGTTTACGTTTTCTAGGGTTTTAGTTTACGTTTTCTAAGGTTTTAGTTTATGTTTTCTAGGGTTTTAGTTTACGTTTTCTAAGGAATTAGTTTATGTTTTCTAGGGTTTTAATTTATGTTACATTTTCTAGGGTTTTAGTTTACGTTTTCTAGGGTTTAGGTTCAAAGATTAACGGTCTGAGTAAATTAGTTTTTTAGAACCTACAGTTTAGGGTTTTAAATTTCAAAACTAAATGTGTCAAATTTAGGTTTTCGATTTAAAATTTTATGTTGTTTGTTTCGTTGATGTTTTCGGTTAATTAAATGCAGTTTAAAAACTATTAAATATTAAATTAAAACAAACTAAACAAAAATAACTAAATAGCAATTATAAAACAAAAATAACTAAATAGCAATTATAATGCAAAAATATTGTAGAATTCAACCAACCTGGAGGTCGCTAAGGTTAGGTGTGTCGACTGGAGGAGGTGAGAGTGAAAATTTTGCAGATTCTGGCCGTCCAAAACGCGTACGCGATTTGCTGTCTCTTGTCTAGCGCTCCTAATTCGGCTGTGAAAATGACTTTCATAGTACGTTTTGGAATGCGTACGCATTTCATAACACATACGCATTTTAGGTTCATAACCCAAACCGTAACGCGTAGGCGTTATTGATCTAGGATCGCGTATGCGATGCATAACGCGTATGCATTTTTTAAAAACGTGTATGCGTTTTGTGCGAGATTTTTTTTTTCGTTCGAAACTTCCCCTCTTCGTGGACCCAACTTCTTGCACTTACCCTGCATTTGACTGTCAACATAAAACTGAGAAAATTGCAAACTGGGTCTGAAAACAAAATATTCATTTTCGCTTTTGTTTCTTAAGATCAACCTTGGACAAAAACTAGATGAATTT
Organism: Sequoiadendron giganteum; assembly: GCA_007115665.2. Lineage (NCBI taxonomy): Eukaryota > Viridiplantae > Streptophyta > Pinopsida > Cupressales > Cupressaceae > Sequoiadendron > Sequoiadendron giganteum. The sequence goes on from CM021108.1 coordinate 197,447,877, forward strand.
TCTCAAAAACGTAGCATAATTAGGTGTCATATACGTCTTAGTCATAGTCATCCTAATTTCCATGCATATAGATACTTCCTAGGAAATTGCATATTGCATGATAGATAATTTTCCTCGTTATTGGATACGTTCATGTTCCGATTTGTCACAATCATCGAACCTAGTCACTTTGGTCCTATTACTGAATCTTTCCAGCTCAATAGTCTAGTTTGGGAAATTCATCTTGTAAATTGTCTTTGTCCTACAATCAAGTTCCTTGGTCAAATCAAATCATTGCATGCATTTATTGCATAGGTGGTAGGTTATGCCCATTTTAGAAACATGTACCATCATATTTTACTCGAGATTTTGCATATTTTCCATCCTACCATACGTCATCTTATTATACGTCATTTTAGAAGTCTGTAGAAACATCCTTTATTGTCAAAAAATCCAAAAACATAGAAATAGGACATATCATTTTTTAGACATAGTTTGCATTACCCTGTTTTGAGCAACTTTTCATGGTCGAAACAAGGTCTCAAAAGAAACAAAATGAAATGTCGGGCCCTTATGAATTTGTCAATCCTTTCGCAAATCAACCATTAGGAAAAGAAAGACCACACAGACCTTTGCTTGAAAAAAACATCACTAGGGACACACATGGACAAATTTATATTGAAGACATAGACATGGCAGTACAAGATCCTGAATTTGCATCCTTTATAGATGAGTGTTTGGAAAATGATCCCCAACGATATCTAGAAAAGTTGCTAGCAGAAGGTTCCACACTACCACCAGGATTTGATATTCATACTTTGAAGGCACTATCTATTCAACCAACACAAACTGTGATGTCAAGTTTTTCTATTCCCCAAATCACCGCAGCAATACTAACTGGCATACCAACTCAAACATCGTCAATTGTGAACCCAACCCCTTTCAACATAACACAAGGTTTAAAAATTTACTACGGGGGCAACTTCATCAAACCCCTTTGGCACCAACATGACTGGTAAAAGATCCAAAGTTGGCATGAATATTCCTATACCAAATCAGAACAGACAGGAAAAATTCCCAATCCAAATCAAAACATTTAGACATAAAATATTCCCAATCCGAATCAGAAAATTCAGACAGGGAAGATTCCTATACCAAATCAGAAAATTCAAATAGGAAATATCCCTAGTTCGAATCAGAACATTCTAACGGGATATATTCCCTCGGCAAGTCACAACCTGTCACAGAACATGGTATTTCAGAATATCTACATTGATCCAAATAACACCAACCACATGTCCTTGACACAAGTAGATGTCCTCCAAAACCAAATGCAAATGCTTCAACAACAGATGGACAATGTGTCTATGTCAGACAAATGAACTATCTCAGCGCAAGATCTATACCCATGTCCATTTGAAAAAGCGCTTTATATGACACCTTTCCCCCATGGATACATCATACCGAATTTTCCTAAGTATAATGGGAGGAAGAATCCTTTGGAACACATTAGAGAATTCTCAATGACATGCATGGACATATGATATGACCCCACATACTTGATGAGACTATTTCTGTGAACCCTTAGAGGGATAGCACTGGAATTGTTTTCTAAATTACCATACGGCATACGATCGTGGGGTGAATTAGCTGAGAAGTTCGTCAAAAAATTATCCTTTAACATAGACAATGAAGTAACAATAGCAACCTTATTCCACACAACACAAGAAATGACAAAACTTTCACCACTTTCTTCCAGAGATGGAGAAGTCTAGCTAGTAGATGTCTAGTTGAAATACCAGAAAAATAGGTGGTCACGATATTCCTTGAAAATATCAATCCAAAACTTAGAGGTGACTTAAGGATACATTGTTGTACCTCATTCCTAGACTTGGTACAAAATGGCATCATCCTTGAAAAATGCCTTATTGACAAAGGAGAAATAAAAGTACTAGGCAAAAACCTTGCTGTCCAACATCAAAACACACCCAATGATAGAAAAAAATTCTGGTCTAGAAACAAAAAAGTTACAAATGATGGCATTGTTGATGCTAAAACCATACATACGAGACCGGTTATCACACTTAGAGGTTACAACCCCAATCAAGACATCACGAATAGTCCAAATCAAATGGAAAATTTTGTCCAAAATTCACAACAACGACAACAAAGGAGATTTCCTACATGTGAATTTACCCCTTTGGGGCAACCAATCGAGACAATTTTCAAAGAGTTGATTAAACATGATCTCATTAAACCTTTGGAACCAAGAGAGTATGATTCTGGATAGTTTAAACCTTCATGGTGGGATGATAACACCTATTGTGACTATCATCGAACAAAAGGACACAACCTACAACAATGTCGACAACCGAAGAATATTATACAAGACTTTGTTGAGAATAGAACCATAGAGGTCAATGGGTAGAAAAATACCAAGAACGGTGATCATAAGTTTTTCAAAGACCCATTACATGACCACATGAAAGGAAAGGCCTCTAGTTCGGGAACCAAGAATAATCCATCAACCAATTATACCAATACCGAGTATGACCATGGAAAAGGAATGATCATAAATCACCTCCAAGCTGTAAATGAAAACGTCAATACAATCGTCATTAAGAAGCATCCAGAATGTGTTGTAAACACACGGAAAAATAAGATAACTATTCCAGGTCCTTCTAAGCCACCTACACATACTTCCAAGTTTAGGTACAATATCCTTGATCAATTGAGCAAAACCCCCGCATAGATATCCATTTTGGAACTATTGACTTTATCACCTGAGCATTGAGCCATTCTTGACAAAGCTTTACATAACACGACTATTCCTACAGACTTAGATGTCAATCATTTCGAAGAAATGGTGGGATATTTAACCAACTCACATCATGCCACATTTTCCCAACAATATTAATCAACTGAAAAATTATGATCATAATGACCCATTACATCTTGTAGTCCTAGTCCATCAAACCAAAGTCAGACGAGTCTTGGTAGATGGAGGAGTAGGTTTGAACCTATGTACCCTAAAATTGGTTAAGGCATTGGGATTCTCAGAAGAATGTGTAGATGCCTCTAAGAGTATAGTCATCAAGGCTTACGATGATGAGGAAAGATCATCCAAAGGACTTGTCACACTCCCTATAAGAATTGGCCCAAAAATTATGAACACCATCTTCCAAGTCTTGGATCTCACCCTCCGTATAACCTATTATTAGATAGACCTTGGATACACGCAATGAAAGTTGTACCTTCAAATATCACCAATGTCTTAAATTCCCGTATAATGGCACTGAGATCATGATTGATGGTGATGCAGATCCTTTTCAATATTGTACAAGCCTAAGGGAAATTCCACAACAACAGGTACCGGTTAACCAAGAAGCTTCATCATCCACTTTATCCCTATACGTTGACCCATCACATCTTACCAAGTCCATTTCATTCAAACCACCATCATCCACTCCTAAGGTCGAGATCCAAGACAAGGGTTGTGGAGAATATTACATGAAGGAATCATACTGTGTCAATCAATTGGTTCCACCTAAGGCATATGGATTACCCATGTTGGATAGAAGAAATTCTGTAGTCACATTTCATGTTCCCCCTACAATGACATTGACCAAATGGGGAGAGTTAAGTGAAGAAATTGTGGATCAAGGTGATATTACCTCCTGGTTGTACCAAGAAGACAATGAATACCCCTCGCCGTCTATTCAAATAGATAAGGACCAATATGGAAAAGGCTTTAAGATAATGCAAAATGAAGGCTATGACAGGCACAATGGGTTAGGACTACATCAAAATGGAAGGACGAAACCGATCACTGTCTCACCACGACCGAAATACCTAGGGCTAGGGTTTCAGCTGTTTAAAATTGGGTTTCCTAGTACTTCTTCACCATTTCAAGAGGAAGTGAGTGCTTATGCAGACATCGAGATATCTCACGAACCATTTCCCCCAGTTTACGATGAATCTCATGAACCACTTCCCCCAATTTACAATGAATCTCCCGACTCAAGAGATTGTGAATGGAATTCCCTTTCCTCCACCAATACCATGAACATATATGCTCTATTTGGAGAATTGGACCTAAAGATAAAATCTGTACCAAAACCATCTAGTCATCGTCATAGGAAGCACTTGTCCAAAGAAGAATTTCATAAGAACTATTATTGGGAAACCCTTGATCATGCATCTTGGGCACCTGACAAACCATCTTCTGACGACTCAACCCTTACAATAGTCCCACAATAGAGTATAACTACCCATAGGAAAAATAACAAGGAGTTAGTTCAAAAATTCTATGACCATGTCAACCACTCTATATTCACCTTGTCAGCTTCCACCTTTCATAGATCCGACGATGACATGCCTCTCATATATCCCAAACTTATTGACTGGGATCAAGAAGGTACACCTGTAATGATCTAAATATATTTCTTTGCAAGATTGAACTAGGGTTAGAACATGCATGCAATAATAATATCAATCAATCAATAAAATGCAAAGGAGGAATAAAGAGAAAAGGAATGAGACTAGAACAATCTCACCCATTTCTCTCCTCCATGGCTCACTTCTATTGAACCTCCTCTACTTGCTACAATATGATGGATGCCCTCAGCCTTTATGTGAGCAAAATAAGTTTATGACATGACCTAGCAAGTGTTGAAGGATTTAATCTAAAATGCAAGAGAATATAAATCTACATGCAATGTAAATGATTTGCAAAAGACAATGTTAGATGATAAAATATGAAATGCAAGATATTCTAAAAATATAAGATATGAGAGAGGTAAAATATGAAAATGTAAGATAATAAGAGATAGAGATAATAATGGATAGCTAGGGATAGATATGAGACAAAATTGACATTTTATAGAAAATGCAATTTTGTATGGACGGGTGAGATTAAAGACTGATAAATGCCCTAGAATCTGTGGACAAGATTCAACATGACAACCCACAATTAGGGTTAGGGCAATATTAGGTTAAATTCGAAATAAATGGACGAGATTGATTTTTAGAAAAATCAAATCAAGGGTTGAAAATGCATGTGACAAGGCACACAAAACAAAGTTGCTGGAGAATCAAATAATAATTTAAAATTATTTGATTCAAGAGGGGATGTTGACTTTTTGAATTAAAAACTATTTAAATTCAAAAGGGTGGGGTCATGTGACAGTAAATAGCTTAAATTAAATTATTTACTAAAGGAGGGAATTTAAATGAGACTTATTTTAAATAAATTTATTTATTTAAAATGAGCACAATAAAAGAGAAGAAATTAAATAATAAAAGTTATTTAATTTAGGTGGAATATTAAATAATAAAGATATTATTTAATTATTAGAGGAATGTGACAAATGAAACCTTTTAAATTAAATATAAAGATTTAATTCAAAGTTTAGGAGAGTGGACCAAATTAAATAAATAAAATTTATTTAATTTATGAGAGAAGAGGCTAATGAATAATTAGATAATTAAATATAATTATTTAATTATAGTGGAAGGTGGATTAAATAAATAAGAGTTTATTTAATTTTAGGAAGAATAGGACTTAATTAGTGACATAATTAAATAAATAAATAAGATTATTTATTTAATAATCAAGAAGACATAAAAGGTTAAATAAATTTAGAAATTTATTTAATTATAGGAAGATATTTAGAAAATTAGTGACACATTAAATAAATAATTAAAGTTTATTTATTTAATAATCATGAAGAATAATCAGATATGAATTAATTAAATAATTATGAATTATTTAATTAATAATTGGAAGTGAGTTAGGGACATAATTAAAATGTCCCAATTAGGGTTAGAAGAAGAGCCTGTGGGTCTAGGTCATTTTTATGTGTCTACATTTGCCCCTCTTTGTCATAATGCAACCTGTCGCATTGTGGCAAAGAAAATAAGTCAACCATATGCCCCAGTGCAAAATAGGATGAGGAAGAATAACGAGGAGGGTTGTGGTATGCTCCCTCAGGAGGACAAATGGGTTCCAAGAACATGGGTGTGCTCTCGAAATGAATGAGAAGACTAGAAGACGACAAAACAAGAAAGTGTTAGTAAAAGATATGGATGATGATATGAATGCAATGCCTATATGAGATGCATGTTAGTTCCTAGATCAAATCCTTCAATGTTTACCATAGGACTTTAATATTTATTGCTCTTTAATCATCATTGGGCAGATTATTGTAATGGCCAATAAATACCATGATATGACATAAACCAAGGTGTGCAAGGTTGTACCATCATGTAAGACAAGCAATCACAGACAAGGATGGTCATAACTCATACTAAGAGCGCAATTTTCCCCAGTCATTTTGTCCTAACCAACCGCAAGCAGAAAAAGACAAGGATGAATCATGAAACGTCGTTGCTTTTCTAAATCCTGTTTCCAGGACATCCTCAAGAAACTAGCAACATGATTGCCAAAATAACAAAAAAAAAATAATGCCACCATCATGATACATCGCCATTTTTCTAAATCTTGTAGTCAGGACATTGCTGAGAAACTAGTAACATGAGTGTCAAAAGATAAGACAATGTCATGAGACATCATTGTTTCTCTAAATCCTGTTGTCGAGATGTTGCAAAAAACTAGTAACACGATGAAAAGGCCAAAGACAAGTGCCAAGTTTTTGCCAAGTGTTTTAAGATCAAGGTTGCCAACTGTTGAGCGATATCAAATTCAGGAAGGACACATCCTGAATGACGTTGATATCTAGGAGATCGATTCTTGGAGTTAGGAGAATCCATCAAAATGCCAGATGATGAGGAAAATGCTTAGGAAGGACGCATCCAAAAGCAAAAAGAAATGAAGAGAGTTTCTCTTCTAAAGGACACATCTGAAGAAGAACCCCAAAGTTTTGCCAGGTTCAATTGCCTTGATAGAATTTGATTACATGTCATTGCTGAATTGACCACAATTGTTGATGAAACAGATGGTTGATAGATTGCTTGCTCGGAATTGATGGAAGATTTTGCTTGATTTGAAGAAAAATTGACGTGTGTGAAAATATTGTGTTATGAACCCTAATGGACTGACCTAGTGCGGCCTTGAGGGCTCATCGATTGATGGCCTTGCCTACGTCGTGCACTCAGAGACCTCATAGTTCGACACGACCAATGACGTTGTCCAAAGGACAAAAGTTTGAATCATGATTTTATTTTGACAAACCTAAAGACTGACCTAATGTCTCAGGGATTCAAAGATGAATCTTGCCTATGTAGCAAATGCACAGAGACAACATAGTTTAGACAAATGACAAAGATTGACTGACTCAACGGACTTGACAAGATACTATTGACTTTGACTCTGTTTTTGGGATTTTGACAATGATTTGGATGTTTTTGTGTTTTCTCAGGACATTTTCAATTTTTAGGTCTTTTTTCAGGACTTTTTCAGATTTTTATGACTTTTTGATGTTTTACAAAAATTGTGACAAATGCATGTGAATGATGCCGACGCACATGAATCCAAGGACAACCATGATTTTTCTGCTAGTCAAGCTAAATACCAATTGACAGGTGACGATGATAATGACAACATTGTTTGATGTGGGAAGGACACATCTCGAAACAACGTGAGGATGACAATGATATGACAAGAGGATAAAAGTATGCAACAAGGCCAAGGACAAAGTCAAGGAATGTTTTGGATGATGGGCTAGGTTTTCCATATTGTTGCATTTGGAATGACTTCGTGAGGATTAGATGGGATGACGAGGGATCTTTAGACTATTGACAAGGGAAACCAAGATGGGTGATAGGTATAAAAGGACAATGGATGGCTTCTGTAAAAGATAGGAGACATGAGGACTATTATCATATAGTTGTCAAGGACAATGTCACATGAGGCTATGATGGTAATGACATGATATGGAATAGGGTATGGTCAAAGGATAGACATGTCAAAAAATTTCCAAAAGCATGATTTGTGTTTTTGCCCCAGTCTTTGTCAAGATCAAAATAGGTGGGACAATGGACGAAATGATAGGGCTTGGATGGATAGATGTAAAGGTCATAAGAAATTTCATGTGAAGGGAATGGGAGATGAGATGACTTGCCCCCAAGTGTAATGGTCCACATAGATGATTTATTCTACACATGATGCCTGTTTGCCAGGTTTTCATAATGGTACTTATCCAGAGCGCCATAAGATTGGTTTTCACTATTGGATGAATTTTTTCTCTTTACTATTTTCTGGATTTTATTTTATTTTTGGTGTCACCATGATGCCTGTTTGCCTGGTTTTCATCAAGGTGATGATTTTTTTGATTTTTTAATTTTTTTGTATTTTTGCATTTTGTCGAATAGCCTTGATGCTTTAGATGACCGCTAACTGTGCTGAAGCCTCTGACGATGCCAATGTAGAGACTGGTGCCATGACATGCCAATAATGACCTTTATGAAGTAGTTGCCTTGTCAGGATGATAGTGCTTGCATACATTAGACTGATGTCATTTTGATCCTTGTTGATACTAGAGCTGGTCTTATCAAAATACACACATCATGATAGAGTGTCATGAGAGTCCTTATGATAAAGCGTTGCTACCAAGATGCGATGGATTTGTGACATGGGACATTTGGACTTTAGGCGAGATGTAAGATTATAATGGATGATGGTGGACGTGGATGGGTTAGTTGGACATTTGGATGCATTAATTTTTATTTTCCAAACTTTAGGTGTTGGGTTAAGATGTTGTTTGGAACCAACACTTGTATATGTCTTTCTTGATGGCCATTTTGATGGAGGTGGACATGTATTGTATGTGGGAGTCCTCTTGTGTTGTCGCTCCACATTTTGATTGACTTTTGAATTTGGCATCTTTTCTTTGCCTGATTCTTGACTTGATCCATTTTGTTTTGGGATCCATTTTAGCTTCATTTGTCCACTTAACTTTTTGTCTGATTTCTTGGCCTTTGACATGTGATTTTGAACTTTGGATTTGTAATAATTTTTTTGGTTCCAAATGGAAGGTTTATTCATGTTGGAATGACAGTGTATGGTATGGATGGAAGGAGTGTTGGCAACAACCTTATGACAAGGACTACTCATGACATCCATTTTGATGTTTGTATTAGATAAAGTTACCCCCAATATCAAGGAGGTATCATTAACATCATTAGATTTCTTGACTGATGAATAACCAAGACCTTGATGTCCATAAGGTGCTTGAACTTGTACGGGTTCCAAAATTCATTTCTCATGTAGGCCTAATCCTTTTCCCTGATAATGCATGTTTTGAAAATTTTTGTTTGTGATGGCATACTTTTTATTTTGGAAGCAAGATGCTAACCCATCCTTATTATGGAAATTAATGCTCGAAATCTTCTCATCTATAAGAAAGCCTTCTCTGACAAAGATAGATGATCCTAATTGATAGGATGTTGTAGCTTCACTGACATGTTGGACAGATTTTTGGTTGACATTTTCGGTTTGATTTTTTGACATATCAGATTCTAATGATTCTGCTGGTGCTTTGAAGTTGATGTCAAAACCGTCTTCATGGTCATTGTCATAGAGCCCACTAAATTCAGTTATAGCTTGATTATTTGCAAATATGTCCATGCTAGGAGACTCTTGTTCTAGAGGTAGATCGTCTATGTGTCCCATGGAGGCAAGTGTCACATTATTGGTAGTGTCAATTTTGGAAGCTTGGAAAGGGTCATCTTCAAGTGTTTCATCATGAAGGGCATAAAGGTCAAGGAGTGGATCATTTTGGACTTCTTCAAAAGTAGTGTCTTGATCAAAGATGGGCTAAGTTGGAATGACACGATCGAAAATAGGGTCTTGAACAAGGATAGGTTCATCTTCAATGACATGGTTTTGGATGGACTCTTGACTAAGGATATGTGTATTTGGTATGCCATGATTGTCTAGGAGGACTTCTTGAATGGATGTAAAAATAGGGTCATGGGATGGACTACTTTGATCTTGACATGACGATGATGTTATGATGTCATGCTTTGGATTTTTTCGTTTGACATGTTTCCTCAAGTTTATGAAATGGGATGTGACTTTGGAGACCATGACTTGATGTGTTTACATGAAAACATGGAGTGTCTTGGAATGGATTGGTGTGTAATGGACTAGGATATGACATGCAGGTTTGGAAAGGATGAGTGGATGAAGGACTAGGATGAGATGAAGGATTAGAATAGGACATGGATGCATGACAAGGATATGACGTGGATGGAGGATTAGAATATGACATGGATGGAGGATTAGGATATGATGTGAACGAAGTACTAGGATTAGGATATGATGCAAATGAAGGAATATGATATGACATGGATAGTTGGTTTGGATTGATGGATGGCTCATTTCCCTTGTCAAAGTTAGGGTGGGTATGACCAATGGAAGTTTTTTGTGACTTAATGCCATGGATGGTGTTAAGGGACCCTTGATAGTAGATGGATAGAGGAATAGGACTCATGGATTGTTGGTAAGATGGATAGATGGATGGAGGGCTAGGGGTTTTAAATTTGGACTTGGATTGGATGTAAAATGTTTTGAATTCCCTAGCAAGTTGTGCTTGACCATTACTAATGAATTGGCATTCAGTTTGACTAGCAAGCATGTCATAGTGACTTGAAGACATGATGGTGGATGAAATGAGACTATGCTTTATGCAAGGTGACAATACAAAGTGATAAAAGGGGATGCCTTATGTCAAATTATTTTTAGAAAAGGTTTTTTTACCATACAAAGTTTGGCCAATGTCTCGATTTGGATTGTCAAAGGACTAGTTTGCAGGACAAGATGACAAAATGACAAAGTGAGATTTCCACACTAGACTTATTAGTTGGAAGTAGCTCACCAAAGGACAATGACTAAGGACTGATTTGTTCTGACTTGGTCCAATGACAATTTAATTTTTGAGACAATGGTTTGACAAAGAAAGGAAATTTTTCCTATCCCAAAGTGTGCAAAATTGAGGACTTGATTTGACAAATGCAGTTCATGATGGACCATGAGTTGCAAAAAGTGATTTGACAAAATTTTAGGATGATTGCAAAGATTTGTTTTAGTTTGGAAAAGTTGTTTCAGATTTTGGCAAGTTTTATGTTGATTTGTCTGAAAATAGTTGGCAAACACATGGTGTTAAAAATCAACCACATAGAAGTCATTTTACAAAATCTTATGGCTGCAAAGACAGTATTCTTTTGGATCCCACTAACCGCATATCCTTAGTGGATGAATTCAAAAGCTTGGCCCCACAGGCTCCCCCTTACAGTGCACTCACTTCTCAGGGCAACAAAGCTTCCAACCTCCATGAAACTCCCATGGCACATTGATCATCTCTACTAAGAACTGCGTAGGTGCGGGTGTCATCACAATGACCGTTGTTGTACCAAAGAATAGAAGGGTTTTGGCTTGCTAACACAAAGGATTTAATTCGGGCACCCGTTTAAAAGGCCACACGAGAGGCATTATCATCCCAGTCTGCAGAGGTTACATTCTGTAGGTTTCGATGCACCATAAGGGTACTGGGGAATCAATTGCTTGTCCACAAGAACTTTCGTAATGCTAAGTTCTCCTTAACATTAAAATTTATATACCGGTTGGGCGTCGCTTGGATTTAGCGCATTCTCGATTTGAGTCACTTTGGGGTGAGTACTTTTTCCCACCAAAGCAGGCCCAATTTTCTAAGGTTCAACAAAAGCAAATTAGAATATTCATAGTTCAATCGATCCTTGTTTAAATACAAAGAGTGAAAACATGAATATCCTAACTCACACTTGCATGGTGTTCATTTTAAACCCAAATCGAAATGTGTTGACAAACATAAAAAAAAATGTTCATTATAACCGTTTGTAGTATTTGTCAAAACATGGGGTTCATTTTAACCGTTTGTAGTGTGAGCTAAGTAAAAGTTCATTTTAACCCAATGCTATGAAAATGCAGATTCATTTTAAGCCAATGAGTTATAATGCAAGTTGTGTTTTTTTTAGCCCAATGAATATGCATGCATGTTTATTTTAACCCATGAATGTAAAATGCAAGTTTGTCTAGGATTTATGAAATAATCAAGAAAAATGTTAGACTCCTTGCCACAAGCTGCAAACAAAAAATCAGTAACCCCAAAATCTTTAAACTACCATGCAGAAAAAAAATGTTTTCCCTAACCTTAATTGAACTAGTGTAACCCCAATTCCTAGAGTCAATAACAGTTTCTCTTACACCCAGGATCACACAACTGCGCAAGGGGAGATGATACTTCTATTATTGATAAGATTTAGAAGAAATTAAATAATAAAAGTTATTTAATTTAGGTGGAATATTAAATAATAAATATATTATTTAATTATTAGAGGAATGTGACAATTGGAACCTTTTAAATTAAATATAAAGATTTAATTCAAAGTTTAGGAGAGTGGACCAAATTAAATAGATAAAATTTGTTTAATTTATGAGAGAAGAGGCTAATGAATAATTAGATAATTAAATATAATTATTTAATTATAGTGGAAGGTGGATTAAATAAATAAGAGTTTATTTAATTTTAGGAAGAAGAGGACTTAATTAGTGACATAATTAAATAAATAAATAAGACTATTTATTTAATAATCAAGAAGACATAAAGGGTTAAATAAATTAAGAAATTTATTTAATTATAGGAAGATATTTAGAAAATTAGTGACACATTAAATAAATAATTAAAGTTTATTTATTTAATAATCATGAAGAATAATCAGATATGAATTAATTAAATAATTATGACTTATTTAATTAATAATTGGAAGTGAGTTAGGGACATAATTAAAATGTCCTAATTAGGGTTAGAAGAAGAGCCTGTGGGTCTAGGTCATTTTTATGTGTCTACAACACCCATCATAGACACATTTGAATATGCCAAAGCAATAGCTGAGTTCATGGGACTTCGAGAAGGCATACCAAGAGGGGATAATAAAGCTGGTTTTACCATAGACTTGGATGACAAAGCATATTTTGGGGAGTCTATTTACACCTCTAGTCGCAAAAATGAAAACGAAAAGAAAAATGATGAAAATGAGAAAAATGACGAGTCCCTAGGTGAAAACCGAAAGGTACCTTTGGACGAAGAAACAGTCAAAATAAAGGACATATTCAAGGGCGACAAACTCTCTGAGGTACCCAAGGATAGAGGTTTAAATATTCTCCCCGTTGAACAAGAAATGTCACCAATTCTAGTAGAAGAGTCTATTGAAGTCAACATAAATACAAAATAAAACCCTCGACACATATATAACATCATTGATAGAGGCAAAACAACCCGAGTTTAAGGACTTCTTCGCAAACAGACAAATAAAATTTTCAAGGTCATACGCTGACATGCCTGGGCTGGATCCAGACCTTATATTGCACCATCTACCATTAAGCCGGGTATTAAGCCAGTCAAACAAAGTTAAGGAAAATGCATCCACAAATTTCTTTACTAGTCAAAGCAAAACTTAAGAAACTCTTGGATGTTGGATTTATAAGAACTATAGACTATGCAAACTGGATTAAAAATCTTGTGCCAATGACTAAACCAACAAGGGGCATCCGCATTTGCACAGACTTTTGAGACATCAACAAGGCATGTCCTAAGGATGACTTCCCTTTGCCGAACATAGACATGATAGTAGATATTACATCGAGATACAAGATGCTATCCCTCATGGATGGTTTCTTTGGATATAACCAAATCAAAATCGTAGCTAAAGACCAACACAAGACAACTTTCACGTGTCCATGGAGCACATACTGTTGGAATGTTATGCCTTTTGGGCTTAAGAACGCAGGAGCTTCCTATCAACAAGCAATGACTACTATTTTCCATGACTTTATACATACTCTCATGGAAGATTATGTAGATGAAATTATAGCTAAATTAGAAACAAGGGAAGATTATTTGAAGGTTCTAGACAAGATATTCTAGAGGCTAGAGAATTACAACGTCGGGCTAAATCCAAAGAAGTGTGTCTTTGGAGTAAAATCAGGGAAAATTCTAGGGTATATCATTTCCAGAAGAGGCATTGAAGTAGATCTAGAGAAGGTAAGAGCTATCATAGAAATGCCTCCTCCTGTCAGCATTGGTCAACTAAGAACACTACAAGGAAGATTACAGTCCATCAGGCATTTCATTGTACAATTAGCAGACAAAATACACCCATTTCAACATTTACTCAAGAAAGGAGTACCATTTGTGTGGACACCTAAATGTTAGCAAGCTTTACAATAAATCAAGGATTATTTTCTCACTCCACTTGTTCTAATGCCACCAAAAGGTGGAAAACCATTAATACTATACATTTCAGCAACTCAATCAGCATTAGGAGCTCTTCTCGCACAAAACGATGATCAAGGTCATGAGAGAGCAATCTACTACATCAGTCATACCTTGGTAGGAAATGAATTAAATTACAACAACATAGAATGTTCCTATCTTGCGATAGTATTTTCTACCCAAAAACTTTGACACTATATGCTCAATCGCCAAATAATGTTGGTCGTAAAGATTGATCCCCTCTAATATCTCCTAGGTAAGGCATCATTAACATGCCAATTGACTAAATGGGTTATGATACTTAGCGAGTATGACATCCAATATGTGGAAAGGAAGGCTATAAAAGGAGAGGTTATTGTAGATCAGTTAGCAGATGCACCCATGAAAGTAGACCATCCTTTAGTGGAAAATTTTCCTGATGAATTTTTATTCAACATTGACACTAGAACCGAATGGAAACTACACTTTAACGGGTCACATACAAATCGTGGTTTAGGAGCAGGTATCCTATTTGTTACACCTCAGGGTGATACCATCCCTAAATCATTCAGGATTGCTTTCCCCTATACCAACAACATAATAGAGTATGAAGCCTTAGTGACGGGATTAAAAATGGAAGCTCAATGGAAGATAAAGAGTCTACATGTTTTTGGCGATTCTCAGCTAGTAGTTCGGCAAGTAAATGATGATTATGAGACTAAGGATGAGAAAATTTTCCCCTACAAGTGCATGGTTGATAGTTTCAAGCATTACTTTGATGAAATTACCTTTCAAAAAATACCACGTATTTAGAATAGGGCTCCAGATGCTATGGCAACCGTAGGATCCTTATTGGATATTCCGAGCAACGTGCCTAAGTTCGAGTTTCTGGTTGAATAACTGTTGGTCCCCGCCTATGATGTCCCTGATTTTGTGATGGTGTGTACAATTTTTGGTCCTGCCTCCCCTTGGTATAAATACATATTTGACTATCTAACTGACCAAGCTTTACCTCTAGACCTGTCAAATAACCAACACAAAACCTTTATTCATAAGTCATCTAAATACACCATCATCGAAGATACCCTGTATAGACGTTCCTTAGATAACACCCTAATGAGATGTCTCAATGCTGAAGAAGCACAAACAACCTTGCGAGCGGTGCACGAGGGTATATGTGGATCTCATTCGAGTGGTCCTACTTTACCCCATAAGATTATGATATTAGGTTATTATTGGCCTACAATGGAGAAAGACTCATATATCTTTGTAAAGAAATGTAGACAGTGTCAGATACACCAATATTTGATTAGAGAACCAACACAGGAGCTTCGTCCGATTACATCACCATGGCCCTTTTCCCAATGGGGACTTGAGCTCATAGGTAAGATACACCCTCCATCATCCAATGGCCATAAATTCATCATAGCAACCACCACTAAATACTTTACCAAATGGAAGGTATTCCCATGACCTACATCACCAACACACATATCCAAGTTTATCCTAAACTATATCATTTTTCAGTATGGTTTACCCCAATTCATTATCATAGACAATGGCTGCCCATTCAAAAAACAAGAAGTACGTCATCTATGTGCAGAGTTCCATATCAAACATCATTTTTCCACCCCATATTACCCACACGGTAATGGCCAAGCCAAGGCATATAATAAAACCATTATTAGAATCCTAAAGAAGACTGTCAATGACGCTGGTCATGACTAGCACCTACAACTAAATCCTGCCTTATGGGTTTACTACACAAGCATCCGTACTCCCATTGGCGCCACTCCATACTCCCTAGTATTCAAATCCTAAGCTATCTTACCTATTGAGGTTGAAATTCCTTCTCTGAGGGTATCCTTGAAAGGTCACATTGATGATGAAGAATACCATGTCTCCAGATTACAAGAGCTAGAATTACTGGATGAACGAAGACAAAAAGCACTAGACCAATATTTAAGCATATCAGAATCATCTTCATCGAAGCTATAATAGGAAAGTTCTAAATAGATACTTTGACATTGGTGACCTAGTTTTAATGGAGAATCCCAAGAATCAAGCTGAATGAGAAAAGCCAGGAAAGTTTGAACCTAACTGGTTAGGGCCTTATATTTTCACAAAATATTTTGGATAAGGAGTGTACCAACTCTCTACTCTTGAAGGAGAGCCACTTTTGTCACCAATCAACAACCTGCATCTAAAAAGGTTCTATGCGTAGCTTCTAAGAGTCTTTGTCTTAACTAGAAAATTGCAAAAAAATGAAAAAACAAAAAAAAGGTCGCTACCTTGATGAAAACCTGGCAAACCGGCGTCTTTGTAACACCAAAATTTTTTGAAAATCAACAAAAAAGTAAAGAGAAATAATCCGTCCAATAGTGAAAACTGCTTTGGTGGTGCTATGGATAAGTACCATGGTGAAAACTTGGCAAATAGACACCATGTGTAGTCAAACTCACTCTTTTGTCTATCATCATTCCAATCATAATTTTTCACCATCCCTCATAATAAATGATTGTCCTATCCATTGCTTGGAATGATTGACATCATGTCCATTCTGTCAGATTCCCCACTCCATCTCACATGTCTTCTTCTCGACTGGGGGAAAATCCTTATTTTGTGCCATGAGGACCTTGTACATAGCATTACACCATCGGAAAATGTCCTAAAAATAAATAAATAAATAAATAAAAAACCAAAAACATTAGAAAACTTCAAAAACACAAAAAAATAAAAACATGTTAGAAAATCCCATAAACAGAGTCATGTCAGTCATGTTAAGTCACTTGTAGACATAGTCAAACTACATTGCCTCTATGAATGGATGTAGGAAAGGCCATCAGTTGATGTGCCCCCGAGGCATTAGGTCTGTTTGTCTAGGTTTATCATGTATCACACACATTAAAATCACAACTCTTTGTACATTCAAAGTCATTGGTCGTGTCGAACTACGAGGTCTCTACATGTACAACGTAGGCAAGGATAATCAATTGATGAGCTCCCGAGACCAAACTAGGTCAGTCTAATAGGGTTTATCACATTCATACTCACTATCACACACATTCCATATCATCAACTTAAGTAGATATCTTTAGTCAGTTATGTCAATTAAAGTTTGGTCGAATTACGAGGTCTCTGCATGTACAATATAGGCAAGGCTAATCAATCGATGAGCCCCTGAGGCCACATTAGGTTAGTCCTTTAGGGTATCATCTCAAGTCATACACTTCCAACATACAAACACACACTTTTAATTAGTCAAGGAATCATGCATCAAATAAGGCAACACCTCAAACAGTCATCAAGTCAATATCAAACACATTGTCAAAGTTATCAACTTATATCTTAGCAAGATATGTCTTTCTTGTCAACAGACATCGTCAAATTGTTATAGCCTCATGTAGCTTGTCACATCAATGTCATCAGGCTCCAATGTCTTATACAACATGTTTATTTCTGAAACCAGGCTTTGTCATGCCTTATACAGACAGTCACCAAGTTGAAACCAAACTCAACATCTTATGCGGTATGTGTCATCCCTCACATTACATTATGTCAAACATAAAAAAATTAAACAATCCCACAAGATCAAGTTTTGGTGAATACTTTTATTTGGATTTATGACTTCATATCTTATTTTGTCTTATCTTTTTATCGATTTGTGAATCAGTCCGGTTAGTAGCTTTCTCAAGGATGTCCCTAGAAGGATTTAGAGAAGCAAGGATGTCTCAGGACTCTTTTTCTTTGGCTATTGTCTATCAAATTCCTTTTTAACACTAGTTTTTGAGTCATGTTACTAGTTTCCTCAAGGATGTCCTATCAAGGATTTAAAGGAGCAATGATGTTTCATGACCTATCTTTTATTTGTTTGTTGTTTGTGGTTTGTTAAGATAAAACGACTAGGGAAATCTTGTCCTTAGTATGAGTTAAGACACTCCTTGTCTACAACTGTCTATTTTTCACAGATGGATGACTTTGTTCACTATGGTCTATCTTATATCATGGTGTGTACTATCCATTTGTGTCATGTCCCACCCAATGATGATAAAAAGAAAGCATAACATATATGGCAAAGTATCAAAGATCATATGTTTTTCAAACAATCAACCTTCATTATTTCTTACTAACATTCTGAATTTATTCATTCTAACATTTATCCTTTTAAGACATAATGATAAAGTCTTGTGACACAACAAAAACATTAGATTATCTACATATGCATACATTCTATAAATGTTTCATAGGATGCATTCACATTAATCAAGATAATTTAACCTCACTCACAAACACAAGGGCTTGTTTAGACTTGGGGTGAGTGAGAAGGCCTAGAATGGCAAGGTCAACTATCTTGTCCTTACGAGAGGTAGTTGATTCCGCATAAGTGAGTATGAGGGCCGGGATTTGGTTGAGGTCACCAGGATTACCGAAACCTATGAAGAATGCCCAGAGGAGATCTCATGACAAACCTTGCGATGAAATTCTATCTAGGATAACATTGGGTTTTGTGTTGTGTGTATGAATTCTTTATCATACTTGATTAATATTATGTCTGGAAGCAATGGGACCATGTTAGTGTTAGAATTATATTGTGCATGTGTTTGGTTGAGTCAGTATGTGTCAGTATGAGTCTACCTTTGTTTAGAGGTAGTAGATTCTTTGTCCATGTTGTGTTGTTACTATCTCCTAGCATGGGGGTGGGCCTTCGGGTACCACTTGGTTGGGTGGAACATGCACCATAAACCGTTGGGTCCCCATTGATCTTCAGTTCATGGAGGCAAGACATCCAGTTGGACAGCTCACGGTTCTTGTTATTCTTTTCTAGCACTGTTGTATTTCAAATTGTATAAGCTGATTTTACTCCTCTTATAATTATGAGGTGGATTTATGTAATTGTAACACTTATGTATTTATGACTCATTCTGGGAATGACTGTTGTAATTAGTTAATCATATAATGGATACATGTTATGGTTGTTATATTCTTATCTTGTTATTTGTTTATGTTGAATGAATGCTTACTACTTGATTTATTTAATGCAATGAACTTTAAAAGATGGTTGTTAATGGAGATTTTAGCAATCTCAGTTACGTAGCCTTAGGGGATGTTGTCAATAATAGATGAACATGTATGTTTAATTCACTTTAATAAAAAAATTTTCTAGTATGCTTTTATTGTGAATTGAAACTTCCTCTAGGGTTGCGTGGCAGGGCATTACAGAGTGCCTTACTAGAGTGCAGCTGGAAGTCCGATGTATGCTATGGTTTGTACTAGACCATACATTGTCCAAGAAGTGGATGTATTTCTAGATATATTTCTAATCCTGGTAGAGTTCATCGGGATGCAATTAAAATATTCTTCATATATTTGTGTGGTACCTCAAAGTATTCCTTATGTTATCATAGTGATTTTATTGAGAATGATATTTCTGTTGATATTCATGGTTATGTGGATTCATATTGGGTAGGTGATGTTGATAGTAGATGACCCGCCAATTCTTATGTGTTTACTTTATTTTTTGGTGGAATTAGCTGGATCAGTAAGTGAAAAGATGTGGTTGCTTTGTTTACTCATGCTTGCAAAGATGCCATTTGGCTTAAGCGACTCTGTTTAGATATTGTAATAAAAAAGGTGTAGTGAATATTTATTGCAACAGTTAGAGTGTGATATGTCTAGCTAATAACCTAAAATTACATGCTAGGACAAAGAAAATTGATGCACAAAATCTTTGTTATAGATATGGTCCAAGATGGCAGGGTAAAGTTGGTTAAGGTAGAGACTTTGACGAATGTTGCCGATTCTTTAACTAAGCTTGTGAGAAAAAAAATAAAATTAGATGGTGTTTGGAGTCTATGAACCTTTCAGACCTTGAAAATTAAAAGATGATGTTTATAAAAACCCTCCCATTTCTCTTGCAAGGTGTTCAAAAAGTGGGAGATTTGTTGGGAAAATGTGTCTCAACCTTGCAATTTCATAAGGTTTACTATTGATAAGTAAGTGTGGGGGGTACCCTCATGAGGGTTTTGGGGGGATCATCCCCCCTATAGGGGGTTCCAAGGACTATGCCGCCTAGTGGGGGATTGGGAGAAATCCCCCCCAAAGCCAAATTTTATGTATTTTTTTTATTGTAAATCTAGACCATTCATCATTAGGTTTCAGATCTATTGGTCGATATTTTGTTGGCTTCACTTGCCCTAGAAGACAACCCTATTTTATGAGGGCATCCTATTATGGATGTGTATTGTGATGTGTTGTGAGAAGTTTGATAGTAGTTATGTTGCCTCTAGATCTCTAGTTGATGATATTCCTATGAGAAGCTTGGTCTGCAAGTATATTGTAATCTTTGTGATTTTTGAATAATATATTGGGCAACTTTTAGACTGTGGGTTTTTTTTCTCTTGAAAGGGTTTTCCCCATGTAAATCACTGTGTTGTGGTATGCATGATATTTATGTTTAATTTTATGTAATAGTTGTAAAGATCTATAAAGTTTTACATTATCATCCTCTCAAGATTAGTGTAGGAAGTTGTTCTGCTACCTGAGCTTCCTTACAAGAACTAGATAAATGATAACTAGATGCATAAATAATATTTTCACACTAACACCTCCTCTTAAGTGATAGGGAGTAAGTCACTAAAAGATGAGTCCCAAAAACAAGGCCTAATGTGGTACTCATGTACAAAATAAAAGTCTCTCACAAAAAGAGTAAATGAGAAAACCTAGTGGGAAAAAAATCCTCTCTAGAAAAGAGAATTATATACAAAGGAAGGAGGAATCAATACCCACCAAGGACAACTTCCTTCACCCCAAGGAAATGAAACAATGCAATATAATAAGCCAATGCTAAAGGTTCAGTGAAGATGTCTATGACTTGATCCTTAGTACATAAATATTCTAACGATAGAAAACCATCCTAGATAAGCTTTCAAATGAAGTGGATATGAATCTTGATGTGCTTTGTCTATGATGCTAAATGAGCTTGATTAAAATGTGAATGGTACTTTGGTTATCATACCAAATTATAGTAGGATGATTAGGTGGAAGACTAAACTCTATCATAAGTTGTTGAAGCCATATTACCTCTTGGCTAGCAAGAACTACTTCTTGATACTCAGTCTTAGTAGATGATAATGCAATAGTGGTTTGCTTCTTCTAAGACCATGCAACTAGACTAGAACTAAGAGAAAAAACAAAACCATAAGTGGAATTCCAAGAATCAACATCTCTTGCTCAATCATAGTTGTTGTAGCCTACTATCTATGAATCTCTTGGTGTATATTGAATGCGAAAATGAGTGATGCCATGAATATACCTCAAAATATACTTGGCTATGTCCTTCTAGTCACTTATTAGGGTCAAGTAAAAATGGGAGACAATACCAAAAATGAAGGTAATATTTTGAAATGTGTGTTTCAAATAAAAAATACTACCAACTAAATATCTATATAAAATAACATCAGTAGTAGGTGTGGTACAAGTGGTAGTCAAAGTGACACCAGACTAGAATGGTGTAGGTGTGGGCTTAAAATCACTCATATGAAATGAATAAAGCAAGTCAATTGTGTACTTCTATTGGTATATGGAAATTTACTAAGTATATTGAAGAACCTAAAGACCAAGGAAGAAATGTAGAAGCTCAAGATCTATCATGTCAAAGTGTTCCATCAAATTATGCTAAATATATTGAATCATGGATGAGGAACTACTAGTAAGGATAAAGTCATCAGCCTATAAGAATAGTATCAAAATTTAATCTCCATGTATTTGGATGTATATTGTATGATTTGAGTGGAAACGAGTGAAACCAAATGTAGCAAGAAATCATCAATATTCACATACCAAACCCCAGGGGATTTCTTGAGACTATACAAAGAATGATGTAACCTACAAACAAGTGGAGTCTTGGAAAAAACATGGACGATGATCCACATAGATTTTCTCATGAATATCACCATGGAAAAAGGAACTCTTCAAGTCCATCTAATAAATTGGTCATCTCTATGATGTAGCGATAGAAATAACACGAAAAACTAAATTCATCTTGGATACAAGAGAAAATTTTGTTGGAGTAATAATGATAATCACTTGATATTTAATTATTCTTTCATTAATTATTAAGTCCCTTATTAATTTAGTTCACTTAAGCTAAACTTAGGAGTAATTTTTTATTATTAGATTGGGATAATTAAAGGTCTAGTTGTCTCATTGCGTGAGATTAAGAAACTTGTCACAATCTAATGTAATCCTCATCTAGGGTTTTCTTTTGCATGATTTTATAAAGATTGCACATTTATTGTAATCATTAATTCAAAACCATTTAGGTTAATACATTGCACATATAAGTTCTCTTCTAGATTCAATCTTTTCTCTCTTGGTTTCATTACAAATTAGTTTCTTTTATCTTTCTTTTGTGATATGATAATTGCTTGTAGTTGATTTCTAAGTGTTGTGGAGTTCAATCATAAAATTCAAAAAATGTCTAATAATAGTCAATAACCTCAACCTATGAAAAACCCTTAGCTACAAGATGTGCCTTATATATTTCAATAGAACCATCATCTACATATTTGGTGTAGTACGCCCACTTGCATTGAACCATCTATCTTCCCTTAGGAAGAGTAACTAAATACTATGTATTATTCTTCATCAATGAATAATACTTCTCTTCCATAGTAGTGCCCCACTCTGCAATACCAAAATCCTCTAAAAAATCTATAGATATGGATATATGACATGAATAAAAATACTAGTTCTAGAAGTCTATGAATGAGTTCTTCTAGAGGATGTAGAATCACCAGCTAAAGAACCATCCTCCTTAATAATACCTCTAGCCCATTTGGTAAAATACAAATGGAAGTAGGTGGAGGTCATGGTAGATTAGGACTATTATCTAAAGTATCCCCAACTTTCACTACAACATCCTCGTGAGATTAAGAAAGAAAAGTAGGTAACGAGGAAGAAGAAGATGATTGTGGATATGTTTATGTGAAAGACTCAACAAATTGGACATCCCTAATTATGGTAGGATCAAATAACGTCTAAGATTTTACATCCTGATAATAACCAACAAAGATATATTATAGACTCCTTTTCTTCATTTCCTTATGTCAACCATTTGGTATAAATACCAAAGCTTCACTATTAAATACATTAAAAAAAGAAACATCAAGCTTGGTCATGGACCAAGCTTCCTTTAGAATAAGATTCTGAATTTCCTTGTGGGGAGTGAGATTTTGAATATAGTTGGCACAATTGATAGATTTAGCCTAAAATGATGGGGCCATAGGTTGAGGCTGAAGTGTACAATTTTTCATCTCCTTTAATGATCTATTCTTTCTTTTTGTCAACACCATTCTACTGATAAGTGTAGGGAAGTGAATATCAATGTTAAATACAATGTTCAACACAATAATCCATAAAGGCTCAGTTCACATATTCCCACTGTTATATGGGATTATTTTTTCAAATAGAAGAACCCGACTACTTATCCATGAACACCTTGAAGGTCCTAAAAGTGTTTAATAAATCACTTTTTTACTTAAGAAAGTACAACCAAGCGTGAAAAGAGTAATCATCAATGAAAGTGAGTACATACTTGGCTCCGAAAAGTGAAGGAGTTGGATATTTCATGAGGAAACTATCAATCTACTCAAGTAAGGTAGTAGCATAGTGGGACATAACCCTTTGGAAATGGTTCTTGATGATGTTTTCCAACTACACAACCTAAAAAAATGCCCTCTATGCAAGATACCTTAGGGATTCCAAGTATCATATTCTTAGTACTAAACTAATGAAGATACATATAATTGAGGTGTTCAAAACTCTCATTCTAAAGTCTAATCAAAGAGTTAGCATGGGAAATATGTGATGCTCCATAATATGAATCAAAACCATGAAACATGTATAACCAAGACCCATGATATACTCTTCCTGAAGCAACAATCCTCTCAAGATGGTGTAGTTTCCAAATAACTACATCACGTGGTGAAAAATCAACTATATTTCTATTACCAATATGGAAAATTTGGTAAAATGAAATAAGATTAGCCAAAATATGAGGAACATAGAGAACATCCTCAATGCTACCATTTTTCAACTATTCTATGCTCGACCCCGTAACTAGAATATGTGAAGAGTTTTACATTGAAATATGAGAAGTGGTGTTGTTAGAAATGTATGCTAGAATATCTTGTGAGTGAGTCATGTGATGCGAAACTCCTGAGTCAACTATCCAAATATCTTTGGGTGAATCCGAACATTAGCTATAAGGTCATTTACCTTATTAGGTTTGGGAAGATTAATGTTGTGGGGTTGCATGGCCTCTTCCAAAGCTATAATCCTTCTGTGACAAAATTTTCAATCATGATTTTGTAATCCATAAAAAGTTCACCGAAGTTTTCTTTACTTTTTAGACTTGTAAGTATTCTTTCCTAAGTGTTTAAAGGACATGGCTTGTGTGTTTACCTTATTATTTTTCTTATCTAATTTTTCATTTCTTGAAGTTAATTGTACCTTAGGTTTATTAGAATGCTTCTTTCCTTTTCCTTTAGATGATTGGACAACTAGTGATTGATTTTTTTAAGAGGTGATAGAATCCATAGAGATTAATTTATATTTTTCTCTTATGAGTCTATCACAAAATTGTTCAAAATCAGACATTACATGTTCTATTCCAAGATCATCCATGGTAGAGTAAAAGAAAGAATAAAATATCTAATAAGGAACTTTTAACTTTGAAATAAATCAATCAGACACACTCTTTTTCTATTTTTGTTTTACCACAACCTTGAAGTCTAGAAATAAAATAATTCAATTGAACAAATAAATATTCAATAAAATAGAAGGCATCAAGAGATAATATTGTTAATTCAACATTCAATTGTAGAATCTTGAACTCATCAGCTTTACCAAAGAGATCATAATTTTTTACCCATATTTTATTAGGAGTTGTACAACTAGAAATTTGAAATTACAAATTATTAGAAATAAGAAGACATATTATTCCCATTGCTTCATCTAACTTGTTCTAATAAGTAAACTACTCAAACTCCCTAGTAAATTGTATTAATTGTTCATCGACTGTTTTCTATAATCTCTTCAATTGAAGTAGTTGTTTCAATTTTAATTTTCATGTGTGGAAATTATGTGGAGTAACCAAGTCGATGTTAGGATCCATGATGCACACACAACAAGGAACTTAAATTTTTCTTTTAAAAAATCCTCAAAATTGTATTATATTTGAAAGTTGACCCCCCCAAAAGATGTAAAATAAGAATTACAAGCTTGTGTCAAGTTTTGAAGCCAAATCATCCATTTATAACTCACACATATTTTTACAAATATAGAAAAGTGAGATTTCCAAAACTTATTTTGGACTATAAGTCTAGAATCCTTGTGAAATTTCAATGAAATTCAAAAAACGTTTGTCAATTTTCAACAAACGGGGTGAAAGTTATGCCACATCAAAAATTACAAATTACACTAAGCTTGCAAGTGAAAATAATAGATTAAAAATCCACAATTTCAAAATCATCTTGTTGCTAGTTTTTCTAGAATGGAAAGATATTTTTGATAACTGTTTACAATAAAAAAAATACCCCTCATTTGCAAGTTATACAAAAAAAGAAAAATGTTCCCTTTATATGTATTTGTAAAAAACATTCCTTTTACACACTTGAAAAATAGTGCTTAGCATTTAATGTCAAGTTTTGCAAAGAATAAAATACAAACTGAGGCAAATTGATGCTGGATCCATATTGACCACTTAGTTTGCAACACTGAGTGGAGGATTGATTGTGTTAGAGAATGGAGGATTTGTTCTTGGTCAAGTGACATAATATTCACCATTGCCACCTGAAAAGAAGGAAAATAGGGTTTACCATAATGAAACAAAATGATGAACCCAATTTCCCCTCTAATTTCATTCAATATGTAATAAATAATATGTAAATGAGAATAACAAATTAAACCTAACTAATATAATAGTTAAAAGGTAGGTTTTAAGAGGGTTAGATGCTATGTACTTTCACCAAAAGTGCTTTTTCAAACCTCACTAAGGGCTCATTCACCCTATGATGAATGGGTCTTGGCTAGGGCTTTGGAAAATCTATTTTTGGGCTCTGTTCGTCAATGTCTGCACTCCTAGATCCTAGTCGGGCACTGTCAGAAGGCCGAAAATGAATCCTCTAGCTCACTTTCCATGATTTCACAAGAGAAGTGACAATTTTGATAACTTTTGTAATTTTTCTATCCAAATGATCTTCAACCTAAAACCTGCAATCACACATCAAAGAGAGAAAAATGTTGATTCTCAGGGACTAGGGGTTTGCCTTGGTCAAACCCCATTTTGGTAATTAAACCTTGAAATGAAAAAATGTATAAAAGAATGATGAATGAAGAAAATTCAATGTCATTGTTATGCTTGTTTCTCCTCAAGCTGAGAAGTATTATTCAACATTTAGATTTTGTTTCAATTGCACTAATAACACTGTTGAGTATGAAGCTCTCATTCATGGCTTGGAATGGGTGAGAAAAAGAGGTATTAGTTATTTGCAAGTGTTTGGAGACAATGAGTTGATTGTAAATTAGGTAAGAAGTATCAACACAACCAATAATGATTTAGTTAAGTCTTATAAGAACAAAGTATGTGATATGATAGAGGAATTTGATGCCTTTAATTTTCTATCCATACCAAGAAGCCAAAATAAGCATGCTGATAGGTTGGATGCTATATGAGATGATTATGATATCCCAAAAGAGATTAAAAATGTTAATAACTAGTAGCATGTTAAGGAGGTTGTAAGGAAATTAGTTCTTGACAATGATGTGTGTTGATGCCAAAAATTGAGAAGGTAACAGTCCTCTGTGGGAAACTCAGTTTTAGGGGGGTACCTATTGCGCCAAATTGAGTGACCTCCGAATTATAAAGAAGCCAAATTCTTTTATAAATGGAGTTTTGAATGGGAAAATTAAGAAAATATAAAATAAAAGATCTAACTAGGGTGATGCGCCAAGAATTAGATGAAAGGCACGATAAACCTATCTTGTAGATGCTGTCTAAGGGCCTGTTAAACAATTTGTTATGTCTGGAATAAAAATTATTAAAGAGAAAGACCTGAATAATTCATTTCATAACATAAAATAATTTGCGTAGAGCTTTACTGAACATAAAGAGTCAAAGATATGGTTCTAAATTATTATTCTATTCAAACTATTGAAGTTGCAAATAGACTATTCAGAAACAACACAGTATAATGCTATCAATAGTTAAGAAGCCAAAAGGAAAAATTACAAGGGCATAGTTTGTGAGTCTTTACAATTATCTAACAAAACAAAGGCCTAGTGTCTCTAGAATTATTTTATAGATATTTCAAACTATCAATAAATATTTTCCTTTATACCTCCTTCCTCTCCTTGAAAGAAGTAGTATATATAGCCAAGCGAATCCACCACCCGAGAGCCTATAATAGAAACAATTTCTCATCATGAATCATAATGCTTGCAACAATGATTCATCAAGGTTTGTTGTAATAGAAAGATTCTTGAGCATGAATCAGTCACTCTCTAGCCAAATGCATTCCATGCAAATGATTGCAATGGTCTCAACCTACCCTGTGTAAACAAGTGTCACTTTTTAGCAAAAGAAGTTGGAGCACACAACACGGTATGGTAGCTTCGTGTTCGCATCACTCCTCCCCTTTATGTAGCTATGCCAAAAGATTACACTGCAGCATATCATAGTCCATAGTTCATCCTCCTCATCCTTCCATGAGATCTTGCGATGGGAAGACATGTGGCAATGTTCTTTGTTATCGAAACCTTTTGAGGAGCCCGCTCAAATATTGGATGGGCGAAGGCTACATGCCAGGAATTCAGGGACTGAAATAGAGTTACATGGAAACATGCTCAACATGACAGATTTATCGACATGGAGGAGCAGGTTGGAGCTTAGAAGAGAAAGGAAGGGAAGCATTCCTTTGGTGAGTGATTTGGTGACATGTGGAAGTCAAAAGCTAAGAAAAGCATCAAAATCAACCCGAAGGGAGCATGGGAGTATATATATATCCACAATGTGCATTGGAAATTTTTTGATACTGACGAACAAATTTTTAGCTTTTTGATTGAAGAAGCCGAGTTTATAACCGCTAATTAGCAAAGGTTGCAACAATAGTTTGGTGATCAAATTCTACAATTTAAGTTAAATAAGTTGCCAAAGGGATTGGTGACCTTAGAGTCCATTTTCAACATAGATGAACAAGTAAGAAAAGATAAGTCCAACATGTTGGTTAAAGAGGAACATTATGAATCTATTGAGATTTTCAAAGATAAACTTGTTAAACTTGGAAAAGTTTGTACTAAGGAAGAAAGAGATGCATTTATTTCACTTTGTCAAGAATATGATGACATATTTTCTTGGGAATACAATGATTTGAAAGTTTTTAACCTTGATTTGGCACAACATACTATAGATATAGAACCCAATGCAAAAAAAAAAAGATAGAATCAAAGACCTTTGAATCCAAAGCTTGAAGACCACATGAAGAAAGAATTAAGCAAGCTGATTGAAGGTAGTATCATTTTCCCTATTAAACACACATCATGGGTATTTAATTTAGTACCTGTGAGGAAAAAGAATGGAGAAATAATATTGTGTGTAGACTTTATGGAATTAAATAGAGATTCACTTAAGAATCATTATCCATTTCCTTCTATGGAGCGAATACTGCACGTTGTATTGGGTTCAGAGAGGTTCTCATTACTAGATGGGTTTTCTGGTTATAACCAAATCTTGGTTAAAGAAGAGGACCAATATAAGACAATGTTAACTACTAAATGGGGTACCATGGCATAAAATAAAATGCCCTTTGGATTGTCTAATGTAGGGAAACCTTTCAAAGAGCCATGGACATGGATTTTCAAGGCCTCATGAACAAGATTTTCCTTGTATATTTGGATGATATTACTATTGTTTCAAAGGATGCAAAGAAATATTTCACTCATCTAAAGAAGATTTTTTATAGGTTTAGAGAGTATGGTGTATCCCTCAATCCCAAGAAAAGGTATTTTTGTTGTTCATGAATGTAAGCTACTTGGTTACGTGGTGTCCAAACATGGTATTACAATTGATCCTAAAAGGGTGAATTCCATCTTAGCTTTACCTTTACCAACTCTTAAAAAGGGTTTACAAAGTTTCATAGTTATAATTAACTTTGTTTGGAGGTTTATACTAGAGATTGTAGATTTTTTGAAGCCACTCACAACCATGCTAAAGAAAGATATGGTTTTAAATGGACTAAGGAAGCGAATAGAAGTTTTGAGAACATAAAGGAAGCATTAACAATAGCACTATCTGAACTATCTGAACTATGTTAGTGCAGAAAAATGAAGAAGGATTGGAATAGCCAATAGCTTTCTTTAGCAAGGGCTTCAAAGAGTATGAGAAAAGGTACACTTTCGTTGAAAAACATGTTGTTGTAGTTATTAAAATTCTAAATAAATTGAGACATTTGATTTCAAAGAACAAAATACACTTAATGGTTTCTCATCCTAGTGTTGAAGAGTTTCTTTTGAGTAAGGATTTGAATAAGAAAAGAGTAGGTTGGATTACTAAGGTTATGGATTTTGATGTATAGAAATAAAATCCACAAAACTAGTAAGAGGTTAAGGCTTGTGTGATAAACTAGCTAGTGACATGGAAAACAACAAAGGAGAAGTTATGGAGGCTATCCTAGCTACCCAAGAACAATACCAAATAGTTGTACATACTTCTCCTACAAGATGGGTGCAAAATATGGCTCATTTTCTCAAAACTGGTGAGTGCCCACATGAGATGGATAGAGCTAAAACAAGGCACTTTAGGCTGAAATCTATTCCCTATGTAATTTTAAGTGGTAAAATTTTCAAGAAATATTTCAATGGTGTGTTGATTAGATGCATTGATATTGACCAAGTTGACAAAGTACTTAAATAATTTCATGATGGAGAAGCTGGTGGACACTTTGCACCTAGAAATACAATGTTAAAAATAATGAGAGTAGGCTATTATTGGACTAGTTTATTCAAGGATGCACATGAATGGATAAGGAAGTGTAAGAAATTTTCCTTTTTAAGAAAAGTTATCAGCCCTTCCTTTGTAGCCTATTCAAGTTGAACAACCCTTCATGAAGTGGGATATTGACTTTATTCAAGCCATTAATCTACCTTCTACTGCAGGTCACAAGTGGGTTTTTACTACCACTAATTATTTTACTAGGTGCATGAAAGTTGTGGCATTGAAAGAAGTCAATGAAAGGGATGTCCTAAGTTTTTATGAAGATTTGGTGATAAGGTTTGGTGTCCCTGATTCTATTAATTTTGATAATGCCTTAGCTTTTGTGGGTATAAATTTGAGTGAATAGGTTATCAAGAATGGTTTTTACTTGAGTACTTCATCAAACTATTATCCTCAAGGTAATGGTTTGGCTAAGTCAACAAACATGAACTTAATAAGGACCATCAAGAGAAATCTAGAAGATAAATAAAGAACTTGGCATACTAAGTTGAAATCTACCCTATGGGTGGATAGAATCACACCTAAAAGGTCCATTGGAAAGTCTCCTTATATGTTGGTATATGGAAAAGAAGCAAGGTTGCCCTTGTGATTTGAAATTCTAGGTCTTGAGTTGGTTAATCAGCTGGAAATATTAGAGGTGGAAGATCCAATGGGAATTAGGTATGCACAACTATTAGAGTTAGATGAAATTAGAAATAAAGTAATGAAAACTATGGAATTGCATCAAAATAAGGTAAATAGATCATTTGACAAGAGGGAAGCCCCTAGAGTGTTCAAATAAGGTGTTTTTATTCTCAAATGGGATGAAAATAAGAGAATACCCAAAAAAAAATGAAGTTTGATGCAATATGGAGCGAACCTTACATCATTTTTGAATGTAAACAAAATAATGCTTTCCAATTACCCAACATGGAAGGTGAAGAAGTGTGATTCCATGTCAAAGGGATTCACAATAAACATTTTTTGAGGTATGATCAATCTTTCTTACATATTAGGATAGGTTCCTTGAGTCAATAAGTGCTATTGCATGTAGGTTTTAGGAGTCTTTTCATTCCTCCAAGTATTGATGCACAGTTGGTCATTTAGTCACAGTTATGTTTTGAGTCTTCTTAGGTAGGTTGAATAAATTTGAAGGTTGTAAGCACTATTTTGAGTGTACTACAATATTGTACAAGGTTTGATTTTTGTGTGTTTTCAAAATTTCCTTCATGACTCCCATGCCCAATGGATGGTCTAAAGCAGCTAGTCACTAAGTTTTAGCTGAAAAAAATCCATTAGAGGTTGCTAAATATGTTCACACTTTGTTTAATAGAAAAAATTGTTTTAAAACATATTGTTAAGTGTTCAAGGAAACAATAAAAGTGTTGAAGGGAGAACAATAAAAATAATGAATGTTTGACTTACACATTTTGTAGGCACCAAGTAAAGGATTTTCACTCCTTGTTACACCCACGTAGGAAAGAGGAGACCTAGGGTTTCAGTTGGTTTCATTGAAGGAAGGTTTCATGCATGTTGTAAGACCAACCCTATTTTGTGTTGATTCAATCCATGTTACATTTTGTAAAATTAGGATTGCCCATGTTGCAGAAGTTAAGGGAAATATAAAAAGAGCACGTTGGAGGAAAGTTGGAGGAATTTTTTGGTTCATGACGCTTAGTAAGAAGGATAAGACTTTCTATTACAGATTTTCACCATGTTGTAGGAAATACAAGGATATTTTTGTCACATTGCAACTATTTACTTTTCCCACATTGCAACTATTTACTTTTCCCACACAACAAGCTCTTCATTTTATTTTTAGACTTTGGCAGGTATGCCCAAATGAGACTTAGGATCATTGCATTTTAGATTGCATCTTATTGAGAATGTGGTTATGTCTATCATTTAGAAACCCCTTGCACTATCATTATTATCATAAAGTATAACATTTCTTTGATGAAGGAAACATTTTTGTTAGTGATTTCCTATTATTTTGATTCAGAAAAAAAGAGAGCATATACTACAATTTTCATGAGTGTTTCATGGTGAAAGAGCAGACTATGATAGTATTTTTTTTTGTGTTATCATTGAAATGATAGTCAAAGGATATGTGTATAGGTAATCTAAGTTTGACTCATTAATATCACAATAAAAAATGCATCAAATGAGGTCAAAGGAAGCACAACATGACAATTTACAAATAATTGTCAAGGAAGTTCAATAGGATAGTGTTTTGTGGACTGTGTATACAATGAGGTTTGAAGTTTTCATGTCTTTATGGTTGTCAGGAAAAATCTTTTAAATTTCATTATTTGAGATCAATAACCTAAGAACCATGATTGTGTACTATGTTTACAATGAAAAATAATGAAAATTCACAAGTCCTATGAAGATATGACAGATCATCACATACCTAAGACAACATAATGATAGTTAGAAACAAACAAGAGCATGAAGGTAGTGTTGTTTCTGGTGCATAGAAAAAAATATGGTGAACAATCATGAGAGGGTGCTTTCAAAAGCACTATGAAAAGTGCCAAAGAAGAGGAACAAGTGGCAGTGCTCTCAACCTATGTATGTTGATTACTCATGATGGGTTATATGACAATATAAGGAATGAATAATAAATGATAGTTAAGAAATGGTGTTCATTATTGGCATGAAAATTTTAAAGAAAAGACAACCATGTTAGTGAATGTCACAAAGAAGACTATGATGATTTTTGTAATAAACTAGGCAGTGACAATCATACTAGTAGTAGTATTGTGATTGGATTGTCTTTGAAGAAGCTACAAGTTTGAGAAGACAATCCGTAGCCAACACACTATAAGGAATAATGCACAGTAAACATAAAAACAATCCTTGGATGAAAAGTGGATACAAAGGGGTTTATAAAGGACTATCTATTGTTAATGATTGTGGACAAAAGGGCTAGTGAGACTGATGGATCTTGTCAAGACTAGTTTCATAAAGTAACATTGAAGATAAAAATGTAAAAGTGGACTTATATAATGGAGTCATAGGGAAGAAAAGACCCATCCTTGAATATGAAGGATGTATCTTTGGCCATTGAAGCATGGTGTAGATAATCCAATTGATATCTCAATTGATTTGATAGAACTATACCCTATTCTTCAACCAAGTCAATAAAAATTAGTTCCTTCAAGTGAGATTACTAATCCAACCATGAAGAGGTTGTAATAGCTAAGTCAAAATAATTTTGACTCTCAGATGCCTTATGTGGAAATGGAGTACAAAGAATATTTTCCTAGTTATTCAGAGGGAAGTTTGGTACTGAGCGCATGTCTGAGTCAATCACCAAAACAATGCTCTCTCATAATATGACAAAGTTTTATGTAGTGCATAGAAGATGGATGAATGACATGAATTTTTGATATACATATACAAAATGACTATCCTAAGGTTACAGGTTTTTCAGAGGAGATCACTGAGATAGAGGTAGAAGGAATTGAAACACTAAGGGAAGGGTTCTTACATAATTCTCAAAACTAATCATCCACATGATTGAAATTATCATTATCATATGAGGTATGGAGACATACTGGATGAGACAACGAAAAAATGACATCAATGTTGGGAAAATGTGTCTCAACCTTGAAATTATATGTGATTTATTGATAAGATGTATGTTGGTATGTGGCGGTTGACATGTCAAGGTTTTTTCCCATTGACACAACAAAGTTTTTTCTCGTTGACACATCAAGGTTTTTCCATTAACACGTCAAATGAGAAATGACCAGGTTGTAAGACTGTAATTCTAGAAGTTTCCAAAAATCTTGTTATAAGTGAGTGGGATGAATGTAGATGGGGTGTATTATGGGAGTCTGATAGTAGGTGTGGTGTCTCTTGATCTTTGGAAGTGATATTTCGGTGAGAATATTTCTTTGCAAGTATATTGTAATATATTGATTTTTGAATAATATTGGGTGGATTTTAGAGTGTGGGGTTTTTCTACTGAAAGGGTTTTCCCCACGTAAATCATTGTGTTGTGGTATGCATGATACTTGTGTTTATTTTTGTTTAAGTTTTTGTAACTATTAAAGAGCTGTATTTTTTTGCATTATTCTCATCTCTAAGTTAGTTTAGGAAGTTTTTCCACTACCTTAGCTTCCTTATAATCAAGGCAATCCTACTGATGAACTTAAGAGTAGAAAATTCATTTGACACTAGACAGATGGGACTACAAAGAAAACAAAATTCAGTAAATATAATAGTGACAATCCTTTGTAATACAAAGTGCATAATCCTTTTGGCCAAGTGACAATAGATGTCATTGTGATAGGATAGTCATAGAAGCAATTCAGTATACAATGACATCACATGGATTATCAACTAGTCAAGAAGCAAAATAGCCTAAGACTACCATAAATAGTGAAGAGGATTCATATACCTAAGGAGTGAATTTAATGGAAGAAAATAATGTCACAATGAAAATGGTATTAAAATTATGAAATGGAATTTTAAATTTGAATATATCCAAATATTGCTCAAAACAATGAAAGTGGCAGTCCCTTTATCCAAGTAATGGTAAGAAGGATTAACAAAAAAAATTAGAATTGGATAGTTATTAGGGCAGTCAACAAGGTGGATGTTGAAGAGAAGCAATAAGAGGTTATAAGCATGAGTATTGTATTGATGTTAATTCCCCTGTGTGTTATATAGATGAAATTACTATTCCTCTACTTATTGATCATCTACCCTTCACACAGTAGACACTTACAAAGAATAGTGAGAACCAATTAGCTACAACTGTAGAGGGTTAAAATATGTTTGTGATTGTACTTCCAATACCAAAAAAAATATGATAGACCTAAGTGATGTTCATTTCACTGAGAAGAGAAGGTAGACAGTGACAACATAGTTCTACCAAGCTTGTAGCAGTATAGTGTTTGTATATTTAAGGATGATGACTATGTATAGTGCATAGTATATGATGTCATATTCCATGATGAAAATGATAGTACAATCCATAGATTTGAAGGGCCAAAATACCATTGTCATTTTTAAGCAATAGGATGGTCATTGTCCTATGCACACGTAAGTTTTCCATCACATAGGAGAGAGTCAAGGTAATCTTGAATACCTAAGTATTATGCTATCTATTGATAGTGAGGGAATTGGAGGTGGTACCATGAAGGAATTTTAGGGAAAACATTAAAACATAGTACCCAAGGAATGTTTCAAGGATAGTTTTAGATCTATAATGATAGTGAGCAAAATAGGTTGAAGACAAAGTTACCTATGGATGATCATTCCATGCCAAGCATAGGAGGAGATACCATAATGTAGGGAAATAAATAGTTTTGAATGTCATCAAAATGAAAGGAAATCCATGGTTATATTAAAGAAAAGGTCAAATTATAGATGCTCAGAGAAGGTCATGAAGAAAAGATGACCATCTACAAATGAATGAAACTCAACTAGAGATGAAGGGGTAGATATTTTAGTGACTGCACAAGGTATGCAATGTGTTAAGTCAATTCTAATGGAAAAAAGGGTTTCAAATGGTAGTACTATGTTATGAAATTACAGTCAAATCATTATGGAAGATAATAAATAATAATAATATTACCTATTCAAGAGAGAAACGAGTCAAGAAGGCATGGGGTAAAGAGACTTTAATGAATGGAACATGTGTCAGAATAAACCTTAAAGTTCTCCTATGCCTGCAAAAGGTTGTCGATCTTTCCAAAGGTTGAAAAAATGTCCTTTTATCATGCATAGGGTAGTTTGAAGGAATATAAGAGTAGTTCCATATATCTAGCAATAGTTGCAAGCATTTAGGATATCACAATGTTTATCAAAGTTAAGAAATCTTCTTCCATCTATGTGTATTTGGAGTTTTTAGTGGATCCAACACATGAAGTAGTTAAAAGAACTCATAAGAAGATTAAAGGAGGCAAACAACTCAAAAAAAGGATTCATTTAATAAGTTTAAAGGCTGTCCTAATTTCTCTCCAATGTAGGAAGTAAAAAGGAAAATCTAGGCTCATCGTTAGGTAGTTCCTGCATTTTCTACTGTAGGTTCTAACTTGTGTAAGTTCTTCTCGGGAAAAATACTGTATTGTAACTCAAAAAATAATCATATTGTGACTTAAAATTTAATGTAATTTCATACTTTCAAGAAATTAGATACATTTTTAGACTTGTATCCATTGTAAGAACACCTTTATTTCAGTAAAGTTTAATGGTTTTACCTTCTCAATGGTTGTCTTCTTGTGTGCAACTAAATGATTGATGTGTTATTCTATGTTTTATGTTTAAAAACTTAAATATAATATCTCATTTCCAACACCTTTAGGTAGAAAATGCGCATTTCATGCATGTCATAAATTATGTTGTTAAGGTTTAAATTATTTGTTTGTGAAAAATATATGGTTTTCCTTCTAGAGGTTATAAACATATCAAACTTTTCTATAAAATACTTATGCTTGAGCATTTGAACATGTGATTTATGTGAATATAGGCTGAATAGAAAAAATAAAATTGTATGTCAAAGTAGTAGAAGAAAGTCGTAAACATTTTGGTGCATCACCCACATAAGTAGACTCCAATTCATGTCATCCTTCTACCTTTTTTTCTTAGCAAAATCAATAGTTTAAGTTAGGATAGGTGAAATATTGTTAAGAGACACTACAAATGTCATTTGGTGTTGTCATTGAAGGAAAACCTAGTAAATGGATTTATCCACATTTCAAAAATTTGTCATACTGGAAGTCAGATTAAAGTTTTGTGATTAACAATCAGGCAAAATAGAGCATCCAATAAAACTGTCTTCAACGATTCATATGCAAATTTTTTGTTATCATTTTGTGTTGCGTATCTCAGGAAATGTTTTTTAGTATATGATCTCTATTGCTATTGAATCTTAGAGGCTCGTATTGATATGTGTGCGAGTTAGAGGATTCGATTGATTAATTATTTGATTATCAGTACAAAAGCCGACTTGGTGAATGTAATATGTTGCAGATACTTGAGAATTAATTGTTTAAGTATTGTTGTGTTTGTACATGCTGATGTTGATGCTATATTTGACTTTGGTTGGTGCGCATTAAGGATTATCCATGGATCGATATGGTAGTTTGCAAATGTTTTCACATCTTGTTGAAGCTGACATATGGGCGATTAATCTTTAGTCATGGATATATATAAGTGATCGATTATATCATTTTGAGCAGTGTGTGAAATGTGTTAATGCGAGTTGCAAATATAAGAAGTGCATAAGAGCGATAATGCATAGTTTCACTTGTGCATAAAGGATTTGTGTTGTGAATTAGAGCATAGTAGAGAAGAAGAGTAGAATTAGTCAGAAGGTAAAGAATTCGATTGTTGAGCCTAATTGGAACTATAATCATGCATTTGTAGATGCTAATCTCTCAATTCAAATCTCTCACTTTTTTTTAATATGAACATTTTGTAGGATGGTGAGTCTTATTTTGAGCAATGAGCTCTAGGCAATGTACTTGAATGCAAGTGCATTCCCATTCTATAATTTTTTTTTGAGTAAACTCAGAAAATATTGTGGATTGGCCTTCCACCGTGGTTTTTTCCCTAAAAGGGTTTCCACGTAAAAATCCTTGTGTTATGGTGTTGTCATTTTTTTCTTTATGTTCATGCATACTTCTTTTGGATGAATGCTATAAGTACTTTAAGGATCTGATTAATAAAGTTGAAAATTGTTGAACACTGATTCACCCCCCCTCTTGGTGTACCTTGCTTCCAACATGAACACTAGGAGAACCGACTCACTTTGGAGGTTGACTCCCACAACCTGAGCCCACAATTAGGGGATTTATCCCATGTTTCTCTAGTAGGTTGAGTTTTTTCAACTTAGTAAGGGTGTGTACTTAGGTGATAATAGTTTTTTGGCATGCCTAGTGGGTTTGGAATTAGGTTTTTAGTTGAAAAAATATCTATTATATTATTGTCCTAGTATGTGCAGTAGTATTTTTAGCCTTTAAGAGGTATAACATACATACCTAGAGGCTCAAGGACTCTGGTTTTCAAAGAATCAGTATACAAAGTGAATGAAAAGGATACATACAAGAGGGAGTTTAGAACCTTTTTCTTATTTGCAGCTCTCTCCACATACAAGGAGAAGCATAATAGTTACAAATATTGCAAAACAAGAAACACGAGCATTCTCAACACCCCCTCTTAGGAGGAATTTTTCACAAATTTTTAATAAATTAGACTCCTATAATTTCTATGGCTGCACAAAAGAATCAATCATTTGTTCCATTTGATGGAGGTAGTCCACTTGCAACAACATGATGACATTCCTATGACTGTATTGAAGAGTTTTACTTTCTCTGATGGAGAAACTAAAATTACTCCCATTAAAAATATTAGGGATGTGACTTCATTGTGTGTAGTCCACAATATCATAGCTGAGAATGTTTCTAGACTCTTGATTGATTCTTTTAGAGGAAAATCACTACAATGGTTCAAGGGCTTAGTAGTGAACTCTATCACCACTTTGGATCAATTGGGTGATGTCTTGTGTAAGTATTTTGAGGAAAAATCTGACCATCTCTCACTAGTAGAACAACTGAACACTACAAAGAGAGATCCTCATGAGCATAAGATAAATTTTAACTTCCATTTTCAGAAGACGTGGGATAGGATTCCTCAAACAGTAAGGCCTTCAACTAATTATGCATTCTTGTATTTTGTAAGAGCTTTGAATAGTGATATTTCAGTGATGGTTCAATCAATGGGGGGAGGGTCACTTCCTCAAGCTTATGATATTGCAATAAGGGTAGAAAACAACCTTATACAGACTAGAAATATTTCACCAAGGCCTCCAATACCATTTTTCCCTGACATACAACTATCATTTCCCATTCAAATTCCACAAATAACCCCCATACTAGGTTTTCCTACTTAAGATAAGGTTTTCCCAGTTCAATCTCAAGAGTTGCAAGAGATAAAAGGCATCGGTCAAGCATTTGGGAATAAGGTTGTAAATATAGAAAAGTAGAAAAACTCAAATTTCAGACCTGACCAAGCTCCTTATCAAGCCCCATCTCAACCAATCAGCCTAATAGGCCTCATTAGCATGTTGATTTTCAAGGCCAAACGAGAAATTTCAATGCTAGACCTTATCAGCCTTACAATCATCATGCTACTATCACTTCCAAAGAGCTTGTTCTAGTCCAGAACAACATGGTGCAAAACTATGAATATTGGTTTTCATGTAATCAACCCCATAATCAGGCCACATGCTCTAGTGGAATGCTAAATCTGAACCTTATGGTATAAAACAACACTACTGTTCAACAAGATATGGTGTAAGAAACTCAATAAAAACATGCCTCTTATTCTAAAAATAGTCATTGTGAGGTTAATCTAATGAATTGGAAAGGTGAAGAGTTTTGTGGGGTAAATCATCCTCAAGGACAAAATCAGTTTTCCCAGCCTATAGAAGTGAATACAAGATCTAAAAAGAGAGCTATAGATATGGGACAACAGGTTGATAAAGGTCAAATTCGAAGTCCTACAAGTCATCAAGGTGTTTTTGGCTCCTCATCTTCTTAAAATTTTCAAATTATTCCAAGGGGTAGTTTTTAGCAAGCAAGGAGCAACCAAGAGCACAACCACAACCATCACAAACACAAGGAGATATTGTTACTAAAGGATAGTAAAAGGTTAGTACTAAGCCATTTAATATTTTGGATCATATAAGGAAGATCAATATTATCATGTCAATGTGGGATTCCTTGGCAATCCCTAGTCAAAAAGAAATGTTACAAAAGGCCTTGTCCAATACCACCTTATCTAGTGAAGCTCCAAAAGAATAGCCTAGTGTTGTACTTTCCAATACATCTCATGATAAGAGTGAACTGGAGACTTATCTTGTCAAAAAAACTCCATTTTATATGTCCATAATCATTGGCCAACATCTTGTTCATAACTGTATGATTGACTCAAGGGCAAGTAATTTAGTGATGTCTTAACAGATAGATGATAATATTGGATTGTCATATGAACCCCTTGCCAAAGGAGTGGTTCAATTATATGGGACAATGAAAAATATAGTCTCGATGGTTAAATGTTTGGGTCTTACCTTGCATGCTTGTCTGAATTTATCTATACCATAGGATATACATGTCATAGATTTTCCACCATATTTTTGTATATGTCTTTCTAGGGATCGGTACAAAGTTAGAAGATTATTTATCTTCTGATTCATCTCATTTGTTCTTTTGTACAAGGTATGACACTAGGGTCACTATACAATCAGAACCTATAGCCAAGGATCATGTAGAACCATATGTTCCTAGTTCTATTAATGCTAATCTCACCATTCACAAACAAGAACGACTTGTTGTCCAAGAATCTAACACCCATGTAGAATACATTCGTGACTTTATTTTAGATTAATGGGTAGCTGAGAACCATGAAGTAGATCCTTTTAATGATGTGGAAGAATCTAGAATGGGCATATACATGATTCATGAACAAAACACAACTATCCCTAATCTTGAAAAAAGTGAAAAATAACACTATGGGAAGCATTCTAATGAACTTTGGCAGTTGTACTTTAATGGATCAAGAAGTAGAAATGGTGTTGGTGGAGGTTCTATGCTTGTTTCTCCTCAAGGTGAGAAGTATTACTCAAAATTTAGAATTTTTTCAGTTGCACTAATAACACTATAGAGTATGAAGCTCTCATTCATGGATTGGAATGGGTGACAAAAAGAGGTATTAGTTTTTTGCAAGTGTTTGAGGATAACGAGTTGATTGTAAATCAAGAAGTAATTATAAGCATAAAGTATCAGATATGAGAGAGGAATTTGATGCATTTAATTTTCTATCCATACCAAGAAGCCAAAATAAGCATGTCGATAGGCTAGTTGCTATAGGAGATGAGTATGATAGCCCAAAAGAGATTAAAAAATTCTAATAAATAACAACACATTAAGGTGGTTGTAAGACCATAAATTCTTGAAAATGATATGGATTGGCAAGTTTTTGATAGTGAAGAAAAAATTGTTAGCTTTTTGATTGAAGAAGCTAACTTTTAAGATGGTAATCAACAAAGGTTGCAACAATAGTTTGGTGATTATAATCTATAGCTAAAGTCAAATAAGTTTCCAAAGGGATTGGTGACCTTACAGTCCATTTTCAAAAATAGATGACCAAGTAAGAAAAGATAAGTCCAACATGCTAGTTAAAGAGGAACATTATGAATCCGAGATTTTCAAAGGTAAAATTTTTAAACTTGAAAAATTTTGTACTAAGGAAGAAAGAGATGCATTTGTTTCACTTTGTCAGGTATATGATGACATCTTTTCTTGGGAATTCAATGATTTGAAATTTTCATACCTTGAGTTGGAACAACATATTATAGAGCTAGAACCCAATGCAAAATAGTAAGACAATAGAAAAGACCTTTGAATACAAAGCTTGAACACCTCATTAAGAAAGAAATAAGCAATCTGATTGAAGGTAGTATCATTTTTCCTATTAAACACACATCATGGGTATTTAATTTAGTACCCTTAAGGAAAAAGAATAGATAAATCAGATTGTGTGTAGAATTTAGAGACTTAAATAGAGATTCACTAAAGGATCATTATCCACTTCCTTCTATGGAGAAAATACTGCAAGTTGCATCAAGTTGAGAGAGGTTCCCATTGCTGGATGAGTTTTCTTGTTAAAATCAAACACTGGTTAAAGAAGACTAATATAAGACAACGTATAGTACCAAATGAGGTATGATGCAATACATGAAAATGCCTTTTGGATTGTCTAATGCAAGGGAAACCTTTCAAAGAGCCATGGACATGGCTTTTCAAGGCTTCATGAAAAAGATTGTTATTGTATATCTCGATGATATTACTATTTTTTTAAAGGATGCAAAGAAAAATTTCACTCATCTAAAGAATATTTTTGACACGTGTAGGGAGTATGGTGTATTTCTCAATCCAAACAAAAGTATCTTTGTTTTTCATGAAGGTAAGCTACTTGGTTATGGGGTGTCCAAACATGGTATTACAATTGATCCTGAAAGGGTGAATGCAATATTAGCTTTACCTTTACTAGCTCATAAAAAGGGTTTACAAAGTTTCATAGGTAGAATTAACTTTGTTAGGAGGCTTATGACAAATATTGCATATTTTTTAAAGCCACTAATAGCCATGCTAAAGAAAGATATATTTTTTAAATGGACTAAGGAAGGGAAGAGAAGTTTTGAGAGCATAAAAGGAAGCATTAATAGTGGCACCTACTCTCTTAAATCCTGAATTTTCCAAAGATTTTACTTTGTATGCTAATGGTAATATTGACACTATCTCAACTATGTTAGTGCAGAAAAATGAAGAAGGATTGGAACAACCAATAGATTTATTTAGCAAGGGCTTGGAAGAGTACACAAATTTAGAAGTCTACATTTAGGCATTTCATTTCAAAGAACAAAGTACACCTAATGGTTGCTCATCCTAGTGCAAAGAGTTTCTTTTGAGTAAGGATTTGAATGAGAAAAGAGTGTAAAGTCTTATGTGAACAGCTAGTTGGTGACATGGAAAACAACAAAGAAGTTATGGAGGCTCTCCTAGCCATCCAAGAACAGTCCCAAACAACTACACATTCTTCTACAAGTTGGGTACAAAATATGGCTCATTTTCTCCATATTTGTGAGTGTCCACAAGAGATGGATAAAGCTAAAAGAAGGTACTTTAGGTTGCAATATATTACATACGTACTTTTAAATGGTATAATTTTGAAGAGAGATTTCAATATTGTGTTTCTTAGATCCATTGATCTTGACCAAGTTGATAAAGTACTTGAATAATTTCATGATGGAGCAACTGGTGGACACTTTTCACCTAGAACTATAATAGTAGAAATAGTGAGAGAAAGCTATTATTTTCCTAGTTTATTCAAGGATGCACATCAATGGGTTTCTGAATTGTGAGAAATTTTCCTTTTTCTTAGGTAAAGAAAAGTTAATAGCCTTGTTTTGCAGCCTATTAAAGTTGAACAAACCTTCATGAATTGGGGTATTGACTTCATCAGATCCATTAATCCACCTTCTAGTGTAGGGAACAAGTGGGTTCTTACTTCCATTGATTATTTTACTAGTTGGACAAAAAATATGGCAATGAAAGAAGTCAATGAAAGTGCTATCCGAAGTTTTTATGAAGATTTTGTGGAAAGGTTTGGTGTCCTTTATTTTATTATTTTCGATAATGCCTTAACTTTTCTGGGTATAAAGTTGAGTGAATGGGCTGTCAAGAATGGTGTTTACTTGAGTACTTCGTCAAACTATTATCCTCAAGGTAATGTTTTGGTTGAGTCAACAAACAAGAACTTAATAAGGATGATCAAGAGGAATATGGAAGATAACCAAAGAACTTGGCATACCAGGTTGAAATCTGCCATATGGGCATATAGAATCACAACTAAAAGGTCCATTGGTAACTCTCCTTATATGTTGGTACATGGACAAGAAGCAAGGCTTCCCTTGTTAGTTGGTTAATCAGTTGGAAATGTTAGAGGTGGAAGATCCATTGGAAATTATGTATGAATAGCTTTTAGAGTTAGAAGAAATTAGAAATAAAGCAATGAAAACTATGGAATTGCATCAAAATTAGATAAAGAGATAATTTGACAAGAGGGAAGCCTGTAGATTATTCAAAGAAGGTGAATTTTTCTCAAATGGGATGAACTTAAGAGAAGACTCAAAAAACACACAAATTTTGATGCAATGTGGAGTGGACCTTACATACTTTCTAAATGTAACCAACAAAATTCTTTGCAATTATCCCACATGGAAGGTGAAGAAGTTACAATCCTAGTAAATAGGATTCACCTTAAACATTATTTTCTAGGTATGATTAGTCTGTTGTATATATTAGGATAGGTTCCTTGAGTCAATAAATGCTACATTGCTTGTAGGTTTTAGGAGTCTTTTCATTCCTCCAAGTGTTGATGCATAGTTGGTCAGTTAGTTTCA
Organism: Sequoiadendron giganteum; assembly: GCA_007115665.2. Classification (NCBI taxonomy): domain Eukaryota; kingdom Viridiplantae; phylum Streptophyta; class Pinopsida; order Cupressales; family Cupressaceae; genus Sequoiadendron; species Sequoiadendron giganteum. The sequence goes on from CM021108.1 coordinate 197,492,119, forward strand.
ATCATGTTTTGAGTCTTCTTAGGTAGGTTGAATATGTTTGAATGTGTTAAGCATTATTTTGAGTGTTCTAAAATAGTGTACAAGGTTTGATTTTTATGTGTTTTCAAAAGTTCCTTCATGACTTGTATGCCCAATGGATGGTCTAAGGAACCTATTCACAAAGTTTTAGTAGCCAAAACTCCATTAGAGGTCGCCAAAGGTGTTCAATCTTTGTTTTATTTTTTTTTATTTTAAAAATGTCGATCGTGAGCATACCGGTATGGGCCTAATAATGCTTGATCCATGAAGAATCGAAGCATAATAGAGACATAGGTACTCAAATCTCAACAAGATCAATCAATCAAAATTGAAAGTAAACATTTTATTAAGAAACCTAACATGCTAAATTTATGAAAGCTTTAAAAACATCTACTCTAATCTATTGAAATTTATCCTATTGTGGAATTGATGTCACGTTGATGTGGACCAATGACCCTTTCCCAATCCTATGATAGTGAGCTTGTTTTAGTCGATTCTATGGAAATGAATCGATGAAACCATGATGTTTGGTGTATGAAAACCTATATTATGATAGAAATGAACATGATGGAAGCTAGCTTATCATGATTTTATGCTAAAAATGATCTAATTATGCAATTTCTATGCTAATGCTAAGCTAATCTAATCTAAAATGATGCTAAAATATGAAACTCTAATTTATTTACAAACTAAGGTGGATGCATGGAAGCCATTAATGGATAATCTAAGCTATTATGCAACTAAAATAAATTGAAAATAATCTAAATGTGTGCAAATTGAGAGTATGGATGTGAGTGAATTTAACAACATAAGTTTTCTCTGAGTGATTGATTGTCATTTTTCTCCAAATAGTGTTGAGATCAAAAAGATTAATCAGCTGTTGAGGATGAAGAGACGAGGATGCATGGATCAAGGATTCTCATCAACAAATGAGAATGCAAGATAACATGGATCAAGGAAATGATCAAGGGTTGGAATTTGCATCAACAAATACAGTTTTGACTTGCTCACATAGGTCAAAGGTAACTTGCTTAGGAGGTAAATGGGATAAATTTCTTTTCAAGAAAAGTGAGTTGATTGGAGGAGAGAGAATATTCCTTAGAATATTCCATTGGATGAGGATAAAGGTGAATTTACAAATTAAAAAAAAAAATTGATTCTGCAAAAAGGATAAATAATATTCCATGGGAATATTCCCTTTTGATTAGAGGAAAATTAATTTAATTGCTAATTAAACAAGGTTTAATTTATGCAATTAGGGATTAGAGGAATTAAAAATATTTATTAAATTAGATGGTTTAATAAATAGGGGATGGGTGAAATGATATTTAATTAACTTAGGGTTATTTAATTAAATAAGATGACTTAGGGGATTTAGTTAAATATTTTGATTTATTTAATTTAGTGAGATGGAGTGTTAGTGTGAAAAGAGGTGAATTAACCCAATTTAATTAATTAGGCTAATTGACAAAAATGATGTAATTAATTAATTAGCTAGGATAATTAAATTAATTAGGTGAAAAGAGGATAGATAAAGAAGAAATGATGTTAATAAACTTGTTTCAAGTGCATGACATTGATTAGGACATTTTTCAGTGTCTACATTTTTCCCCTCTTTGAAGTGAGGTACCTGTTGCTTCAATTCAAAGAACAACGCTTCTTGGATAAAAGTGTTGTCCAAATCAAAAAATTAAAATTTTCTATTTTTTGAGATGCCCCAATAGAAGAATAGAGTTGACTCCTTGCCCGCTCAAGAAATCGGGCAAATTTTTTGAATTTTAGGTTTATTTCTTGATAAAGGTTCAAAATTTGCCCCAAGTGCCCATAAAGGTTCCTTGATCCAAGAATAATGCTAAAATGCAAAAAAAAATGCAAAATTAGATGTAGATTGGAAAAATTGGTGAAGATGATGATAAACCCCAGTAATAAGGTTAAATTAGGGCAAAAACCCCTATTTTTCTAGCTTAAATAAGCCAAGAGGGGTCATTTTCAATTCATTTGTGCATTCACACTTAATGAGTTATTGCAATTTGAGCTCTGACCCTTCATTGAAATGGCACATCGTGAGCTTCCCTGACACATTTATGATTGAGTTTGTGAGTTCCAGTAGCTCCTAGGCACAGGACCACCGATATGTGATTCAAAACTTGATTTGAAATTTGAAATTTTGATGCATTTATTAGGCATTAGAATTTTGAATTTGGGGGCGTCACTATATAGCGATGTGTTAACTTCAATCAAAAATTCCCAAACAATATATAGCAACACACATGTCTAGGGAGACACTTTTCTAGATTTGAATTTAGTTTAAATAACGACACGGTCTTGTCCAGTGCCACACTTGCCAATTTGAAAATTAGGGTTAGGGTAGGCCAAATTCTAAATCACGACACCATCTTGTATGGTAACACATTTGTGAATTCGAGTTTTAAAATGTATCGAGCATCATTGTTTGGATTTTGAATATAGCGACACAGTTGTAAACAACTTCACATTTGTGATTTCCAAGCTAAAAATTCAAAATAACTTCAAATTTTGATGATATACTGACGTCGTGTGCTTCATGGATCCAAGAGGTTTTCCCACTGTTGATGTCAAGAGAGCACATGCCCACAATACTGGAGAGTTTGGTTGGTCTCTTAGAGCTGCAACAAGATCACTTGGTAGAGATTGGATTGTGGTACATCACATATGCTCATATTTTGATGACACATATAGCCATGATGACGGTGTTGTGAGAGATGGAACAGTGAGACCTTGTCCTTCCACCTCTCGATGGGGGAGGCAACAGTGACCTTAGAGGATGTGTGGTGGATATTATGGTTGCCTATCCATGGTGATCACATGATCTACGATCCTGATGCTAGATTTGATGTCTACTTAGAGGTGATGGATATGGACTAGATTGTGTTGGTCACCTGGCAGATAGATTTAGAGACATACAGAGGTCACGTTCCGACCTTCAGATCGATTGTTTGAATCATCATTTTAGGTTTGGTTGCTCTAGATAGATGCAACCGATTTTTCAGTCTACGATGGTGTTTGGCTTGGTAGCGGATGTTGTACATAAGGACTTTGTTTTCTTGGGAGCTCATGATGTTGGCCTCCTTATACCATGATCTTCATGATTTTATTTACTGTGATGGGAGAGCCCTCAGTGTAGGTGTTACTCTTCTTCACATTTGGGAAAGGGAGCACATTGTTGTGCTTTTACCAATTATATAGGCAGTGGATGTGGAGCTAGATGATCTCGTCATTTGGAGATGTCTAGGTGCCATCACACTCAGGCACACAAGATAGATTGGGATCCCATATTAGAGATAGGTGATTGATGATATGACATTTTCTGGTGGTGGCAATGGCTTTAGATGCCTACATGGTTTGATGATGTTCAACAACTTTACTTTTCCTGATAGACCCGATATATGTAGGGTCAAGAGCACACCGTAGTTGAGTGATACCTTCCTAATAGAGTGGCTAGATAGTTTGGAAATGTACAAGACATGCTCGATGATGCATACATGGTGATTTTTTGTGAGATTTTCTAGAGAGGTTCCCACCTAGGGATCGATGATTCTAGCACCAGAGGCCATTGAGATTATTCACTTGTTGGTTTCCCAACCTTGGGCATATAATTAGGGACAAATAGATGCTTGGATGACATTTGCTTATGATGCATGGCTTGTGCCACCATGACAACTTACATATCCAATAGGGGCTCCTCCTAGACGGAGGCCATGAGGCAAAGGTGTCAAGGGTAGAGGAAAAGGAGGCCATGATGGCCGTGATGGATAGGTCCCGAGGGATCCTCCAGTTGGAAACCAGCCTCCTCAACATGCTCTAGTATTGCAGTAGTATCTAATGCCACCACCACCACCATCAAATGCCAAAGATTCATAGATACAATAGCTACAACAACAAGTGCAGGTTTTGACAGGTGAGCGAGACCAAGCCTGACAACAGATTTTGGTTGTGACTACTGAGTGAGATGAGGCTCAAAAACAAGTGGTTGTAGTGAAAGTTGAGAGGGATACAAATCTTCAAAGGGTTCAGGCTAAAACTGGTGAGAGAGACCAGGAGGTTTCCAGACGAAAATAGATAGAGGCTATGGTAATAGCCACACATGGTTGGACTGTTTTGGCTAGATTGTATAGAGAGGCTATTAAGGAGGCTACATATTATAGAAAACATTATAATACAGATGTTCAAATAGCTCTTGAACAACTTGATTTTTCATAGCACAATGACACACATCACTATGTCGATGATCATCCTGAGTGACATGTTGGATAGGTTAGTAACCACTGAGGCTAGTATTTTTGATGTATAGACACTTTTTTTAGTTTTTCCCATTCTTTATTATAATATACATTCATGGGCTCCTTTTCGATAGCTTCATGGATATTGTACTCATTATCGATATACATACACTGGTCCAAATTTTGTACCATGACACATTTTTTTGATATATATATATATATATGATATGGATACAAATGATTCATGCTATGATGTGTTAATTTTATTTCATGTATGGATGAATACAATATAAATACTTATATGTGATCATGTATGTATGCATTTACTTTTATGCCTATGTGATATGCAATGATATGATATGGATGGATGTAATGTTATATTATTTTTTATTATATGTTCATGATATGATATGGATGGATGCATTTCTTTTTGTATATTTTCTATTTATGTTATAATGATAAATGCAAGTAGATTGATGAATGCAAATGTTTATGATATGCAACGATTTAAGATGCTCCAAATAGAAAATCTATATTATTCATCACAACTTAAATGATAATGTAGAATGTGTGATGTGATATGCAAATGATTATGCTAATGGATGTTTTATGCGTATGATATGATTATGATATACATATATGATGATGGTTTTTGGATGTAGGGTGGATGCATTGATGATGTTTTTGAGTGTTATGATACTAGGTTAGTGCAGAGAGAAGATACAAGAATAAAGAATGAATAACCATTGTCGATGATCATTCCTTCAAAAGATCCAACAAGTCTATGATCCATTGAGACTTTATTAGAGATAGTGACAAGAAAATGCAAAATAATGGAGGATGAAATGCAGGATGGGTGCACAAAGTTCAGGATTGGGATTTTCCTTCATTCCTTATTTTTTGGTATAACATATAGACATGATGCATCAAGGTATTGATAACCAGGATGACGTTGTATCTAGTGTAATGGAATTCGACACAACAAGAAGATAAGATAGTTCTTGTTCATGCCTTGGCATACATAAATGTTGTTGGAATTCAAGTTAGAAGCTTAGAACATATTGGACCAAATTATATGCAATATTCAACAACCTACTCCAAACGATCTTCCTACACACAACAAAGCAAGTATGCACCAAGATTATCTTACAAGAGTATCCATAAACACAATAAATGAAAGATAATGATCGATGCCCCATTCCTTTCTCTCTAAATAATTTTAGATAGACATCATTGAGAGGTCCTTGGAATGGGTCATTAAGATAAATCATAAGAAAAGATCAAAGACAAACAATCAGTGTTATCTATAGCTCCTACCTCGTTTAAGTTTAGCTTAGGTGATATCTAATGTTGATATCCATTTTAGGAAAGATAAATTCTAATACATGTTGATCAAAGAGTTGTTTGATGTTAGGATGATGATGCTAAAATGATCCGTTATCATAAACTTCACTGACGCATTTACCTGTGATTTAGACTTGAGATTTTTACTTTGTGGTTTACACTTTACAACTTGCCATGTTCATTTTCTACTTGCTTCACCAAAGGATGAAGCTGATGCTCGTTTATTACGGGTGAAAGTTTATTACAAGTGAAAACAAGATGGGATGGATGAAATTTTGGATTTTTCGAAATATTTGAATTTTTTTGGTACTTCAAAGTTTTTTGAGGCTGTTTTTGGTCTTTTCGAAGGTTTATATAAATGTTTAGGTTTTTTCAATTTTCAAAGGTTGTTTAGGGTTTTCTTAATAGTAGGTCTTTTTAGGTCTTTTGAATGTTTTCTATTTTCTAAATGTTTTTGGATTTTCTAAATATTTGGATGTTTTGGGGTTTTTTGAATTATTTGGATGTTTTTGGGATTTTTTGAATTTATGAGTTTTGACCAAGAACCTAACCTGAAGACCTATCCTAAGGGGGTCGAGGGTTGATCGAAGATTAGCCTTGCCTTCATTATACATGCAAATAGAACATAGTTCGACTTACTCGACCCACTTTACATGACAAAGATATGAATGGAAAAGAGACGAAAACTAATTACAATGGATCACTAAAGGGTTGAACTAGGGTATCTCGGGGGCACATCAATGATGGAATTTTTATGTTCAAGCTTAGAGATGATGTAGTTCGACACAAGGAATTTCTTTAATTTTTATTTTTGATGTTCGACCATTTTAGGAATTTTGATGTTTTCTAGATGTTTTGGATTTTTCCTTTCAATTTTCTATTTTTTTTTGGATTTTCACTGTACAGGATTTTGCAGATGTTTTTGGATTTTCTAGATAAGATTTTGCTGATGTTTTTGGATTTTCTAGATAAGATTTTATGAATGTTTTTTAATTTTTCTTTAAGATGTCCCATGACCTCAAGATATACAAGAACCTAATTCTGACACATAAAGAAATACCCCTAGTGTCATATGTTAGCCTACTTTGATAAAGGCAGGAAAAATTGACCTTAGGAATATGCCAAGTAGTGCTAAATAGTTCATGATACCGTATAGTGATAATCTATGATAAGGACATAGATGGGAGATGAATGATGATGATAGGTCAAAATAGCCAAAGAATAGAAGGTGATACATTATTTACGTGAGGCACTTGTTTGCTAGGTTTTCACCATGGTACTTTCCCAAAGCGCCACCGAAGTGGTTTTCACCAGGGGACAATTTTTTTCTTTACCTTTTTCAATCATTTTTCTCATTATTTTGGATTTTGATTATTTTTTGATTTACACCCTTCATGTTTAGGGATAATTTTTTTTGAGGTGAAAGCTATTGATTGGCTCCTACAAGGGTTCACCTTCAGGGGTTGACAGTTTAAATGCTCTTGATCCATAGCTTTTTGTGATGAAAAAGGGACTCATCCAGTTAGGCTCAAACTTTCCTTTTATTTCTTGATCTGGAATATTTTTTTTATTTTCTTTAAGATAAGATCCCCTACCTAGAATGAACTTCATTTGATTTTCTTGTTATAGCTTTGTTTCAGTTGGTTTTGATACACTTCCAAATGATTAAGGGCATCAAGATGACGTTTATCCAATTTTTTGAGGTCATTCAGTCGAGACACTCTGTACTCTTCCTCAGTTATTAGATTCTTTGGTGATACCCATAATTATGGGAGCTTAACCTCAATAGGAAAGATGGCTTCTAATCCATAGACTAGGGAAAAAGGGGTTGCTCCTGTAGGTGTGCAAATACTAGTTCGATAAGCCCAAAGAGTAGGATTTAGCTGCAAATGCTAGTTATGACCAAATTTGTTAACTATTTTCTTTAGGATTTTCAAGATAGTTTTTTTCTTTGCTTCTACTTGGCCATTGCCTTAGGGATAGTATGGTGTAGAGAATTAGTGTTGGCTATTCAATGTCTGGCACAGCTCTTTCACATCCTAATTTTTGAATGGAGTTATATTATATGAGATGAGGGTTTGTGGTATACCATAACAAAAAATTAGGTAATTCAGGATAAACTTGGATATTTGCTTCCCCATTATGTAGGTCATAGGAATGGCTTCAACCCACTTAGTAAAGTACTCAGTGGCGGTTATGATAAACTTATGGACGTTGGATGAGTTTTGAGTGATTTTTCTATGAGGTCAAGTCCATACTATGAATAAGGCCATAGTGTGATCATTGGTTTCAATTCTCGAGCTGGAGCATGAATTAGATCCCCATGCTGTTGACACTAGTTGCATCTCTGCAAATACTATGAGCTTGTTTTTCCATAGTTGGCCAATAGTACACTATCCTCAACAATTTATTAGCTAATGGCATACCACTAGAATGGGACCCACATATGCCATTGTTCACTTCTATTAAGGTAGTTAAGGCTTCCTCTTCGTTAAGACATCCTAGTAATGTCCCTTTGATGCTTTGACGGTAAAGTTTATCACCTAGGATCATGAATCGAGATGCCTTTTTGATAAAGGTCTTTTAAAGGTTCGAGGTGATATCCAATGGAAGGGTTCCTTTGTTAAATTAAGTAAATATGTCATGGTACCAAGGGGATCCAAGACCAATAATGACACATACGAATTCGTAATCAAGGATTTCAAAAGTTGGTATGAGAAGTTGTTCTACCAATAATTCACATTGAATGATGTTGTTCAACATTTCTGGTAGTGATCCAATTGTTTCCATGGAATTTGCTACTCTATTATTCATGCGAGAAATCTGTTCAAAATTTATGTTTATAAAAAGATCTTTGAGATTCTCCACCATCTTCTAGTAAGGGGTGAGCTTGTCACCTTTACTTTGATAGTCATCATTGACTTGGTTGATAGCTAGCTTTGAGTCTCCATAGAATTTTGTCTCTTGTATCCACCACTCAACAACTATCTTGAGACTTGTGACCAAGGCGTCATACTCAAAAATGTTATTGGTACATGGGAATGATAGCCTATAAGACTTTGGTATGCAGTCCCCTTGGGGGGTGATGAAAAGAATGCCGGCTCCTATTCCATGTTGAGTGAAAGATCCATCAAAGTACATCTTCCATTGAGCTGTTAAATTAATAAGGAACATTGATTGATTAGGGAACTCAAATATTAATGGGTTCTCATCATAGATGGGTGTTTCTACTAGCTGTTCTACAATCACTTGAAATTTTATTCCCTTTCACTCCACGTAATCTATGTCAAACTCTATCAAGATCATTACCTATTTAGCCATTTGACCTATGAGGGTTGCTTTAGATAAAAGAAAATTTAATGGATCAATCTTTGCGATGAGATTGATTTGGTGTGACAACATGTAATGATTAAAATTTTGTGAAGAAAAAACTACTGCTAGGCATGATTTCTCGATGGGTGAATAGTCCATCTCATAGCCTACTAAGGTTCCCTTGATGTAGTATATGGCTCTTTCTTTTTCCTTTTCATGGTGTTTTGCTAAAAGAGATCCTAATGTTGCTTGTGTTACTGAGATGCATAGGATTAGTGGTTTATTTGGTATTGGTGGTATGGGCATTGGAGGTGTTAGTAGATAATCCCTGATCTGTTGGAAAAATTTATCACATTTTTCATCTCATGTGTAAGTTATCCCTTTATGGAGAAGATGTGAAAAGGGGTGAGTCTTATCTGATAATTGAGCTATGAACCTTCTGATGGACTATAGCCTTCCTTGTAATCCTCTCATCTATTTCAATGTTTGTGGTGGTTCCATGTCTAAGATAAATTTTACCTTTTTTGGATCAATTTCTATACCTCTTTGTGAAATGATGAAGCTAAGAAGTTTCCCTGATGTCACCCCGAATACACACTTTTTTGGATTAAGTCATACTTTGTATTCTTCAAGTTTGTCAAAGATAGGTCCTAAGATTTGTATGTGCTCACTTCTCTTTTTTTATTTTTTCAAAATACCATCCACATAATATTCAACTATTTTGTGGATCATGTCGTAAAATATGAGGGTCATTTCTCTTTGATAGGTAGTGTTGGGAGGAACTGCATCTACTTCTGGCTTGAACCTCTATAAAAGAATTGGCATTTTGCAACCTTTTTTGTACTTTACCTTCCTACCGCTAGGAGTTCTTATTAGAGGAGTGGTAGCATAGTTTACTGCCATACCACGGGCCTTTGTTGATCCATCCATGGTTGGGTGGTGTTACCCCCATACCACAGGGTTTTTGTCTTGAGTTGGTGGTAGTGCGGTTGACTGCACGGTTAGTTTGAAGGTTTACCTCCCTACCGTGGAGGTTGCTCGAAGGAGGTGCAATGGTCACAGTGAATGAAGATCACTTACCACCATACCGTGATGGCCTTTTGGCCATGTCGCAATGGCACAGTAAGCCTTGGCGATCAGAGATGAAGCTTACCTCCTTACTGCGGAGGTTTGGCAGTTAGGGTGTGGTAGCATGGTGGGTTCTACTGTCGGCTCTAGCGGTTATCGCCATACCGCAAAGGGTTGATCCGAGGTCAGTGGTGGCATGGTGAAGGTGGTAGATGGGTGTTCAAGTTCCCACCACCATACTATGGTGGCTCCTTTGCTCTATCATGGCGGTGTGGTATTGAGGTGACACCACCATACCGTGGTGGTCTCTTTGGCTCGGTGAGGTAGCATGGTAAGAGAAGTTAAAAATTTGTGTTGACCAGTTTGATTTGACTGGAAGTGGTGGACGAATGGGGAGATGACATGTGACAAGTAATCAATGAATAATTGGTTGAAGTTTGAAGCGATGAAAGTAGCAAGTATAAGGATTGATTCAATAGGTGACAGGATCTGATTATGGCAAAAATAATTAATGCCTGGATGACTCGATGTGTGATTGTAGGGAAACTTGGTCAGAAGTGATTAGATTCATCTATCATAAGGAAGGTGCATAATAATGGCACCTGATTGGTTAGTTGGTAGAGTAATGTATGAAAGACTTGTAATAGTCAGATATATCAAGATAGTCACTAAGGTGACAAAAGAGAGTGAGAATTCATTGTATGCTAAAAAGAATTGTAATAGTGAGAGGAGTTGAACTGAAGTCTGTTGTTGTAAGTTGATGATTAGAGAGAGAGAAGTCTATTAACTTTGTATGTAATATTTTACTGTAATACAAAGTGATTTCTCTTGCTCTTGTGAGTTTTTCTTGTAAGGGTTTTTCCACATAAATCTGGTATTATCTCTGTGATTGTTATTTTTTATTACTCTTTCTTTCTTGTATGTGTTTATCTTAAGTGTTTTAAAGTTTTAAAAATGGTCTTTGCACTACTCCTCAATGGTTTTAGCATTAGGAAAGCATTTTCTCACCGTCTGTTTTCCTTTCAAGTGGTATCAAAGCTTGGCCAGTTGTGTTATCCATGTTAGTCGGGCTAGTTTTTTGTACTAATTTTATTCCAGCTGGAGTCTTTCAAAGTTATAACTTAGTTCAATTTGAGATGATGAGTACATCAGGAAGAGTAGAGATTAAAAAATTCAATGGTGGCAACTTTGAGTTGTGGAAACTCAAAATGGAAGACTTGCTTGTGGATAGAGACCTATGGGTTGTTGTTTCTTTAACTATGCCACAAGCTATGGAGCAAGATGGAGCGAGAAGGAGCATCTATTACAAACCATTTGAACTCATTTAATATGAGGGTTTCTCAATTAGCGTCTGTGGGTGTGAAGATAGAGAAGGAGGATCATTGCATGCTCCTGTTATGCTCGTTACTTGACACTTGTGATCATCTTGTAATGGTTATTGGAAGTACAACCACTATTTCCAAGATGGAAGATGTTGTTGCCTCACTTCTTTCTGAAGAGATACAAAGGAAGTCTTAAGAGATGGCCAAAGAGGCCCTTGTTGTTCGAGGTAGATCAAAGGAGAAAGGAAGGAAGAAGGACAAGAAGTCTAAATGTAAATCTAGAGGGAGATCAAAGTATCTTGGTAAAAAGTCCATGGTGAAATGATGGAATTGTGGGGAGCCTAGTCATATCTGAAAGGATTGTAAGGAGGAGGAGAAGAAGAAAAACACTTCAGACAATGAATCTTCTCAAAGTGATTCAGATGCCTTCATTGCAGCCTTGGCAACTTAGGCATTAGATGATGTTTGGCTGGTTGACTCAGGTGCATCTTTTCACATGATGTCTCATAGAGAGTGGTTCAATAATTATGAAAATTATGATGGTGGAACAATGCACCTGGAAATTGATTCAACACTAGAGATTGTTAGCCATGGAAGAGTCAAAATATATTTCCCTGGAAGAAGAATCAAATGGATTGGTGATGTACTACACATACCAGGTTTGGCTCGTAATTAACTTTCAGTCAGTAAGCTGAATGATGCTAGTGTGGAAGTTTACTTCTCGCGTAAAGGATGTACGATGGCTAGAGGCACTATGGTGCTAGCTAAGGGTGTACGTGTTGGCACTCTGTACAAGATGGATGGACGTCCTATTCAATGTAACAAAATCTCTATAAATTCAAGCAAATCTGCTCTCATAAAGAAGGATGATGATGCTCCTTTGGGTGTAAATGACTTGGAGGTGAAACTCCCAGCTGAGAAAACCATGTTGTGGCATCATAGAATCGATCACATAGGTGAGAAAGGTTTAAAAATGTTGAAAAATAAAAATCTTGTTGAAGGGCTTATTAATTTTAACCTTGAATTTGATTTTTGTGAACATTGCATATATGGAAAGCAACGCTGTGTTTCATTTTATTTGAGTCCTCATAAATATTCTCGTGTACTAGATTATGTTCATTCTGATGTGTTTGGTCTAGTTAATGTTCCTCTGTTATTGAAATCTAGATATTATTTTACTTTTATTGATGACTATTCGAGAAGGGCATTTATATAATTAATTAAGAGTAAATCAAAAGTGTTCAGTCGGTTTAAATAATTAAAAACTTTGGTAGGAAATTAGATTTGGAAGAAAATTAAATGTTTAAGGATAGATAATGGTGGTGAGTTCTGTTCTACAAATTTTGAAAGCTGGTGTAAAGACCATGGGATTAAAAGGCATAAAACTACACCTTATACTCCTCAAAAAAATGGAATTACTGAAAGGTTGAACAAAATGTTAATGGAGAGAGTGAGAAGTATGTTGAGTAGTGCTATTCTAGAGCAGAAGTTCTAGGCTGAGGTTGTGGCTACAACATGTTACTTGGGAAATTGTTCACCTTGTTTTCCTCTGAGAAATATTCGTGTCTTTGGATGTGTGGTATGGTAAGAAGCCCTCTCTGAGAAATATTCGTGTCTTTGGATGTGAGGCATATGTATATGTGGCAAATAAGAAAAGATAAAATTTGGAGAACAAGGCTATTAAATGTATCTTCATCCGCTATGGTGTCGGTGTGAAAGGATACAATCTTTGGAATCCTGATACTGAGAAGGTTCTATATAAAAAAAGTGTAATATTTTGTGAGCTGATCCACAACTAGAGACAAAAAAAGGAGAAAAGAAAAATGATGTAGTTGAAATTCCGCAGACTCCAAAAAAAGAGGAACTACATGGTGTATCTAAAACCGAGGAGAGTTCAAGTAGGTCTGAAAGTTTTAAAGTTGAAGAACCACAACCTCAACCAATAAGAAGGTCTACACATGAAAAATTACAACCTGATAGGTATGGTTTCTCTATGTTAAATTGAAACTGTGCCTATAATTTGATTGCTAGCACTGATGAACCTAGGATTGTGAAAGAAGCTATCAACATTTCTGATTCAAATTATTGGTTAGAAGCCATGAATGAAGATATAGAATCATTGAAGAAAAATGAAACTTGAGATTTGGTGCCTTTGCCAGAAGGGCGAAATCCTTTTGGTTGTCAATGGGTATTTAAGAAGAAGATGGGTCTAGATGGCAGTGTTGAAAAATATAAAGCAAGGTTGGTTGCAAAGGGATTTTCCCAGATTGATGGAATTGATTATGGAGAAATATTTTACCCTATAGCAAAGCTAACATCTATCAGATTTATTTTATCATTGGCAATAGCGTATGATTTAGAGATCGAGCATATGGATGTGAAGACAACATTTCTCCATGGAGAGCTGGAAGAAGAGATTTATATGTCCTAGCCTGAGCACTTCGTTGAAAAGGGTAAAGAAAGTCTAGTATACAAATTAAAGAAATCTATGTATAGTTTGAAGCAGTCTCCTAGAATGTGGTACAAAAAATTTGACACTATTGTGTTGTTTGTGGGATTTGTGAGATCAAAATCTAATCATTGTGTGTATTATAAATCTGAAAATGATCATGTGCTTATTATTACCTTGTATGTGGATGGTATGTTGCTCATAGGAAAAAGTAAGTCTATGATTTCTAATATTAAATCTTAGTTGTTTGCAAAGTTTGAAATGAAAGATTTGGGTGGAACAAGGTATATTCTAGGGATGGATATAAATAGGGACAAAATGAGTAGAAATCTTTGGGTCAGCCAAAGTAAGTATGTTAACACTATTCTGGAGAGATTTGGTATGAATGATTACAAGAAGCTAGTTGTTCCAGTTATGCTGGGAATGAAGCTATCTATTGAATACTATCCAAAATTTTCTACCAAGATGGAGGACATGACAAGAGTGCCTTATGCAAGTGATGCCGATAGTCTAATGTATGCAATGGTTTTTACAAGGCTAGACATTGCCCAATCAGTGGGAGTTCTGCAGCATTTTATGGCAAATCCAAGAATGACACATTGGGATGTTGTGAAGAGAGTGTTTATATATTTAAAGGGTACTTCAGATTACGTATGTGGATTCTGATTGGGTAGGGGACATTGACAGTAGGAGATCCATCAATGGATACACTTTCATGTTAAATGGTGGTACAGTTAGTTGGATAAGCAAAGGATAGGCTATAGTCAGTTTGTCCACTATAGAGGCTGAGTACATGGCAACAACACATGCCTGCAAAGAAGCTATTTGGCTAAGTCGTTTGTGTTCTAATATTGGTTTTAATGAAGGGAAAATTACAATTTATTGTGACAATTAGAGTGCCATTTGTTTGGAAAAGAACCCTACTTTCTATGCCAAGAGGAAGCACATTGATGTTTAATATCACTTTGTTAGACACATGGCGGAGGATGGAAAGGTCTGTTTGGAAAAGGTTGACACCTTGAAGAATATTGAAGATGCATTAATGAAGCTAGTAGGCACAAACAAGTTTAGATGGTGCACAGATTCGATGGGCCTTGGGGCCTATGATTTTCAGTAAATTCAAAGTATAGAGAAATCTAGGAAGTCTTCGTTAAGTGGGAGATTTTTGGGAACAGGTGCCTCAACTTCTTAGTTGAACCTCTGTAAAAGAATTTGTGTTTTGCAGCCTTTTGTAGACTATACCTCCCTACCACTAGGATTTATTTTTAGGGGCATGGTAGCATGGTTTACCTCCATACCATAGGCCTCTATTGGTTTGTACATGGTTGGGCAATGTTACTGCCATACCTCAGGGTCTTTGTCCTGAGTTGGTGGTAGCACAGTTGATTGAATAGTCAATTTGAAGGTTTACCTCCCTACTATGGAGGTTGCTTGAAGGAGGTGCGGTGGTCACAATGAATGAAGAAAATCAATGAAGATTTCTTACCACCATAACGTGATGGCCTTTTGGGCATGTTGTGGTGGTGCGGTAAGACTTGGCGATAAGAGATGATGCTTACCTCTTTACTGTGCAGGTCTCATGGTTGAGGCGTGGTAGTACGGTGGGTTCGACAGTCAACTTTGGTGGTTACTGCCATACTGTAGAGGGTTGATCTAAGCTCAGCGGTGGCGTGGTGAAGGTTATGGACGTGTGGTCAAGTGCCCACCACCATACCATGACAAATCCTTTGCTCTGTCATGGTGGTGCGGTATGTCTACTGCCAGACCATGAAGGCTAAAAAGGAAATGGGTGGTACCAAGGAGACACCACCATACCACAGTGGTCTCGTTGGCTCAGAAAGTTAGCGTGGTAAGAGGAGTTTGGAATTTGTGTTGATCGGTTTGACTTGACTTGGAAAGGTGGATAAATAGGAAGGTGACACGTAGAAAGTAATCAATGACCGATTGGCCAAAGTTTGAAGCGGTGAAAGCATTAAGTACAAGGATCTATTTGGCACGTGATAGGATTCGATTATGGCAAAGAGAATTAATGCCTAGACGACCCAATGCGTGATTGTAGGGTGACTTGGTCAGAAGCGATCGAATTCGTTTGTTAGAAGGAAGGTGCATAATAATGGCACTCGATTGGCTGGTTGGCAGAATAATGTATGAAATACTTGTAATAGTCGGATACATAGAGATAGTCACTAAGGTTATGAAAGAGAGTGAGAATTCATTGTATGCTGAAAAGCATTGTAATAGTGAGAGGAGTCGAACTGAAGTCTATTGCTGTAAGTTGATGATTAGAGAGAGAGAAATCTGTTAACTTTGTATGTAAGATTTTACTGTAATACAAAGTGATTGCTCTTGGTCTGGTGGGTTTTTTCCTATAAGGGTTTTCCCACATAAATCTTGTGTTCTCTCTGATTGTTATTTTTTTTTAATCTTTCTTTCTTTAATGTGTTCATGTTAAGTTTTTTAAAGTTTTAAAACTGGTCTTTGCATTGCTCCTTTGTGGTTTTAGTATTAGGAAAGCATTTCCACACTGTACATTTTCCTATTAGGTAGCTCCTGCATTCTTCATCCCAAATGGCAACACATTCCAGCCATAGGTTCTCCATGGAAAAGTAAAGGAAATTCTATGTTGATCTTCTTTGGCGATTATGATTTGATTGTAGCCTAAAAATTGATCCATGAGCAAAAAAATTTCATGTCTAGCTATTAAATCCACAATGAGATCAATGTTGGGAAGAGGGAAATCATCCTTCAGATATGCCTTGTTTAGGTCCCTGAAATCAATGCATATTTTGATGCCCCCAGTGGGTTTTGAGACTGGTACCAAGTTTGAAACCCATTTAGGATAATCTATCGGTAAGATGAATCCAAGGTCAAGAAGCTTTTTTAGTTCCAGTTTCGCCAAGAGTGTTATCTGAGGGTGCATCTTGCTTAATTTTTTTAGACTGGTTTGGCTTCTGGATAGACGATTAGGTGATGTAAAACCACTTCTAGATCAAGTCTTGACATATCTATGTATGACCATGCAAAATTATCCCTTCTCTCCTTAAGGAACGCTACAAGGTTCTTTTGTTCTTCTCTAACAAGGATTCAAATTAGAAGGTAATCTTAGGTTCTTCTTTTGTTCCCACATTGATTGGAGTAGCATTTTTTTTTAGTACTACTAATTTTTCTAGATGCATTGCACTAAGGGGGAGATTGAATCCCTCATCCTTAGGTGCCTTAGCAAGGTTTTCACCGTTAGATACCTCCTTTGTTTTTACTATTTTAGGACCAGAGAGTGCCGTGAGATGGTTTTTACTCAAGGATCTACAAGTTAATTGCATTTCATTTATTTTGTGACTGAGGGATTCAATCATCTCCTCATAGTATTCCCCTATATCAAGCTCTATTTCAAAGCCCGCTTTGTGATCTACCCATGATAAGTTTTCTCGAAGTCCCATGAATTCTAAGATTGATTCATCATTTTCAAATAAATCTCGAATTGGTGGTCCTTGCTGGTCCATGTCAATGAGTTGTGGGTATACCAGGCGTATTTCAGTTGGTTGGTTGTTTGAGACAAACGATGTTATCCATATCATGAAGATGGTGTTGTTCTCAAATAGGTCACCTATATCAAGGGGGAAGTCATCTAAGGTAGTATCACATGATGTAGGTGACCAAGAGGAAGCCTTAACTTATTTAGGAGCAATACCTTTTCCCATAAGTTTGACCTTGCTAGTAGTACAACCTAAGCCAAGATTTTTTATTCATTTCTCAGGAACAATGGGTTCTAGTAAACCATTGTCATTCTATCCTAGCTTCTAATTCTTGTTATACCCCATCCTCTACATTAGTTGTAGACCATTGTTGTCATCTTCCATGGGAAGAACAAGAACAAGTCATTCATCTTGATAGAGGAATTTAGAGATATTTTTCTCATGGACGTCTTCTTGATTAAAATCTCCCCATTTGGTGAAGGTAATAGCTGCCATTTTGATAATTTCTGGTTCTTTGGTGCTAGATGTCGGTTTCTTGTGCGTTTGCGGAGAAATTAGTAACTCTCCTAAGAAAAAGGTGTCTTTCAATATTTTGTAGCTTCCATAACCATCATCTTGGATTACTACCTTGACATCGGGTATGCTTTTTACAAGAGGTTCTTGTTATGTTGAGGTAGAGGCTAGAGATGATGGGTAAAAAAAGGAGCTTGATGGTGTAGGTCCTTCATCATTTTTGGGATCTTATAAAACTTGGCTTCAAGGCTCTTGCAATAGTAGAAAGTCTTAGAATCTCCATGGATAGTGATTTCTCTACCTTCAAAAAGAAACTTCACACAATGATGATAGGTTGAGACTATGGCTTTCAAAGTATGGATCCAAGGTCGACGAAGTAGAATGTTAGAGGGAAGATCAAGATCAAGTACTTGGCATATAGTTTCTACAATAAGAGGTCCCACTTGGATGGGGAGTACTATCATTCCTTGTGATATTTGTTCTTGATTGTCATATGCTCTGATGGTGGTACTCTTTGTCTTCTCAATAGTATCTTCTAAATAGCCTAGATGCTTGATCAGTTGTAGGTTACAAATTTTTAGAATGCCACCTCCATCTACTAAAACTCTTTTGACCTAGTTTTTATGAATGAAAAATTCAAGGTGTAAAGCACGGTTATGAGATGGTTGTGATGATAAATCTTGTTCAGAGAAGGTAAGAAGATGGTTGGCGATATGCCCTACAATAGCTTGGAACTGATCGGTATCAATGTTCTCGAGAACAAAGGACTCATACGAGGCTTTTTATAGTATTTCCTTGTGTGCAGGAGATAATCTGAGTGGGGGTTTGTTTAAGCTGATCTACAAGATTATACTTTCTAGGATTAGATGTGAGCCAAGTGGGATGTGTCCTAGACTGAGCCAGGGAAGCTCCTTGAATAGTTATTTTTCCACCTTGTATGGTGAATCCACCTTCCATACTAGCTCCTTTGATGGTGACAACAGTGATAACACTATCATAGGAAGAAACTACATTGGAATAATTATGTTGAACATTGGTGTAATCTTTAGATTTACTATTATTGTTAGCTTTTTTATCATCAAGCATAGGATTCTTATATATCTTGAGATCGTAGTTTCTAGCAGCTACCTCCATAGATATGGTATCATTCTATATAAGATCTTGGATGATATTCTTGAGTTTCATGCAATTTTTTATTTTATGTTGCTTGATTTTATGAGTCATAGAGATCACACTCATTGTACCAGGGTGGCTTTTCTTGGGGTTCTAGGTAGTTCTCAAAGTTAGTAAGTGTTATCAAATTTGACTCTACTAATTTCTTCATGATAATTTTGAGAGGCTTTGATAACTATGTGTACTTGCATTTGGGATTGTTTTTGTTGTTACCGGTTTGCCTTGGTTGCATGTTGTTGTTATTGATCTGGTTGTTCTATGGTGGTACCATTTTTTTCACAACTAGTTGGATATTAGCAACTTGATTATTGTTGGGTCTAGGAGCACTTAGTATGACCTTAGCATCCACTAGATCGTCATTTGTTACATTTTTGTTTTTATCCCATACACGAGGTTTCTCATTTGAACTAGTTGAAGGATGGTTGTCTTTTTAAGCTTGAGTATTCCATTGTGAGATTAAGTCTCTTTCAATGTTAATGGATCTTGGACCAAGCTTGTTATAAGATGTGATGCATTAAATTTTTAAGTGGAATGATAGATTCAAATCAAGGTTGGCTATAATGATTCCCACTTGTTGTTCATCAGGAAGAGGCTACTTTCTTTTACTATCTCTTTGTCTCCATCATTGTAACAAATTTGTGAAGGTTTCCTTGGATTTTTTTTGAGAGTGAACAAATCTTCTAGAATAACATCCATGTCAAGATTGAAGGAGAAGTGATCGATAAATTTGTCAATGGTTTCTTGAAAAGTTTTGATACCAGGAGGTAAATGAGAAAACCAATCCATAGCAGGGCCTGTTGAACTTCGAGGGAAGTTGTACATTAGATATGAAGAATTGTAAGCCACTTCCATACACATGACACTAAATTTTTTGATGTGGTCTACAAGACTTCCTCTCCCTTTGTATTTTTTAAATTTGGGGATTTCAAAACAGGGAGGGAGTGGTATCATTGCTATGTTTTGATCAAATGGGAAAGGACAAAAGTTCTATGTATGGGGTTTCTTGGTCGTGCATTTCTTATGAGAGTGATTTTATTTGTGATGCAAGATAATCTTGTGGATTGGGTGGATGAACATATGGTGGGATGAGAGATGAGTTATATGGGGTGTATGAAGGTGTGAGATTTTGTGAAAGTGATGAATATGTTCTTGATGTTTTTGGATTGAGGATGTTTGTATGAGGAGAATAGGAACCTTGTTGCTATTGTTGGGCATAATGTTGAGCTAGTAAGGCTTTCTATTGAGCTTGTTGTTTTTGTTGTTCCTCTAGGGATTTCTTGTTGTTGTTGTGTCGTGATGGCTTGTTGTTGGGCCTGATTTTGTTGCTATGCTACTAAGGATGCATGATAGGCTTGTTGTTGTTGATGTTTTTGTTGTGTGGCTTGTTGTGTTGCTAAAGTTTCTTGATGAGCTTGTTGGGAAATGGCTGCTTGTTGTTTTTTCTATTGATGTTGTGCTAAGGCTGCTTGCTAAGATTGATGTTGTTGTTGAGCTAAGGCTTCTTGTTGAGATTGATTTTGTTGTTGAGTTAAGGCTTCTTGTTGGGTTAATAGGGCTGCTTGTTGTGCTTTCTATTTTTGTTGTGCTAACAATACTTACTGTTGTTGATGCTATTGTAAGGCTTGTTGGTAATTTTTTTGTGCTTGCTATAAGGCACAGGCATGTGCTTTCAATGTGGGACCAAGTAGTTGTTGAGACATCTGTGAAGGATTAGGTATATTGATATTTTTAGTGGTTACTGGATTGATAGTGAAAGTCAGAGGATTCCCTTGGTTTAACATTCCTTGTAATATGGTGGAATGAGGTGGATAAATGTATGTCTGAGATCCTATTTTATTTGGTATAGGAAAGGGAGTTGGAAAATATGATTTCATTAAATTTTGTAATGGAAATGACATACTAGGACCTTGATACCATTGATTGAAAATATTCCCTTGTCCCATGTTTTAAGGATTGCCTTGTGTAAAATACATAAAAAAGCATTCGTAATCAAGGTAGTCCCAAGATTGATAGAACTCGTAACCAAGGGATTAATTTGAGTTGGATTGATACGAGATGATGTGGTAATGATAGATGGAATGGATGAACCCACCGAAGGGTTGGATAAAGATGTCCCTAGTTGTATTGAGGGTTGTTTTTGTGATATGGCATTGACTTGCCCTTGTCTATTGTTTTGATTATTTTGGTGTGTACTACTTTACCTGATGGTAGGTACACTTGTGGTACTCATAGATGTAGATGAAGAAGGGTGTCCCCAAAATGTTGAAGTGGTGGTGCAATCGTGAAGTTCAAGTGGAGTGTGTAGTTATTTTAGATCTTGAAGAATAGGAGGAGCACCAATGTAGGTGTCCAAATGGTAGTGGGAGGTGGAGGATAAGTTTCAAGAGTAACGACAAGTGTATTAATTTCAAATTGTAAGGTGTAACCAAAATATTTAGCAAGCCTGTTTGCAATACTAGGTATGTAAGTTTGACTTAGCCCTTGTGATGGAGTTGTGAAAACCTATGCTACAAATGTTGGGGAGTTAGAAGCTACTCTTTCAAAAGATTGATGTTCTAAAATTTATTCTCTAGTGAACTCAAATAGGGTATTGGTGATGTATTTGATTTCATATAGTCCTAAATGAGATGATGGTTGTTCTGATGGTGTAACCTGACTTCTAGAATCAAATTCTAAAGGATTTGGACCACTTTAGGTAAATGCAAGATTTTCTTTTTCCTTGATTCTCTTGTGTTGCAATATCATTTATACCATAAATTTTGGGCTACTAATGGGAGATTTGTGTTGAGATTTACGATGTTTGAACTCTCTACTGGGCTCAAAATTAGGTAAAAGGGATGCACTAAGTCTTTTTGGAGAAATGATGGTAATGGGGGATAAAAACATGGGTAATGAGGGAAGTGATCTATGCAAGCATTTTGGTACAACACTTTTGAATTAAGTTTGATGTTGTGAGGTTGGAATAAAGGATGATGATAACTTAGAAATGTTTAGGGTAGACTTGTGACCTTCAAGATAAAATAGTTCATAGATGATAACTATCTTACCTAAGTACATGGAAAAGGATACATTTCACATAGAAAGTAGCTAAGGTAGCAAGTTGGTTTGAGGTTTTAAGTCCCAAAGTGTTGGTGTATTTTACAAATCTAGTGTTGGGAATTGTTGGAGATTGTTGATATGTGGTTGTCATTGCTGTCAAAACTGTTAGCATTAATCTCTTTAAGACTTTATATGTCGAGGATATTGAGAAAATTGTAATAAAATAAGTTGCAGGTTGTCAGTGAAGCAGTGAAGTTTAGTATGTTGGATAGTTTAGTATATTGATGATTAGAAGATGTGGATTAAAGGGTTTGTTGAAAAGCCTACCTAGTTTATCCACCAAATTTTTCAGAAGTTTGCATAAAGATTTGATCGAATTATGAGTATCTATGTTCTGATAGTTTTTCTATTGCTTCAGTTGGTGTTCCTAGAAGAAGATAATGTGATTCTAGTAATATGAGTTGATGTGAATGCTTCTATGGTGATTCATGATTCTTGTGGATGTTTTTAGATCATTCTTTATTTGTGTTTTTGGTTCACATTGATCGGTGTGCTGATGATTGAATATTTTATCTTGAGTGTTCATTTTTTATGTTCATGGCCGACAGGGTGATTGTAGCATGTTGTGGATCTTTGAGGATTAATTATTGAAGATTTTTCATGTTCGAGGAAGTTATTTTGGGTCCTCACAATGTTGTGGCCAACTTTGGCTGATTCAAATTGATAATTATTTATGTTTTGGGCCGATAGTTCTTATTCACTTTATATTTTATTCAAGTTGACATGTAGATGATGTTATCCTTGGTTGCAGATATATATGAGTGATTGTTTTTTTAGACATGCATGTGAAGTGTACAAAGTGCAAGTGTTGTGTGCGAATAAAGTCCAAATCATTCAGAGGAAGAAGTTAAGTGTGAAGAAGAGTGAGCAGAGTTCATGTGCTAAACTAGAACTATAATCAGGCATTAGTAGATGCTATTTTCTTAGTTCAAAATATTCAGATGGATTTAATATGAGTGTAACTATAGGACATCGTGTCTTCCTTTGGGTAGTAAGCCTTTTTTTATTTGAAAAGTGAACTCTAGGTAGTGTTCCTGAATGCAAGTGCATTCCCCATTTTCTATACTTTTAACAAAGTATAAATTTGTGGATTAACCTCCACCATGGATTTTCCCCTAATAGGGTTTTGAATGAAAAAATATTGGTGTTATGTATGGTTCTGATGTGTTGATTGTTTATGCTTTCATTTTTAATTATGAGATCTGAAAATAAGTTTAAAATCTATATAATCGCCGTGACAACTGATTAACCCCCCCTCTTAGTTGTATGCCCTTGTGTTGCCGACAATTGGTATCAGAGCAGGTTCCTTGGAAGAAGTTTAATAGTTTGAGGTGATTTGGGATGGTGGCATACAAGAAGGATAGTCTAATATTTGATGGACCAAATTATTCTCCATGGAAGACTCAAGTGAAGTGTCATCTGAGATGCATTGGTGAATCTTAATGGAACATTACAAAGAATAAGTATATCATCCCACAAAATGGTCTTTCTAATTCTTCTAAGATTAAATATGTTGAGTATAATATCATGGCTAAGGAAGCATTGTTGAGTGCTTTGAATGAATCCGAGATGACAAATGTAATGGATTTGAAGAGTGCTTATGAGATATGGAAAAAGTTGGAAACTTTGTATGAAGTTGATGCTCATGTGAAAATTTCTAAGTTGCAAAGTTTGAAAGGGAAATATGAAACATTGAAAATTGGTGAAGACAAGAAAACTACTACTTTCATGCAAAGATTGAATGAACTTGTGTGTAACTTCAGATGTCTTGGTGAAATATTGGAAGAATTAGAGATTGTTGCTAAAGTGCTCAAATCCTTGATTTCTACATACAAACACATAACTGATGTTATTGAGGAGATCCAAACTATGACAAATGTAACCAAAGACATGTTGATTGGTAAGCTTACTTCTTTTGAGTTAAGTGAGTTTGGAGATGCTCTTCCTAAAACAAAATCCACATTCAAAGTTACTACCTTCAGGAAGGATAAGAAGAGATATGATCCAGGAGAAAGTAATTCTAGAAAGGTGTTCAAGTATGAGGAAGAAATGAGAGAGATTGACGAAGAAGAGAGAAAGCTAGATGAGCTTGAAGGACTTCTTGTCAACAGAGTAGCCAAAGGAGAAGGTAAGTATAAAGGGAAATTTCCTCTTAATTGTTTTTTCTTGTAATAAGATAGGTCATTTTACCTTAAGGTGTCGAAAAAGAGTTCCTAAGCCGAGATCTAACAAGCCTATACTCCAAATAAAATGTTATTATGCTGCTGATGAAGGTGCAATGGATGTTGAGTTTGATAAAGGGAATGCAAGTCAAGATGAGTTTGTGTTTAGTGCTATTAAGGAAAGTAATGCTATACCTACTTATTCTACTAGTTACATGAATGTTAAGAAAGGTCTAAGAGCTAGAATTGAAGAAAAAGATGAATGGATGATCGAAAGTGCATTCTCTCATCACCTAATAGGTGATAAAATTAAATTTGTGAGCTTGGAAAATTATGATGGTAGTGTTGTAAGATTTGGTGATGACAAAGCTGGTGTAATATGTGCCAGATGATCCATTTCTTTTGATGGTAAGCATAATACTGATGATGTCCTATATGTTGAAGGTTAAAAAGAATAATCTCTTAAGTGTTGGATAGATGGTTGAAAAGGGATACAATCTTCAATTCAAGGATGGAAAGTGTAAAATATTAGGGAATTATGGAAATGTGATTGCAAAAAGTACAAAAAATAAAAGGTAATATTTTTCACCTCAGTACTGCTAGTAAAAGTTGTTTTATTGCTCAAGTTGATGAAAGTTGTTTTTGGAATAGAAGATTATGCTATGCAAACTTTGACAATATTATCAAGATAAGTTCTACTTAGGCTGTGATAGATCTTCCTAAGTTGGTAAAGCCTACTAATACCATATGCAAGGAATGTTAGTTGGGCAAGAAAACTAGAGTTTTGTTTTGGAGAAAACAATATTATTCAAATGAAGTGTTGGAGCTTGTGCATACTAACTTATGTGGTCCTTCTAAAATCAAAAGTTTACAAGGAGACAGGTATTTCATGTTACTCATTGATGATTATTCTAGATTGATGTGGGTTGCTTTCTTAAGGGAAAAATATGAAGCTCTAGAGAAATTCAAGAATTTTAAGGCTAAGGTTGAGACATAGACATGCCTAAAGATTAAGTGTTTGAGATCATATAGAGATGGTGAATTCACTTTCAGTTTGTTTAATTTATTTTGGGAAGAAAATATGATAAATAGACAATTATTTTCCTTGTGAATCCCTCAACAAAATGGATTTGTGGAAAGCAAGAACATGATAGTTCTAGATGCTGCTAGAACTATGATTCTTGAAGGAAATGTCCCACATATCTACTGGAGAGAAGCTATCAATACTGCTATTTATACTCTCAATAGGGTACATGTCAAGGGTGATACTAGTAAGACCCCTTATGAGATATGGTTTGGTCATAAGCCTACTATTAGATACTTCAAAATATTTGGAAGCAAATCTTATATCGAAAGAGATGAAGATATAGGAAAGTTTGATGGTAGAAGAGATGAAGGAATCCTTCTTGGTTATTATACTAAAAGTAAATCCTATTGGTGCTTCAATAAAAGATTGAGGAAAGTATTTGACAGTGCTAATGTAAATGTTGATGAAGACATAGTTAGAGCATCTAGAACCTATGGATATGATTCAGATGATCAAAATGTCAGTTATGATCAGACTCAGAATCAAGTACAAATCATTACCATGAATTGGAAAGCCAAGAGGAAGGAAGTAGTAAGAGTGCAAGAGAGAGATCACAAGAGCCTAAAGTTCAAGAACATTCTAAGACTCCAAGGTATGTAAGACTAAATCATTCAAAAGATCAAATTATAGGTGATAAGAACAAAGGTGTTCAAACAACGAGAAAACTTATAGAAGAACATTGTTTGATATCAAAGATTGGGCCAAATAATGTAAATTAAGCATGCAAATATGAACATTAGATGGAATAAATGAAAGAAGAGATAATACAAATTGAGAAGAATGATACATGGAATGTTGTTCCTATACCTAAGGAAAAAAATCTAATTGGAACTAAATGGGTCTTTCAGAAAAAAATGAATGAGGAAGGTGAAGTTTTAATAAACAAAGCAAGACTGTTGTGTAAAGGATATTTAGAGATGGAATGAATTGAATTTGAAGAAAATTTTTCCCTTTTTGCTAGGATTGAAGTTGTGAGACTGTTTCTTGCCCATGCTACTTACAAAAAATTCAAGGCTTATCAGATGGATGTCAAGTCAACATTTCTAAATGGTGAATTGAATGAAGAAGTATATATTGAGCAACTTGATGGATTTCAATTGACTGATCAGGGAGACATGGTTTTTCAATTAAAGAAAGCATTGTATGGATGTAAGCAAGCCCCAAGAGCACGGTATGCCAGATTGGAAAAGTATTTGTTGAACCTTGGATTTAGTAAAGGTACTGTTAAGAGTAACTTGTATTTCAAGATTGATCATGATAAAGATTTGATTATTGAAGTCTTTGTTGATGATATCATTTTTGGAGGAGATCATAGTTTGTGCATGCAGTTTGTAGATGAGATGCAAAGTGAGTTTGAGATTTCCATGAATGGAGAAAGGAAATTCTTTTTGGGATTGCAAATTACTAAGTTGGATAAAGGAATTTTTATATCTCAATCCAAGTATGTGAAAGAATTGCTAAATAAATTTGATATGGAAGATTCAAAACCAGTTGGTACACCTATGGTGACCGAATGTAAGTTGACAACAGATGATGATTTTCCTAAGGAAAATAAGACTAGATACAAATCCATGATGGGTGGATTGCTTTATTTGGCCCAAACTGGACCTGATATCATGAATTTCATATGCATTGTTGTAAGATTTAAAGTTGATCCTAAGGAATCTCATGTGATTGTCGTGAAGATGATTTTTAGGTAATTGAAGGAGATAGTTGATTTTGGCCTATGATATCCTAAAGATGATGACCTTTACTGATGTTGATTGGGCAGGAGATGTGAATGGAAAAAAGAGTTCTAGTGGTGGTGCATTTCTTGGGAAAGAAGTTGATTTCATGGTTAAGTAAGAAGCAGAATGCCATTTATTTATCCATTGTAGAGGCAGAGTACATTGTTGCTGCTAAAAATTGTACTCAAGTATTGTGGATGAAGCTGATGTTGAAAGATATCAGAGTTTTTTATGATGAACCTATTTCCATATTCTGTGATAATTCAAGTGCTATAAAAATTTCTAAGAATTTGGTGCTACATTTAAAAAACCAAGCATATATATATCAAGTTTCACTTTTTGAGAGACAAGGTGAGTGATAAGGAAGTCAGATTGGAGTATGTGTCTACTAAGGAACATATTGCAAACATTTTTACTAAACCTTTTCCTAAGGATAATTTTGAGTATCTCAAAGGGACGTTGGGGGTGATTAGACCTCCTAATATGAACTAAGATGTAATGACTTGGATCAATTGTGCATTTAATAGTTATATCTTGATCCGGATTGACATTGTGGTGTCTGCTATTCAGGGGGAGTAGACAGAATTTCAGATATGTGGTTCAAATATTGTGTTTACCTTTTTTATTGATGTCAAAGGGGGAGAGGATTCATGTGAAAATCTGTGATTTATCCAGGGAGTAGCGTCAAAACTTAAGGGGAGTAAGTGCTAAGAGAAATTTGCATTGATGGTGTTATTTCACATCAGGTGTTTCCATCAATGCCAAAGGGGGATATTGTTGGTAATTGTTGGAGATTTCTGATATGTCTTTAATATTGTATATGCTGAGGATATTGAGAAAACTGTGATAACATAAGTTTTAGGTTGTCGGTGAAGCAGTAAAGTTCAGTATGTTGGATAGTTTAGTATATTGATGATTGGAAGCTATAGATTAAAGGGTTTGTTGACAAGCTTTCCTATTTTATCCACCAAAATGTTTAGAGGTTCACATAAATATTTGATTGAGTTATGAGTTTTTGTGTTTTGACAGTTTTTCTGTTGCTTCAGTTGGTGTTCCTGGAAGAAGATAATGTGATTCTAGTAATTTGAGTTGATGAGAATTCTTATATGGTGATTCATGATTCTTGTGGATGTTTCTAGATCATGCTCCATCTCTGTTTCTGGTTTGCATTGATTGGTGTGCTTGCGATTGAAGATTTTCTCTTATGTGTTCTTTTTTTATGTTCATGTTCGACAGGGTGATTGTAGCGTGTTGTGGATATTTGAGGATTAATTATTGAAGATGTTTTATGTTCAAGGATTTTATTTTGGGTCCTCATAATTTTGTGGGCAACTTTAGTTTATTGTATTGATAATTATTTATATTTTGGGCCAACAGTTTGTATTCACTTTATATTTTATTGAATATTGAAGTGGGCATGTAGATGATGTTATCCTTGGTTGTGGATATATATGAGAAATTGTTTTATGAGACATGCATGCGAAGTGTGGAAATTAAGAGTGCTATGTGTCAATAAATTTTTGATCATTCAAAGGAAGAAGTTAAGTGTGAAGAAGAGTGAGCAGAGTTCATGGGCTTTACGAAAAATGTAATTAGGCATTAGTTGATTCTATGTTCTCAGATCAAAATCTTCAGATGGATTTAATCTAAGTGTAAGTGTAAGATAGTGTGTCTTCCTTGGGGCAGTAAGCCTTTTTTTATTTGACCAGTGAGCTCTAGTCAGCGTGCTTGAATGAAAGTGCACTGCCCATTTTCTATACTTCTAACAAAGTATAAACTTGTGGATTAACCTCCACCATTATTTTTCTCCTAATAGGGTTTTCCACGCAAAAATATTTTTGTTATGTGTGGTTCTAATTTGTGTATGGTTTTTGCTTTCATGTCTAATCATCAAATCTAAAAATAAGTTTAAAATATGAATAATCTTCATGACAACTAATTGACCCCCCTCTTAGTCGTCTTCCCTTGTGTTGCCAAAACATAGATGAGGTGAAGGATGAAATGTGATGAAGGGGTGGATGAGATTTTTGAACCA
Source organism: Sequoiadendron giganteum (assembly GCA_007115665.2). NCBI lineage: Eukaryota > Viridiplantae > Streptophyta > Pinopsida > Cupressales > Cupressaceae > Sequoiadendron > Sequoiadendron giganteum. Next base: position 197,521,160 of record CM021108.1, read on the forward strand.
ATGTTGAATTAGAGTGAATATATGTTTTGCAAGACCATAGTAGCGAGAATGATGTTAGACCTCTAAAAAATTTCCAATCCTAAAGACTCAATGATTTTTTTAGAAATATTCTAGATTTCAAAAAGTTGAATGTTATGGCTTGTGAAGAACATGTATAGGTTGGGATTTCTCCTTATAACTCATTCATAAATGTTTATCAACAATTTGTTTCTATGTTTGTAGAGTTCCTCAAATGTGGTTGTTGATTGCGTTTGCACTACAATGTCTCAGTTTCTGAGGACGACCAGTTGAATTTCGTTTGGGGATCTTTAATTTTTGTGAGATCATTTGAGATTTTGTTTTGATAAGTCCAAGGTAGTTTCACTTTACAGACCTAGGCTGTACAAGAGAAGCTCAGTATCATGGAAGAGACAAAGGTTTTGACTTTAAAAGGAAGCATATAGTTTTAGACTATACCTGGAAGCGTGTCTATAAAAGTTTACCACTATCTTATTTATATTCTTGTGAGTTTCCAAAATGTGTTTCTTGAAAGATTTTGGTTTAAGATGTCTGAGCTTAGAATGACAACCTGTATATCTTGTTTTGGGGATTTTAATCTTGCGTGAAATCATTAAAGAAGAAAAAAATAATTATTTCCATGCGGGAGGTGGTAATATGGGCCTTCTACATAAAATATCTTCTCTCCATTCTTATATATCCAAGATAGTTGCAAAAATTCTCCATTGATTGGATGTCTCTCTAATTTCAAAAGTAAAGGTTCTAAAACTGCTAATAATATCCATTTGTTCTCCCTCAATGAAGTCAAAGTTTGGCTCAATTATAACACTTGAAAGATCAGGTTGTTCAATGAGAGAAATCGATCTCCAAATAGTGATGTGGGGTTCATTTGTGTCCAATTTATCTTTCTTAGATGAATTAATTTTACAAACAATCATCTTTTGATTATGTTTTCAAACTAGGTGTTTATGTCAAATACATCATAACTTTCACAATGTCCATTTCCTAAATATAATGAGATTAAAGCCACAATTCCCTATGTTATCTTTGGTAAATATGGGTTTGAGATTAATGTCAAGATATTTAGAAACCACTAAGGATAAATCCTTAGGATAAGCAACAATATCAAGGATAACTTAAGAAGTCCTTATTTAAGCTAAAGTGTTTGAAATTTTTGATAGTGAATGTTTGTTTTTGGATCATTTTGAAATCAAGAAAAGTGTTAAATTGACTCACAAGCAACACAATCGTAGGATATAAATGACAATATTTGTAGTATTCCATCTTGGATTTCTCTAGCTGCGTTTATTCAAAGTGGATGATTAGAAGATTCAACACATTGGCTCCCCTCCATGACACTCACTTCTACTGGTCAGCCAAGCTTCACATTCTCATGAATCTCCCATGACACATTTCATCTCTACTAAGAATAAAAAATATGTGGGATGACTTCAGAGATCCGACCTCCTGAAAAAAAAAAAACATTAAGGTATTTTTGGCTACTACACAAGGGTTCATAATAAGGGCATCTAGTTTAGAGGACACAATGATAAACTCCCTCAAGATTTATCCCAACCATTAGAACCAGGGCCTTACACATGATAAAGATGTTGGGGGAGAGCTATCATGTATCACCCTATTGATTGCAAAATTTCCTTGCAACCACAAATTTATATAACGGTTCAGAAGAGCTTGGCTTATGCTTGTTATCGCTTGGGTCGTTCCCTTGGGGTGAGTACTTTTTCCCACAAAGGCAAGCTCTCTAAAGATTAACAATAGTGAGTAATTACATCCATAGTTCGATCATATTTTTTTGAATGCGTGAAGAGAAAACACATGCTATGCCTTTTCTCCTACTAGCATGGTTGTTCAATTTTAAACCCAAATTGAAAGATGGAGGTGATTTTGCAATGTGATAGAGAATGTTTATGTTTCTCAAGATTGCCTAATGGCATGAGAGAATTGCATACACATTCACTATAAAAGTTGAAAAACCACAAAGCAAGACAAACAATTGTTAATTTTATCCCTCAAAGCAATAATGAGTTAATTTTAAGCACCAATTGAAGGATGGGTTTGTCTTGTTCAATTTTAAACCCAATTGAAAGATGTGATGTGAGGGTTCATTGTTATCCAAATTTGAACATTCATTTTTAACCCAATGGAAAACTAGTGTGTTGCCTAAAACTAAAAGAAAAAAAGCACGAAATTGGGTTATAATTACCCCAAAGTATTTAACGCTAGTTACAATTATAGAATGTTTAGATCGAAGAGATTTTCGTCAATTTCACTCCATGCTTTTAAACCTGTAAAACCCTATTAGTATAATAATGAAAACATAGTCAAACATCGATCAGTGATCAGATAATCAAAAGAAATTAAGTCACATGTCAAAAAACAAACGTGAAGTTTCTTGCCCTGGTTGAGCATCTCTGTGCATGATGGCATTACAATTTGAGATTTGGGTGTTGGTCTAGTGAATTTGAGGATCACTCTATAGTAAGACTAGTGAGAATGACTGTGTTGCTATTTTGATGGGCGTCACTATAAATGAATGCATCGTAGTTTGAAGTTTTAAAGCATCGATCTGGTGAAGTTGAGCATCACTGCTTACATTCCATGATAGTTCAAATTTAAATAAGTGTCGCTATATTTAAATCAGTGTTAGCCAATTAAATATGCGTGACTACATTAAATTGCTTGGGTGTCGCTATATGGAGACACTATTGAGATAGTGTTGTTGTTTGTGGTTTGAGCATTGTTTTGACCTACAAACAAACATGAACATGGATTTTGAGATAAAAAATAGTGAAATGATGAGTTTTACCTCCTTCTAGTGCCATAATCACAAGGATATCGATATGGGCCTAATCACACTTGATCCATGAATAATAGAAGCATAACAAAGCCATGGGTACTCTAATATCAACAACATCAATCAATCAAAATTGAAAGTAAACATTTTATCAATAAACCTAACATGCTAAATTTATGAAATATTTAAAGAAAACATCTACTCTAATCTATTGAAATTTATCCTATTGTGGAATTGGTGTCATGTTGATGTGGACTGACGAACCTCTCCCAATCCAATGATAACGAGCCTATTTCAGTTGGTTCTATGGAAAAGAATCGATGAAACCATGATGTTTGGTGTATGAAAACCTAGATTATGGTAGAAATGAACATGATGCAAGCTAGGTTATCATGATTTTATGCTAAAAATGATCTAATTATGCAATTTATATTCTAATGCTAACCTAATCTAATCTAAAATGATGCTAAAATATGAAACCCTAATTTATTTACAAACTAAGATGGATGCATGGAAGCCATTAATGGATAATCTAAGCTATTATGCAACTAAAATAAAATGAAAATAAGATAAATGTGTGCAAATTGAGAGTATAGATGTGAGTGAATTGATTGTCATTTGTATCCAAATAGTGATCTATTTATAGGAGAGAAAATAAAAAATGGGTGGTTGAGATCAAAAACGTTAATCAACGGTTGAGGATGAAGGAGATAAGGAGGCATGGATCAAGGATTATCATCAATGGATGAGAATGCAAGATCACATGGATCAAGGAAATGATCAAGGGTTGGCATTTTCCACAACAAACACACTTTTGACTTGCTCACATAGGTCAAAGGTAACTTTCTTAGGAGGTAAATGGGATAAATTTCTTTCCAAGAAAAGTGAGTTGGTTGGAGGAGAAGGAATATTACTTAGAATATTCCATTGGATGAGGATAAAGGTGAATTTAAAAATTAAAACAAAGTTTTAATTGTGCAAAAGACTAAAGAATATTCCATTTTGATTAGAGGAAAATTAGTTTAATTTCTAATTAAACAAGGTTTAATTTATGTAATTAGGGATTAGAGGAATTATAAATATTTGTTAAATTAGATGATTTAATAAATAGGGGAGGGGTGAAATGATTTTTAATTAATTAACTTATGGTTATTTAATTAAATAAGAGGATTAAATCAAAAATTCTGATTTGTTTAACTTAATGAGATGAAGTGTTAGTGTGAAAAGAGGTAAATTAACCCGATTTAATTAATTGGGGTAATGGAGGAAAATGATGTAATTAATTAATTAGATAATTTAATTAAATTAATTAAGGGAAAAGAGGATGGATAAAGAATAAATGATGTTAATAAACCTATTTTGAGTGCATGAAATTGATTAGGACATTTTTTGTGTCTACAAAAATATATTGTTAAATGTTGAAGGAAAAAGTAAAAGTGTTGAAGGAAGAACGAGAAAAATAATGAATGTTTGTCTTAGTCATTTTCTAGGCACCAAGTAAAGGAATTTCACTCCTTTTTACAGCCCCATAGGAAGGAGAAGCCCCAGATTTTTAGATGGTTGCATTAAAGGAAAGTTTCATGCATGGTGTAAGACCAACCCTCTTTTGTGTTGATTCAATCTATGTTACAACTTGCAAAATAGGGATTTCTCATGTTTTAGAAGTTCAGGGAAATAAAAGAGCACGCTGAAGGCATGTTGGAGGAATTTTCTAGATGATGACACGTAGTAAAAAGGATAGGACTTACTATTACAAATATTCACCAAGATTAAGGGAATACAAGGATATTTTTTTCATGTTGCAGCTATTTAATTTTCCCACACAACAAGCTCTTCATTTTATTTTTTAACTTTGAAAGGTACGCTCAAATGAGACTCAAGATCTCTGCATTTTAGATTACATATTATTGAAAATGTGGGTAGGTATGTCATTTAGAAACCCCTTGCACTATAATTATTAACATAAAGGATGCCATAGATTTCATGAAGGAAACATTTTTGGTAGTGATTTCCTATTGTTTTGATCTAGAAAAAAAGAGAGCATATACTAAAAATTTCATGAGTGTTTCATGGTGAAGGAGATGCCTATAATAGTATTTTTGTTAATTCTATCATTGAAATGATAGTCAAAGGAGATGTGTATAAGTAATCTAAATTTGAGTAATTAAGATCACAATAAACAATGCATCAAGTGAGGTCCCAGGAAGCATGACATGGAAGTTTGCAAGTAATTTTCAAGGAAGTTCAATAGGACAATGTTTTGTGGATTGTGTATACATTGATGTTTAAAGTTTTCATGTGTTTATGGTTGTCAAGAAAAATATTTTAAATGTCAGTGTTTGTGATCAATAACCTAAGAACCATGACTATGCACCATGTTTACAATGACAAATAATGAAAATTCACAAGTCCTATGAAGGGATGATAGAGCATCATAGACCTAATACATCATAATGAAAATTAGAAACAAACAAGAGCATGAAGGTAGTGTTGTTTCTTATCCACAAAAAACATATGGTGAACAATCATGGGAGTGTGCTTTCACAAGCACTATTAAAAGTGCCAAAGAAGAGGATCAAGTGGTAATACTATCAACCTATGTATGTTGATTACTCATGATGGTTTAGATGACAATATGAGGAAGGAATAATATATGATAACAAATAAATTGTGTTCATTGTGGGTATGCCAATTTTAAAGAAAAGAAAACCATGCTCGTGACTATCACAAAGAAGACTATGATGGTGTTTGCAATAAACTAAGCAGTGAGAGTCATAGGAGCAATGGTATTGTGATTGGATAGTATTTCAAGAACCTACAATGTTGAGAAGAAAATAAATATCTAGAACACTATAAATAATAAAGCATATTAAATGTAAAGGAAATCCTTGGATGATAGGGATGTAAAGGGGTTTATAGATTACTATCTATTGTTAATGATTGTGGAGAAAAGGGCTAGTGATACTGATGGATCTTATCGAGACTAGTTCCATGAATTAAAATTGAATATCAAAAGGAAAAAGTGGTGTTATATAATGGAGTCACAGGGAAGAAAATACCCAGTGTTGAACATGAAGGAGTTATCTTTGGTCATTGAAGAAGGGTGTAGATATTCCAATGGATATCTTGATTCATTTGATAGACCTATACCCTATTCTTCAACCAAGTCAATAAAAATCATCACCTTCAAGTGAGATTACTAGTCTAACCATGAAGAGCTTGTAATAGCTAATCAAAATAATTTTGACTCTCAGATGCCTTATGTGAAAATAGAGTATGAATAATACTATCCTAGTTATTAAGAGGGTAGTTTAGTACTGAGTGCATGATTTATTTAATCACCAAAAAAATGTTCTCTCATAATATGAAAAAGTTTTATGTAGTGCATGGATGATGGATGAAATGCATATAAATTTGGGATAGACATATGCAAGATGATTTTCCTAAGGCCAGAGGTTTTCTAGAGGAGATCACAAAGATAGAGGTAGAAGGAACTGAAACAATAAGGGTAAGGTTTGTAGATAATGATAAAAAATAATCATCCACATGATTGAAATTATAATTCTTATATGAGGTATGGAGACATAATGGATGAGAAAAATAAAAAAGGACATCAAGGCAATCCTAGTAGTGAACTTAATAATAGAAAATTCATTTAGCAGTGGACAAATGAGACTATAAAGAAAACAGAGTTGAATAAATATCATAGTGAAAGTCCTTTGTAATACAAAATGTATAGTCTTTTTGGCCAAGTTATAGTAGATGTCATCATGACAAGATAGTCATAGAAGTAATATCAGTATACAATGTCATAGCATGGACAATCAACTGGTCAAGAAGCAAAAGGATTTCCTAAGACTACCATAAGAAGTGAAGAGGCATCATCCACCTAAGGAGTGACTATCATGGAAGAGAACAATGTCATAGTGTCAATGGTATTAAAATTATGAAATGGAAGTTTAAAGTTGAATATTACCATATATTTCTCAAAAAAATGAAACTAATAGTTCCTTCATCCAAGTAATGGTAGAAGGAATAATGTTAAACTTCAAAATTGAATATTTATTAGGGCAATCAACAAGGTCGATGTTCAAGAGAATCAACAAGAGATTATAAGCATGAGTATTATGTTGATGTTAATGCCACTACGGGTTATACAAGTGAAAATACTATTCCTCTACTTATTGATCATCTACCCTTCACACTGAAGACACCTACAAAGAATAGTGAGAAACAATTAGCTACAAATGTTGAGGGTTTAAAATATGTTTGTGATTGTAATTCCAATGCCAAAATAGATATGATAGACCTAAGTGAAAGTTATTTTAGTGAGAAGAGAAGGTAGTTAGTTACAACATAATTCTACCAAGATTGTAAGAGTATAGTGTTTGTATATTTAAGATATGTGATGATTGTGTATAATGCATAATATATGATGTTGTAGTCCATGATGCAAATGATAGTACATTCCATTGCTTTGAAGAGCCAAAAGACCATTGTCATTTTCATGCAATAGGACAATCATTTTCCCATGCATAAATAAGGTTTCCATCACATAGGAGAGAGTCAAGGAGATATTGAATGCCTAATGATTATGCTATCTCTTGATAGTAAGGGCATTGGAGGTGGTACCATGAAGGAATTTCAGGGCATACATTAAATCGCAGTCCTGAGGGAATGTTTCAAGGATAGTTTCAGATCTATAATGATAGTGAGTAAGGTAGGTTGAAGACAAAGTTACCTATGTATGATCATGCCATGCAAAGCACATGAGGAGATACCATAATGTAGGGCAATCAACAATTTTGAATGTCATCAAAATGAGGGTAAATCTATGATTATATCGAATAAAAGGAAAAATTATAGATGCTCAAAGAAGGTCATGAAGAAAAGATGACTATCTACAAATGAATGAAACTCAATGAAAGAATAAGGGGTGGATATTTGAGGGACTATACAAGGTAAAAGGTGTGTTAAAGTAGTGCTACTGGGAAAAGGGTTTCAAGTGACATTACTGTGTTGTGACATTACAGTCAAATCATGTATTGCAGATAATAAATAACAAGAATATTCCTTGTTCAAGAGAGGAAATAGTCAAGAAGGCATGGGGAAAAGACACTTTAATGAATGGAACATGTGTTAGAATTAACCTTAAATTTCTCCTGCACCACCAATGGGTTTTTGATCTTTTGAAAGGTTCAACACATGTCCTATTATCATGCACATGGAAATTTGAAGGAATATAGGAGGAGTTCTAGATATCTAGCAGCAATTGCAAGCATCTAGGATCTCACAATATTTATCAAAGTTAAGAAATCTTCTTCCATCTATGCCTATTTAGAGTTTTTAGTAGAGCCATCACAAGAAGCAGTTACAAGAACTCATATGAAGATTAAAGGAGGTAGTCAACTCAAAAAATGAGACATTTGATCATTTTTAAGGCTGTCTTAATTTCTCTGTAATGTAGGATTGAAAAAATGAAAAGCTAGTCTCATCGTTAGGAAGTTCTTGCATTTTTTGTTGTAGGTTGTAACTTGTGTAATTTGTTAGGAAAAATATTATATTGTTACTTAGAAAACACTCATATTGTGACTGAAAAAGCAATATAATTTCATAATTTCAATCAATTAGATACATTTTTATTCTTGTATCCTTTGTAAGAACACCTTTCTTTCAATAATGTTAAGTAATTTTGTCTTCTCAATGGCTGTCTTATTGTGTGCAACTAAATGATTGATCTGTATTTCTATGTTTTTATATTTAAAACCTCAAATATACTATCTCATTTTCAACACCTTTAGCCAGAAAATGCACATTACATGGAAGTCATAGTTTATGTAATTAAGGTTTAAACTCTTTATTTGTGAAAAAAATATGGTTTTCCTTCTAGAGGTTATAAACATATCAAATTTTTCTATGAAATTATTATGCTTGAGCATTTGAACATGTGAGTTGTGTCTAAATATTTTGAATAGATGAAAATTTGTGTGTCAAAGCAGCAGAAGCAAGTCATAAACATTTTGGTGCATCACCCACATAGTTATATTTCAATCCATGACATTCTTCTACCTTTTTCTCTCAGAAAAATCAATGGTTTAAGTTAGGATAGGTGAACACTAGGAGTACTAGCTCACTCTAGAGGTTAACTTCTACAACCTAGGCCCATAATTAGGGGAATTATCCCATGTTTCACCAGTAGGTTGAGTTTTTGCAAGTTAGTAATGGTGCATACTTAGGTGATAAGAGTCACAACTCACCACACCTTAGTTGAAACCTTGGATTGTAGATCTAAAAACTAACATGAAGTGGCCTCAGTGAATATAGATCTTGGTCATGAACTCTGACATGAAATAATGTCTTGAATATGCTTTATTAGATCTTGAATGCTACATCAACTCATTAGCTCAAAAAAATGCATGGTGCATTATGCCTTTGGCATGATGAAATGTATATTGATTTCTATAATATTCTTCTTTAAATCTGCCCTTGAGTGCCTTAGAAATGCTCTTGAATGATCTTGAATTGCTATTGTGAAAGTACTCTTGATTGCTTATGAAGATCTAGGATGAGCTTAGTGAAATAACCTTATGTTTATATATATCTTAACATTAATTCTCAAAATTCAAATATCAGAAGATGACATCAAATCATGGATTTGAAATAATTAAAATACCACCAAAAACATATCCAAAAGTGGTGTCCTAAGTTTAAGAGAGGACCCATTCACCATGTGGCGAATGGGTCCTAGCCCACTTACGTAGGACACACTTAAAGCAATGTCGAGTTTAATATGAAAATAAGGTCGTAGGACCTAGTGAAGAGCCATTCACCATGTGGAAAAGAGGTCCTAGGCCACTAAGCTAGCAAACACACCTTTCAAAATTAAGTGTTGTGTAATATCATCTATAATTGTTGGGTTTTATTCCTCAAAATTTGCAATTAATTAGGCTTGGATTTGAATTAAAGGGGCCAATTAAGGAAAATTAAGTGCAATCAATTAATAAAGCCCTAGATTATTGTGAAAGTGCAAATGTACACTTTACAAGACCCTACACAAGGCACAATTAGGTCCATTTAATTAAAAAGGGCCCTAAACTTAACATCAATGTGTAAAACACATTACAACACTTAATCAAGGCAATATTAGGTTCATTTTAATATTAATTATTCCCAAACTAAGGAAAAATCTATACATTTTTCTGTTACTACACCATCTCATACAAATATTTCTATAGATCTTCAAGACTCGTTCGCATTTCTCCACCTTCGATGAATTTGAACTCACAACTCTTATTTTTAGTCAATGTACAACATAGGTGGACAATAATCTTCATAAATTTCCATCCCCAAACCTTAATTTTCATACACACATTGATTTCAACGTTCATCAACACCCTTGCCCTCAACCCATGCCATGTTGCACCAAAATTTCCCCCTTTGTTAGCCCAAACAACACAACAATTTTTTTTAGTCAAAAAAATAGACTTTGTTTTGATTCTCTTTGGTTCATTGCAGGTTTGGAAAAATGTGTAATGGGACCCATGACACCATTGGATTGGCACCTTTTTCATTTTCTATTCTCGAAAATGGGAACTGTAGACACTAAAATTTGGTCTAAGCCCGCGACATCAATTTCTCCATAATTTGTATTCTCATAGTCATGATTAAATAATGTTAATTATTTAATTAATTTCTAAAGTCCTTCCGAATCTATTAATTAAATAACTTTTAATTATTTAATTGATTCAATTTAACATTTATTCATCTATTAATTAAATAATCTTAATTATTTAATTAATACACATTGTTTTTATTCTATCTTGATTAATTAAATAAATGTTCTTTATTTAATTATGTCATTAATTAACTTTACCCTCCTTAAATTAAATAATTTTTTATTTAATTTATCTTTATCATGTTTTCAAATATAATTAAATAAATGCTCAAATTATTTAATTGAGTGACCTTTTCATCACTCAATTAAATAAATCTTATTTATTTAATTATTCCTTAAATATAAAATTTTGAATTAAATAAATCATTTAATTCATAAAACTCTATTTGTAACATATTGTTTTGTATTTAGATAATTGTTTAAGTTATCTAAGTATTCATTCTCACTCGACTTGAGATATATTTGAAGCAATCAATATTTTATGATTCAACATCTGATCATCTCTGCAAAGACACTCCCTGTCATAACTAGTCAATCGTTTAGTTCTAGCTATTATGCATGAACATATTTATTAATTAAATATCTTTATTTAATTAATTAATTCATGTGTGCATTCAAACAGATCGTTGTCCAAATTCTATCTTTATCCTTTTCATTCCAACTCTTATTCTTCTAATTTTAGAATTCTTGCAACTAGAGATTAAATCATATATTTAATCTTGATCTCTTATTCTTTTAATTTTAAAATAGCCTTAACATCAAGTTAAATTATTATTTAATTTAATCTTTATCCTACTAAATTTCCAACTTATGTTCTAACTAACACAAATCTCAATCGCATGACATTCATCAATCTCGACCATCAATCTCTCTTTTGAATCTGAGTTGATCTTTCGAAAACCCATTTTCTATAAATTGACTTGGAATTCATCATTATTCCTCCTCCCGAAATCGATATACTTTTAGAAGCAACTCGTAATCTTTGATATTTTACTATAATCACATACATACAATGGCTATACTTGGACACAAATTTAAAATATGAGAGAAATTATACTACAGAAGGCAAAATGGAGAAGGAAAATAGAGATAATTCGAAGAAGTGGATAGTTATTCAGTGAGAACATTTCAGTTATTTCTTTTGTTATTTCTTTGTGCTTTTTTGTTTAATGTAGGTTAGATTAATGTTTATATGCTTTTACTAGTTTCTTTCCAACAATTTTCCTATGTTACATTTGGTGCAAAAAGGCTTAATACTTGAGAAAGCCCTTATTGACAAAGGGGAAATTAAGACACCAGGTAGGAATCCGGTCGTTCAACAACAAAACCCTCCAAATGATAGAAACAAATTCTGGTCTAGGAAAAAAAATGTAACAATTTTTTTTCTATCATTTGGAGGGTTTTGGTGTTGAATGACCGAATTCCTACTTGGTGTCTTAATTTCCCCTTTGTTAATAAGGGATTTCTCAAGTATTATGCCTTTTTGCACCAAGTCCAGAAAAGAGGTACAACAATGCCGACAACTCAAGAACATCATACAAGATTTTGTTAAAAATGGAACTATAGAAGTCAATGGGAAAACATACCAAAAATAGTGATCACAAGGTCTTCATGGATCCATTACACGACCATGGGAAAGGAAAGGCCTCCAGTTCGAGAACTAAGAATAATACCTCAGTGAATTATAATAGTGGTAAGTACGATTATAAACCAAGTACCATCATAAATCATATCCGAGTTGTTAATGAAAATATCCATACCATTACCATAAACGAGCATCCTGAATGTGTTGTCAATACATGCAAAATTAAGATAACCCTTCCAAGTTGTTCATCGAAACCACAAACACAGTCTTCCAAGCTTAAGTATAATTTAATTGACCAATTGGGGAAGACCCCAACACAGATATCCATCTTGGAACTATTGACTATATCACTAGATCACCGAGCCATTCTTGATAAATCCTTGCAAAGTACAACAGTCCCTACCAATATATATGTCAATAATTTCAAAGAAAGGGTAGGATACCTAACCAATTCACATCATGCCACATTATCTCAACATGATTATTCAACTATGAAGACCAATCATAACAATCCATTACACCTTGAAGTTCTTGTCCATCAAACCAAAGTCAGATGAGTCTTGGTAGACGGAGGAGTAGGGTTGAACCTCTGCACCTTGAAATTGGTTAAGGCATTACGTTTATTAGAAGCATGTGTGGAAATCACTAAGAGTATAGTCATTAAGGCATATGATGATGAGGAAAGATAATCTAAAGGAGTTGTCATACTCCTTAGTAGGATTGGCCCTGCAATTATGGACACTAGTTTCCAAGTCTCGGATCTCACCCTTCCCTACAACCTTTTGTTGGGTAGACCTTGGATACATGCTATGAAAGTTGTCCCTTCCACATATCATCAGTGACTTAAATTCCCATAAAATGTGTGATCTCCTAAAATGTTATGTTCCTAATGTGAGATGCTAAACAATTAATCATGCAATAAAAAGAACTAACACAAAAGAGGACACCTCAATGATTAGCTTAAGAAATGATGAAATGAAAGAAAGATGAAAATTGATTGAAATTGGTTATAACTTAATTCTCCTTCTTCCTTGGTTGGCCCTTGATAGTTGGATATCTTGTGTGCTCCTTGGATGGCTATGGATTTAAAATGGATGCAAGATGCAAGATGGATTGATGAAAAATGCTATGGAGAGGCTAAAATACTACAAATGGCAATTTGGCAAGATTTTGGTAGCAAAATAATTTATTCCTATATTTATAGGACAATTTGAATTCTCTACAGAATTCAAAAGTTGAGATTAATCCAACAAATTCAAGATGAAGGGCTATGGTGAGTTGAGGACTCACAAGCCCTCACATCTTGACATGTGGAATGTGAGATGGCCTAGGGTGGGATGATGTGGGAGTGAGGTGGAAGATAGGTACATGAGGTGGAGGAAGGAAAAGTACATTGTAGGTACCTTGGGGGATGAGAAGATTCCTTGGAGGAATAAAAGCGAATTAAAAATTCACAATGATTGGAAGAATCTAGTGGATAAGAGAGGGTTTCCTAAAAGGCGGGGATTTTCCACATGTGAATGATGTGACAAGTCCAAGGTTCTAGAAGTCCTTGGAAAATTTAAAGTGACAAGTCAAGCCTTCTAGAACTTGCATGGGGAAGAGAAGAAACCTTGGAGGAATAAAAGTGAATTAAAAATTCACATGGGGAAGAGAGGTGGCTTGGGCGAATAAAAAGGAATTAAAAATTCCTTGGGGGATGGGGATAGTTGACCAAGGTACTGATTAGGCTAATGACCTTGATTAAGGTTGTGCAAACAAAGGATTAGGATAATTAATGAGATATTAGAGGCAAGTGGGAGATTATGGATGATGTGAAACTAACCTTGATTAAGTGGTGCACATCCTAGTCATAGATTAATTAATTTAATTCAGATTAAAAGAGGATTATGGAGAATGTGACAAGGAGAGAGAAAAAAAGGGATGAAAAAGAAATAGGTCAAATGAATAAATTAAACAAATTGTCTTATTTATTTAATTGAGAGAAGAAAAGGTGCAAGGTAAAGTATTTAATTTATTCAATTACATACTTTAGGAAACTTAAACAGAGAATGAAATAATGATTAAATAAATTATTTAATCACTATTAATGACATGGATGGATAGAGTAGATGATTTTAATCATATAGACATGATCAAATTTAGATGTCTACACAATGGTACATAGATCACAATTGATGGTAATCTAGATCATTTTCAATATTGCACAAGCCTATGAAAAATACCACAATGAAAGGTGCTAGTCAATCAAGAGGCTTCATCCTCCACCTTATCCCTATACATTGATATATCAAATATTACCAAATCCATTGCATCACAACCACTGTTATCCAATCCTAAGGTCAAGATCCAAGAAAAGGGTTGTGGAGAATATCACATGTAATAATCTTATTATGTAAGTCAAATGGTTCCTCCTAGGTCATATGGTCTACCCACAACAGATAGGAGACAATCCATAGCCATGTTCCATGTCCCTCCTACAATGACATTGAAAAAATGAGAGAGTTAATTAAAGAAGTTATGGACCAAGAAGATGTCACCTCCTGGTTGTAAAAGGAAGACAATGAATACCCTCCATCGTCTATTGAAATATCGAAGAATCAATATGGAAAAGGATTCATGATTATGCAAAGTAAATGATATGATGAACATAGTGGTTGAGGGCTACATCAGAATGGAAGAATTGGACCAATCATTATCTAACAAAGACCAAAAGGACTAGGCCTAGGGTTCTAACCGATTAGAATTGGTATTCTTGGTACTTCATTATCATCACAAGAGGAAGTAAGTGCTTTTGAAAACATTGAGATATCCCATGAAAAATTTGACCCATTTTATGATGACTCCCCTAACTCAAATGAATATGAGTGGGGTGTTGTTTCCTCTACCAGCATCATGGACTTAGATAAGTTATTTGGGGAACTTAATAAAATGCTACAACCTTCACCAGATTCATCTAACCCCTGTCCTAAATATTCCTTATCAAAATAAGAATGGCTTAAAATTTATTATTGGGAAACACTAGATCCTAAATCTTGGGCACCTAACAAACCATCTTCTGAAAACCTAGCCCTTATAGTAGTCCCACTCGAAATTCTACCTGTCTATAGGAAAATGAACAAAAAGGAGTAAGTCCAAAACTTTTGTGACCATGCTAACCAGTCTATCTTTACCTTGTCAGCCTCTACATATGACAACTCTGATGATGACATGCACCTCGTATAACCCCAAGTTATCGATTGGGATCAACAAGATACACCCATCTTAGACATATTCAAGAATGATGAAGCAATAGGTGAGTTCATGGGACTTCGAGAAGGCATACCTGGAGGTGATCATAAAGCTATTTTTACCATAGACTTGGATGACATGGCATATTTTGGGGAGTCTATTCACACCTCTAGTTGCAAAAGTGAAAATAAAAAGAAAAATAATGAAAATGATGAAAATGAGAAATCCCCAAGTGAAAAGAGAAAGGTGCCTTTGGATGAAGAAATAGTAAAAATAAAGGATGCTTCCAAGGGTGAAAACCTCTCTGACGCACCCAAGGATGGAGGTTTGAACATTCCCCCAATTTCTCAAGAAAAGTCACCAATGTTAGTAGAAGATTCTGTCGAGATCAACATAAAGATTGAGGAAAACCCTTGGGTAATATACTTTGCAACATCTTTGATAAAGACAGAGCAACCAGAGTTTTTGAACTTCTTTAGAAAAACATAGATAAACTTTCAATGGTCATATTCAGACATGCCTAGGCTAGATCCAGACCTTATATTGCATCATCTATGATTACATCCAGGTGTGAAGCTTGTCAAATAGAAACTAAGAAAGATGCATCCACAAATTGCTCTACTTGTCAAAGTTGAAATTAAGAAGCTATTTGATACTAGATTCATTAGATCCATAGAATATGAAGACTAGATATCTAATCTTGTGCCGGTAACCAAACTATCTAAGGGCATCTTCATTCGTATAAACTTTAAAGATATCAAGGTGTGTCCTAAGGATGACTTCCCTTTACCAAACATTGGCATGATAGTAGACCTTACAACAGGATATGAGATATTATCCCTCATGGATGGTTTCTCTAGATATAATCAAATCAAAATTTCTACAAAGGACCAACACAAGAATACTCTCCCATGTCCATGGGGAACATATTGCTGGAATTTTATGCCTTTTGGGCTAAAAAATGCTAGAGCGACATATCAATGTGCAATGACGAATATTTTCCTTGACCTTGTAACTAATCTCATGAAATATTATGTCAATGATCTCATGGCCAAATCATTAACAAGAGAAGATCATTTGAAGGTTCAAGACAAAATATTCCAAAGACTAGAAAATTACAAAGTAAGGCTCAATCCAATAAAATGTGTCTTTGGATTTAAATTAGGAGAATGTCTATGATATATCATTTCTAGAAGAGGAATTGAAGTGTACCTTGCAAAAGTAAGAGCTATAATGGACATGCCTCTAATAGAAAATATCAGCTAATTAAGAACACTAGAAGGAAGACTACAATCTATCAAATGCTTCACAGTATAGTTAGCAAACAAGATACATCCACTCCAACATTTTCTTAAGAAGGGGGTAGTAATTGTATGGAAAGCCAAATGCCAAGAATATTCTCAAAAGATCAAGGATTGCTTACTTACACCACATATATTAATCCACCTAAAAATTGGTTGTCACCCACAAAAGGATATAAAAGTCATGAAAAATCCTAACATGGGAATTGGACATTCTAGCAGGTGACTAACATCTTCTCATGGTCATTCATTTACTTTGTCAAACCAGGGAAGGTATACTTGAAATGGAGCGGCACTGTATTTGCACTAAGAACCGATTTTAGCCACAACCTACTAGGAATAAATGCATGAAAGGAATTCTACTTCTAATGCAAGAACGTAAGGCTAAGTTTTATGAACTTAAACATAACTTAGTTAAAGAGGAAATCATGACAATTATTATTGAGAAACAAACCATGAACTAGTCTTATGTTGCAGGAACAGACACAAGGATGGATTCCTTATGCTACATGAACAATATAAAATTGAGTTTGCACTGAAACTTCCTAGAATGAAATTCTAACTGATAAACAACAAGAAATAAACAACTAACTATAGATACTTACGAAGTGGGCCTCCTTAGCAAGTATCAAACAAACTATGCAAGAAATGAGCTCAAAACTTCATCATCTTTTATTCATAAACTCAGAATCATACACATGGTTGTTCTACTTTTAAGAAAACTAACACAAAACTCTATCTTTCATTATGATACTAACTCAAACATACTCTATTCTATTCTCTTATTTCTAATCTAGTCTTTTTCTTCTCTTATCTACTTGCTCGCTCATGTAGGAGGAATATTTATTTATAGAAGAGCAACCAACTAACAAAATTAACAGAGAAAGATGCAGACATAGATGCTTCCTAATTACGAGGAACAAACTTCCATAAATGAAAGTATATCTTATTCAACTGATTCAGAAAGAATCTAGCATTCCACTCTTCCTAAATTGATGACCATTTAGATCTCCTCCCAATGACCCGGACAAAGAGTCCTCACCAGAACAACTTCCTCAATGCCGTGCTAGAAATGGGCTTTTCTGCAAGGCCGAGTTTTGTTGTGCATTGACTCATTCATACTAACTTTAACAACCTATGGAACACATGGCAACAAAGGCAAAAGAAAGCATGCATATAATAGCATGATACTCATCATTAGTCACACGCATTAAATTCATCTCATTTATCCAAAAACCACATGTATCCTATCAGTCAATTGGGAGGTCAAATAGGGCGATGAATATAGACATACAAAAATATTAGGCTGCAAGAATATAGGAATGCTTGCCACAGAATACTACCCATTTTTAATTAAAAAGTTTATAATCACAGAGTTCAAAACAACCATTGAAAAGAGTAAGGGTATTTTAAAAATACATTAGGATATTCAAATTACAAGCATATTTTGGGCTCATCATTTTCCCCCTACTTAGCCTAATGCTAGTCCTCCAGCATTAACCTTCTTGGTTGTTTTCCTGAAGTTGGTAGAAGTAGCATGGCCTTGGATTGAAGTCCAAAAATTGTAGTATAAGCCTCATGAGTTGCTGGCTCATGCCTTACTAGCTGAGCACCCATATTCAAAAATTGACTCTGCTAAAATCCCTGAAACTTAACCTCTTCTTGAGAATTTGAAAAACACTTTTTCTTTGCTCCATTTCTTTTCTTTCCAAAAATGATATAAAAGACAATTGCATACAATGATTTTTAGAAACTACTTAATTAAGCAGTTAACTTGTTGATCAGGGAAAAAACACGCATTCGTTCTTGGGAAGTACAATTTAAAAAATTGTTTTTAACAAACGTGGCATTGGCAAAAGAAAAAGTTTTGAAACAAATTATCCTCACCCCCTACTTAATATTGCACATGTGTCCTCACATGTGCAAAAGGATAGGTGAAGAATAAGCAGTCATGACTAATAGACACTTGTAGTATATGAATAAATGAAATAAATGAATGATGTGACAAATAAAAAGAATATCGCGTACCTTGTATTAAATTCTCGTGGATGTTGGGAGATATCATAGTGCAGTCGGAAATCACTTCTCAAAAAATAAATCGTAAATGGAGGTGGTATGGTAGGATGGGTGATGAAGAAAAGAAAGATGAAATGAATGACGACGATAGATTGTGATGGATGGTGATGGAGAAAGTGGTTTCCATAGAAAGAAAACCTTTATTATGGACGTACAACATAGTTTTCAAAGAGATGCTGCAGGAAGAAGACCGAAGCCTTTCACTGCAAGAAGTGCGGTGACTGCATCAAAAAAAAATTGCTTCATAAATTGCTCTTTGGATGCTGTTTTATGATACAACCGAAGTTGGTGTCTATTAACCAACAATTTGAAGTAGACAGGATCGACTGTAGCCAACTAAACTGAACCATTATCAAATATATTTTCAATTTCATATGGACCAAGCCATCTTGTTGTAAGCTTACCTTGATTATCTTTATACTTGGAGTCATAGAGTAGCACCCAATCACCAGCGGAGAAATTCTTAGTTTGAATATTGTGGTCATGCCATTTCTTCCTTTTCTCCTGGATATTTTCAGTGTGCTATAGGGTATCTTTCCTCATCTCATCCAATGCATTCAGCTATAGGAGGCATTCCTTTTAGCCTTTTGAAAGGTCAATTTTTAGCTAAAGAGTAGTCCTTAAGGTCTTATGTTCAAAATCTATCGGCAACATAGCAGTCTTGCCATAAAGTAACTCAAAAGAGGTAAACCCAATAATTGTTTTCCATGTTATCCTATAGGCCTAGACTGCTTCCAGAAGATGACTGCTCCAATCTTTCTTGTGTAACTGGACTGTTTTTGTAAGGATTACCTCCAATTCTCTATTAGTAACCTCTGCCTGACCATTGGCTAGAGGGTGATATGGGCTTGACTTCCTGTGCCTGATCTTGTAGTCATTCATCAATGCAATGATCAAGTTTGAAGTAAACTGAGCTCCTTGGTCAATACCAAGCTCTTTTGAGACTCCAAACGATATAAAAATCTATTCATAGAGGAACTCAACAACTTTATTGTCATGGGCATGTGTCATTACTTTTACTTCCACCCACTTGGTTACATAATCAGTGCAAACTAAAATGTAGGATTTTCCATTGGATGGAGAATCAATAGGCCCAACAAAATCCATTCCCCACTTATCAAAGTGACTAACTACCACTTGTGGATACAAGGGAATTTCATCAGACCTTGTTGGTCTCCCCATTTTTTGACATCTATCATATTTTCTGGTGTAGACCACAACATCCTTGTGTAGTGTGGGCCAATAGTACCCTGTATTAAGCTCTTTCATTGATGTTCTTTTTTATGCAAAGTGCCCACCACATGGCTCATCATGACAAGCATGCAAAATGTCATATGTCTCATCTTCTCTAACACACCTTCACATAACTTGGTTAGGTCGTGTGTAAAACAAACAGTCTGCAATCCATGAAAAGTTAAAACTTTTCTCAATCAACAACCTTCTGTCCTTTGGTGAGAAGTGAGCTGGAATTTTGTTTGCTGCTACATAATTTGCAATATCTGCATACAATAGAGTTTGTGCAGCAATAGAAAAAAAATATTCATCAGGAAAGCTATCATCAATTACCTCTGAGGTGGTAGGTGTAGTTGTTTGAAGTCTTGATAAGAAATCAGCCACCACATTTGCCCTGCTTGGCTTGTGAATAACTGTGATATCAAATTCCTGCAACAATAGTAGCCACCTTGCTAATCTATCAGATATGGCAAGTTTATTCATGAGGTACCTTATTGCTGCATGATCTGTATGAACAAATATTTGGTAACCAGTGACATAATGTCGAAACTTGTTTAGAGCATACAAAACTGCTAGCAATTCTTTCTTTGTGATAGTATAGTTTAATTTTGGGCCTTGCAAGTTTTTGCTAATGAAATAGATGGCATGTTCTACGGAATTCTCCTTTTGTCCTAACACTGCCCCTATGGCATAATCAAAAGCATTTCTATGTATATGAAAGGGTAGACTCCACATGGGTCCTTGGAGAATAGGTTTTTTAGT
This sequence comes from Sequoiadendron giganteum, assembly GCA_007115665.2. Lineage (NCBI taxonomy): Eukaryota > Viridiplantae > Streptophyta > Pinopsida > Cupressales > Cupressaceae > Sequoiadendron > Sequoiadendron giganteum. The sequence continues at coordinate 197,541,835 of CM021108.1, forward strand.
AAGTAAGTTCTTAAGTTGCAGGAAAGATTTGTCACAGGCCTCAGACCTATTAAATTCACAATCCTTAGTCAGTAAGGCATACAAGGGACTGGCTATTTTTCTGAAATCTTTAATAAATCTTCTATAATATCCAACGTGTCCTAAGAAGCTTCTAACATCTTTTCATAGGTGTTTGCAAAGTTAGAATGACTTCTATTTTTGCAGGATCAACTTGAATTCCTGCTGGAGAGATATGATGGCCTAAAACAATTCCTTCTTGCATCATCATAAAACACTTCTCACTATTTAAAGACAAATTGTGCTCTTGGCATCTTTTCAACACTTTTTCCAAATTTCCTAATGCTTCTTCATAAGTAACTCCATAAGTGGTGAAGTCATCCATATAGATTTCCATAGAATCATGAGAAATGTCAGCAAAAATACTAATTACTGCCCTTTGAAATGTTGCAGGCATGTTACATAGACCAAAAGGTAGGACAGAGTAAGCGAAAGTCCCCCATGGACAGGTAAAAGTTGTTTTGTCTTGATCCTTTGGGGCAATTTTAATTTGATTATACCCACTATATCCATCCAAAAATGAAAAATAATTTTTACCAAACAATGAGTCTAGCACTTGATCAATAAATGGCAGTGGAAAGTGATCCTTTTTAGCTGTTGTATTCAACTCTCTGTAGTCTACACAAACTCTCCATTTTCCACCTTTTTTAGGAATGATCACCAACAGAGATACCCATTGACTGTCTGAAATAGGGTAGATGAAACCAGCATCAACCAACTTTTGGAGCTCATTTTTAACTATTTCCCTGAGTGTTAGGTTTATCCTTCTTTGAGGCTGCCTAACAGGTGAACAATCTTCCTTAATGTAGATCCTATGAGTACAAAGTTGAGAATCTATTCCCTTCATATCCCCATAGTCCCATGCAAATGCTTTGTGTTGATCTTGCAACATTGTGACAAGGGTAGTTTGTTGAGATTGAGGCAACTTATTATTGATATTCAGATAGTGGCCTGGTGATAGCTCAATTTTCTTGGTAAGATCATTCATGGAGTCTACTAATAAAGGTGGTGTTTGTATTTCTTGTGGAAGAAAATGTTGATAGATTGCAGTAATTTTAAATGGCAGGCTCTCAGGATTTAGTTGCTACAGGAAGCACTGCTGAGGACAGTTATCTAAAACAAATGGGCTACTCATATCAGAGTTGGACTATAAAATTTGTAAAAGCAGGCCATCCTCACTCTGAAGTTGGGAAAATGGATTAGTTTGCAGCATCATCAAGTGAGCCAATGAACTAAATTCTTCAGTTTCCTCACCTAAGTCTGGCCAAATTGGTTGAGAGAAGCCTAGCTGAGGCTGGGCAGGTGGGTATAAAGCCAATTTCTTTGTTGACTGACCATCAAAAATTGTCATGTCTCCTGAATGACATCCTATAAAATCATCAATTGTGGCTAACCATGGTCTACCTAGGATGATAGGATATCATCCCAAGGTTGCTTTAATGGACAATATGGTGAAATCTACTGGGTATTCCCAAGACTCAAGGTTGACAATTATATCTTCCACCATGCCATCAGGTGTTACCGTAGAACTATTAGCAAGCTGTAGGACAATAGGTGTAGACCTAATGGTTAGGATATTCAAATACTCCATATTATGCTTGGTCATTACATTGATGGCTGCACCAAGGTGAACCAAAACATTTTTTACTAGCTGACCATTAATATTGATTTGTACCATAGGACTCCCGGGTCAGCATATTTTGGCATGACTACCTTCCCTAACATAATATCTGCCAAATTTCCTAGGACATGGATAGTTTGGGGATCCTTTTTCTTTCTTCTAGATTTCTTCAAACAAGCCTCCTTAATGGCCTTCCCATAGATTGGAACATCTTTAATAGCTTGAAACAAAGGGATTTGAATGTGTACATTTTTTAGCTGATCCAAAATATCAAAGGTAGGCTCTTCTATAGACTTGGGTGTATTGAATTGAAATCTTTGAGGGAAAGGAGGTTTGGATTGATGTTGTAGGAAAGTTTCCTTAGAAACAATATCTGATATAGGTATCTATTCTGTAGGACCAGTTAGTTGTTCAGAGGGAGGATCTAGAATTTCAGTAATTACTGGCGGTTGTGGAGTAGGTAGGGTGGTTCTAGACCTGAGATGGATATCATGAATATTCAGAGCATAGACTAGATACTGATTGGCTTCTAGAAAATACATAGGCTACTATTGTTGCTGCTTATTATTGGGATTTGGCAATGGTTGAGCAGGCATAGGCGTTTGTTTTGGAGGGCCAATATTTGCTATAGGTGCCGCAGGGGGTGGCATGAGGGCTTGAGTTTGCAATTGCTGAAGTTGCAAAAAGCCAAGGGATTGGTTCTGCCATTTTTGAGAACCTCTCCATTGAGGATTCTACTACCAGTGAGCTTGGGGTGGAGCCCATTGTCCGTGTGGCTGCTACCAACCTCCGTGAGGAGATTTCCATTATGGATTTTTATAGCTAGGCCATTGTGGTTGTGAGGTATTCCATGGTGGTGATGGGCCATATGTAGGTTGCCATTGGTTACTATAATTAGAGTAAGGTTTACCAAAAGTCAAAGGGTCTTGAGGCATACCTTGTCTTTGAGGCCATGGGCACCTTTGTGCAACGTATAATACTTGGTCATCATCTCCTTCTACTGGCTTAAAGTCAGTAGGTAATTGCTTAGCCTCTAGGTTAGCGACCATCTTACATCTGCACTCATGCTTCTTCTATCAAAAATGTGGACATAAATCGGCCAAGATTGCTTCAACTTCCTCATGTTTCTTTCGAGCTTGCATAGTATCCAATTGTGTAGCCATATTGTTTATGATATCTTGCTTGAAATCAAACAACAAATTTGAAATCTCATGAAACTCCATTAGTAGAAGACTTTCGCACTCTGACCTGATGACCTCTTCCCTTTTTGACATTTTCTCGAGAGTAGTTGTGGCATATAGACTTAATATGATCCCAAGGCACTTGGGTTATATCTCCTCCTCCCATTAGATCTAGAGCATCAATATAGTAGTCACTGATTCCCCTTAGAGAAAGTAATTTATGAGATTCTTCATTGAGGGTATGGTCTGAATTCTTTTTCAAGGAAAATAAGAACCTTGAGATATAGTCTTCCAAGCTTTCATCCTCCTTCTGCTGAATTCAGAATATATCATCACCCTTACTACAACTCTTACAATATTCCTTGTATTTCTCAAGAAATTTTGTTTGCATGACCGCCCAACTATCGACAACATCCCTTCCCAAGCTCATGAACCATCTTAGAGCTCCCTCCAAAGTAGCAGGAAACAAGTTCAGCTTGTGAGCATTTGTGGTGTAATCATAGCTTCGACAGAGGATGTCGAACTCAAACAAGAAAGTGTATGGGTCCTCCGTAATTATTCCATATAACTTATGAAGTAATGAAGAAGGAATATTTTTGAGACTATCATTATCTTGCTAGGGTATGATAGGGAATTCAAAAGCAGGAGGTTGATTAGGTGGATTTTATGCCATATCTGCTTGAGGAAGTATGAAAGCAAATGGATTTTCTTGAGGTTCTTCGTCAGGTAGGTCAAAGGGAAATTCAGCGAGTGGGTCTTAAATAAATGGATTGATATCTTGGTTACCTCCTTCCTCAAATAGATTATAAGTTGGTTCAAAATTGTTATCAGTGAATGAAGGGTTTGGGAGGAATCGTCCTAGAGTGTCTCTTCTTCTATGCATGTAACGGACTTAACTAAAAATTGAAGGATTTGAAAATTCTTGAATAAGCACACTAAACTACTGCTAATAATGACTATAATAGGTTCTTAGCTTGACACCATCCTTGACAATGGCACCAAAAATGGTTGTTGCTCACAAAAGGATATAAAAGTCATGAAAAATACTAACATGGGAATTGGACATTCTAGCAGGTGACTAACATCTTCTCATGGTCATTCATTTACTTTGTCAAACTAGGGAACATATACTTGAAATGGAGTGGCACTGTATGTGCACTAAGAACCGATTTTAGCCACAACCTACTAGGAATAAATGTGTGAAAGGAATTCTACTTTTGATGTAGGAACATAAGGCTAAGTTTTATCAACTTAAGCATAACTTAGTTAAAGAAGAAATCACAACATTTATTACTAAGAAACAAACCATGAATTGGTTTTGTGCTATAGGAACCGACACAGGGATGGATTCCTTATGCTGTAGGAACAATATAAAACTGAGTTTTCACTGAAACCTCTTGGAATGAAATTCTAACTGATAAACAATAGGAAATAAACAACTAACTACAGATACTTACTAAGTGGCCCCCCTTAGGAAGCATCAACCAAACTATGCAAAAATTGAACCTTAAACTTCATCAACTTTTATTCATAAACTCAGAATCATACATATGGTTGTTCTTCTTGTAAGAAAACTAGCACAAAAATTTGTCTCTCATTATGATACTAACTCGAACATACTCTATTCTATTCTCTTATTTCTAATCTAGTCTTTTTCTTCTCTTCTCTACTTGCTCACTCACACAAGAGGAACATTTATTTATAGAAGTGCAACTAACTAGCCAACTTAATAGAGAAAGATGCAAACATACATGCTTCCTAATTCCGAGGAACAAACTTCCATAAATGAATTATATCTTATTCAACTAATTTAGAGAGAATCTAGCATTCCACTCTTCGTAGATTGATGACCATTTAGATCTCCTCCCAATGACCCAGATAGAGAGTCCTCACCGGAACAACTTCCTCGATGTTGTGCTGGAAATGGGCTTTTCTACAAGGCCAAGTTTTGTTGTGCATTGACTCGTTCATAATAACTTTAACAACCTATGGAACACATGGCAATAGAGGTGAAAGAAAGCATGCATATAACAACATGATACTCATCATTAGTCACACGCATTAAATTCATCTCATTTATCCAAAAACCACATGTATCCTATCAGTCAATTGGGAGGTTAAACAAGGTGATGAATATAGACATACAAAGATGTTAGCCTACAGGAATATAGGAATGCTTGCCACAGGATACTACCCATTTTTAATTAAAAATATTATAATCACAGAGTTTAAAAAAACCTTTAAAAATAGTAAGGGAATTTTAAAAATACATTATGATATTCAAATTAGGAGCATATTTTGGGCTCATCAAAAATGACAAAACTTTGATACTTTATATTTAAGCAACTCAGTCAACACTAGGAGACTTATTGGTACAGAATGATGATGAAAGTCATGAAAGGGCGGTGTACTACATCAGTCGTACTTTGCTAGGATATGCACTCAACTACAGTAACATAAAACCTATATGTCTTGAAGTAGTTTTTGCTAATAAAAAACTAAGGTACTATATACTAAACTTCCAAGCCATGTTGGTCGCCAAGATAGATCCTCTAAAATATCTCCTAAGTAAATCAACACTAATAGGCCGATTGACTAAATGGGTAATGGTACTTAGTGAATATGAAATCCAATATGTAGAAAGGAAATCGATAAAAGGGCAAGTTATTGCAGATTAGTTGACAGAAACACCAATTAAGACCGACCATCCTTTGGTGGTAGATTTTCTTGATGAGTTCATCTTCAAATTTGACACTAGAACCACATGGAAATTTTACTTTGATGGGTCACATACTAATCATGGTTTAGGAGAAGGTATACTATTTGTTACACCTAAAGGAAATACTATCCCTAAGTCATTCTTAATTGCTTTTCCTTGGACAAACAACATAGTGAAATATGAAGCCCTTGTGATTGGATTAAAAATGGTAGTCCAATGGAAGATTAAGCATTTACATTTTTATGGAGATTCTCAGCTAGTAGTCTGTCAAGTCAATGATGAATATGAAACTAAATATGACAAACTTTCCCACTACAAGCTCATGGCAAACAGTTTAAAGAAAGACTTTGATAGCATCACTTTTCAAAAAATTCCCCGCATTCAGAACAAGACAGTAGATGCTATGGCAACCATTGGTTTATTATTGGATATTCCTAGCAACGTGCCTAATTTTGAGTTTTTGGTCGAACAAATTTTGGTCCTTGCCTATGACATCCCCGATACCTTGATGGTGTGTATATTTGTTGGTCCTACTTCCCCATGGCACAAGGACATATATGATTAGATCATCTTCAAGCATATCAGAACCAGCTTCATTGTAGTTATAATAGGAAAGTTCTAAATCGATAATTTGACATTGGTGACTTGGTCTTAATGGAGAACCCTAAGAATCAAGCTAAAAGAGAAAAACCAGACAAGTTTGAACCAAACTGGTTAGGGCCTTATATTGTTATAGTAGCTTTTGGATCGGGAGCATATCAACTCTCTACCCTTGAAGGAGAACCACTCTTGTCACCAATCAATAACCTTCATCTGAAGAGGTTCTATGCATAGCTTCTGGGAACCATGTCTTAATCATAAAAATACAATAAAATAGAAAAAACTAAAAAAGTGTTACCTTGATGAAAAACTAGAAAACATGCATCTTTGTAACACCAATTTTTTTTTAAAAATCAATAAAATAGTAAAGAGAAATAATCTGTCCAATAGTGAAAACCACTTCAGTGGTGCTAGTGGATATTTACCATCAGGGAAAACTTTAGTGGCGAATAATAGAAATCCGGAGCTCCAAAATGGTGAATATTACAAGCTAAATAAAAGACTGAATTGCTAGGTTTTTACAAAAAAATAATTTTGTCTCGATTAATTCACCATGTAAACGATGTTTCATTGTCACTGATTCACCTATAGTTTATACAGTAAACTTTAAAAATATCAATAATATTCGCTAGTAATATTGTTTAATTCTGGAGAATCAAGAAGGGAATCTACTATATTAGCGCCAAGCTCCCAGAAAGACGTCTGATCAAAGCTCTATTTGATCTCCACCATTCACTATTTCCAATAGTTCATGACATACGTCATTGTTAGAGACCAAGATCAAACATGCAAACCAAAAGGCCTTCCACAAAAGAGAAAAAGAACAAAAAAGAGGAGTTGTGCATGAAGATGTGCAAATTGATATATTTAGAATTAAGAAATGACATGAGATGATTTTCTTTATAAAATAAATGTATGCTATCCTAATGTTGACCTAAAAAAACCTCAACTAAATAAAGCTTACATATTAATTAAGTAAACTAATTATGAACTAAGAAAAACCTAAGTAAACTTAATAAAGTGTAATTAAATAACTAATTACACCAACACCCTCCCTTAAGTGCAACTTAGGGAGACTAAAAAAGCATGCACGTAAAAACTAAGATGAATGCAAGAAAGCATGAATGGGTTCTGGCAACAAGGCTTGATCAGGTACCCATGTACAAATACAGTGCAAGAGTAAGAGAAAGAGGATAAAACCTAGTGGGACAACCCCTCCCTCAATGATATGACCTACTATAGAGAAGCACTACAAGAACACTATGGAGTAACACTGGAACCTGAATTCGGCAAGCAAGGAAATAAAATTCTATTTACAAGAAACCATATCGAAATCATAATAATGCAACACTAGACCTAATGCCACCTCTTGTGAATTTTTATACACATGGCCCACTGAAGGTTGGGAACCCTCTCTTGGCCTATCTTTTGGCCTGTTTCTGTGGCTTGCCCCGTTTTGTGCTTATCTTTTAAAATCTTTGGTTTTGGGTCTTTGGTGCTTACCTTGGTTTTGGGTGCCTTTTGTGTTGAGTTCCTCATGGTTTTGGGGTCTTGCAAATGTCCTCTTTGGGGTGGTCTTCTTTTTCCTTTTGTCTTCTCCCTTGGTGTTTTTGTTTGGGTCCTAAGGGTTGGTTTTCTCCCTTAGATTTCTCTTATTTTCCTTGTTTCCTTTGTTCTTCCAGAGGTGAAACTAGGATGAGACTAAACTTTGAACTATGGCTAAGTTCTCGGTTTTGTCTTCATTCCCATTTTGAATCTGCTTCATTCCAGCTATTTTGCTTCCTCCTTCATTTTATTTATTTTCGTCCTAAGGGTTGGTTTTCCTCCCTTAGTTTTTTTTTCTTCACTTCACTTTTTCCTTCACTTGTCGGAGGTAGAACCGAGATGGATCCATACTTTGAAGTTTGGCTAAGTTCACGGTTCCTTTCCCTTTCCGGCTTCACCTCCCACGTTCTTTTTTTTCCGTTGTTTTTCTTGTCTTCGGCCTTCGGGTTGGTTCTCAGCCCTTGGGTTTTCCATGGTAGATTTTTCTATCAGTTTTTCGAGGCCGAGACTGGGATGGAATTTGGCTTTGAACTTTGGAAAAGTTCATGGTTCCTTTCCCATTCCCATCCACCTCCGCTTCTATTAGGGTGGGTTTTGTCTCAGCTCCCATCTGATTTCCCTTTGGTTTCCTTTCCTGTTCTATTCTGTCTCTTCCTTTGTCTCTACCTGTCTTGGCTCTTTGTTATTGTTTTACTTATGGCTCCGCCTCCGCCTGTCTTTGTTTTTGCCTCTGCTTGTCTTTGTTTCCACCTCTGCTTGGGTTTATGCTTGATTCTCTTGCCTTGGGAGCTCTTTTGGATCTGCTTGGATTTTAATGATGTTTTGGGCATTAATGGTGACCTGTTTGGTTGCAGGTTGGATCAAACTGGGGTTGTTGGATGTAAATTGAAGATTTGGCATGATTTTCAAGTGCAATCAAGTACACTTTGCAGCTGCTATGACGAAAGCCACTCTTGCATGCAAGGACGACTGGGTTGGTGGCCATTAATGGTTGGAAGATGTGATCTAAAGGGGATCAACCTAGTTTTGTTTGATCTAAGTCATTCATTTGCCTAGCTCAGGTCTGATCGGTGGTTCATGTTCCATGCTGGTGTTTTCGCATGTGTAGCTATTGTCATGGGTGAAGTATTTTTATGGGTGTGGTTCAAGGATCTATTCCTCTGACCTTGTGCGATTCCAATTCGATCTGATGAGTGTCCTTTTTGCATTCAATGCTTGACGATAGGTTATTGCTAGTTGTCGGGGCCAATTTGATGTGTGGCCAAGCTTCCTTGTAACCCTAGCCCTTTTTCGCATGGGCCTATTGATGAGAGCCAGTTGTGTCCCATTTTATTTCACATTTTAGCCTATTTCATATACCTTCATATCCACTTCCACATTCCACATTCATTCCATATCATACTATTTCCCCATTTTATGTTGCATATGATTAAATATGTATAAGTTTTACTTAATAGAGCTTTGGATCAAATATGGAAATTAATGATTGGTTGTCTTTACTAATAAGCATTGTGATTTTCAGATTAAGCTTGCAGCATGCTGCTTAGAAGAACTTCTTGTCACTTTTTATGCAGAATGTCTTGCTATCATTTTCTGGCTACAAACTTTTGTGTATTACGTTATGATCAAAAATTTATTTTTGTTATCTTTTCAAAGGTGATGTCAATCTCCAAGCTGGTGTTGGTCACCCCTTTAATGCTAAATTCGAATAAGCAAAAAAATCATGGTTATTCTGAAGTCGAGATGCAATTTCCAGCTATGAAGAGGAAATCCATGCTGAAAGATTTGTTGCTAGATAGTTGGAAGAAAATTTGCAAAGATTCACGTCCTTTATTCTTGCCTTTAGTTAGAACAATCTATTTTGCATTGCAATTTATGAGGAAATGAGGATGAATCTGGAAAATCCACGATATGGGTTTTGTCCAAAATGGGCCCCTTTAAGTTTCCTCGTAACAAATCCTAAGACAATGAAGGAGCGAAAAGATACAAGTGGTTTTCTAAAGGCAACGTTTTCTGATTTACTATTGCGACCAATATTACATGTTCACTAGTATTTTGTTGGCCACATTCCAAAATAAGTTATTTTTTTTAACACTATTTTAGATATTAGTTGTTGTAGCCATGGGTTATAAATATGTTTGTAATATCAGCCCAAGATATAGATTATTGCAGACAAATTTATATACACAGATTTATGTACAAGTTTTTTTAGTGACAGTATTATTTTTTGATAAATAAAATCAGTGTTGCATGATCATTCCCATGTAAAGAAGCTTCTTGTATTTCACCCGACGGACTGAGGAGGGCCCCCACTTATTGGGACATTTGGTGATGTTTACTTTTTTTTGTTACAGTAGTGTGCCTTTGTTTTTTGTAGCATAATGTTTTTTAAAATTATGGATTAAATACCATTATTGTTTTGTTACAGTTATAATTTGATGAAGCGTTGTTTATCATTAAATGAGATTGTTAGATAATTTATTAGTATTCTTTCAGGTTTAACAACAACCATGCAATCTGTAATTTATACAAGGAATTGCTACTATTACTGTTGCAGGTGGTGATAGTTCCTATCACAGTTCCTAGAATAATTCTGATAGTAAGACAAAATAGGAATAAAACCAGACTTTCATTTAAGGAATTTCTATGTGTTCTAGCTACATTCCATCCCCACTCAGCTTAATATCTTCATCCCTTCGGTAGATAGCCATGACACTTCTTTTAAGATCAGGATCCCCGTGTTGACACTCTTAGACCAAGCTGAAATCCTTCTTTATTATTTACTCTAGTTTTGGCCTATAACCTATTTTTCTATAAGTATGGCACTCTGCCTCATTTGTAAGGGCTCGATAAGTTTGGAATTGGCTAGTTTAGGATTCCAATTAGCAGACCAAGTCAGATGACTCATAATCATTCGAGTTAGTAGTAGAGTAGCATGTTAGAAGATTAGAAGTTAGTTTTCACATTTCAAGAAAGTGCTGTAATAGACCAGAATTGTTGCTAATATGATGATTTAATACAAAGTGAAGATATTATGTTATCATTGGTGCCTCCTTTGCATTGAATAATCTTGCATGTTTCTTTATCTATCTTTCAAATCGCTTGGAAAGGTTTGGATATATCTTAGGTATAATTAGTAATGTTTGTGATTTAATGCTTGGAGTGTTGTAGCAGTCCCTGGTTCATAATTTGGGCAACTTCTTGATTGCGGGAATGCTGTGCAAGGTCAACCTATACCTCATATTCATGTGCTTATTTCAACTATATATATTCATTTAGTCCTATTGAATGAATTCCCACAACCTAAAAATATTTAACAGCTTAGAAGATTACACTGTTCTCTATAAGATTGCAGGTATAGCATGGGTCAAACAAAAATTAGTTTAAGGGATTGGTCCATTCAGGTTATTTCATCATTTGCATGATTAATCTTAGAAGTAGTGTTAACAATTAGAACTTCTGAAACCCTCATCTTTTGTTGTTTCTTTTATTAAATATTTAGAACTTGAAGTTAAAGCATTACCATATCATAATATATGATGAGTTTAGAGCTTCCAACATTTGTATGCAAGACCCCTTGTGATTACCAACATATTCACATTTTATCACTAAGTTTTTTCTACTGCGTAGTCATGATCTGATAGCCATGAGACCTTGGGGTTATCTTTTTGATCATAGAGACCAACGTTTCAAGAGAGATACGATAAATTTTATTCTGTTTGAGTTGTTTATGTGTAGAAACACCAAACAATAGGATTGGAACTAGAGGGAGGGCCAAACAAGCAAGCTGGAGCATTTTCTCAATGCCATTTCTCCTGAGAGGCTCAGAAGGAGAACTAGATCTATACTAGGAGAAGAAGAAAACTTTCAATAATTTTCACCTCCAACTAGGTTGAGAAGGACCAGAAGACAGGAGGAACCATCATCCAATCCATGATTTCCACCATCCTCACCTCCACCCACTTCATCTGATTCTAAGACTGGTTCCATTCTACAACCCTAGCCAGTCATTCATTGACCATTACCACCTCCACCAATGGCTTTCTTGGAAAATAACCCATCACCTCTAGCATTCAATAAATACAATGTTATGCCCAAGAACCCTGAGCATTTTTCCTCTAAGTTTCACACAAATGAACCAAATAGGATAGCAGAAGAGCACATTAGGATCTTTCAGACTTGTCTGAGAGATAGGGGGATTAAGCATGAGGATGTTGCATGCAGAATTTTCCCCTATTCACTACGAGAGGAGGCCTTTTATTGGTATAACCACTTACCTACTACATCCATCTCTAACTGGGTTGAGCTTGAGGTTGTATTCTTGCTAGAATTTAAGATTCCAATTAGTGCTAATGAGCTATATATACATTTTAGTAGGGTAAAAAGAGAGGTTAATGAGCCTATAGGATCGTTCAACAATATGTTCCACCGAGCATATAGTAGAATTCAAGCACCTTATGCTGGAAATGAGGACAATTCCCTGGAATTGAACTTTGAAGCCCTTGACAGCCTTACCTCCACCTTCCTTAAGTTGAGAACTAATCCACCAACTACCTTGCTCACCGCATATATGGAGGCTATTAAGGCCAGTACAGACCTGAGGCAACACTTTTCTATACCTCTACCATCTTTGGGATCGGCTAATCAACAAGCCAAGTCCAATCTCTCAACTAGGCCTTGACCAATCACAAGCATATCATGAATCCTATTCCATAGTTTCCTCTGGTCCCTCACGTAGATCATCCAATAAACCAGATCCAACCAATGCTCGATTATCCCCCATAAAATGCTAACCATCCCCTTCATTCACAACCATAATCTAATTTCCCTACATATTTTTAGAACTCAAATGATTTGAATTAGTCTACTGGTCCTGGAGGAATGTCAGGGTATTCCCCAAACACTATGAATCTAGTCCCTTACAAAAATCCTGATAAAGAAAGGTTAGATGAGCTAACTGAGAGAGTGAAGAAGCTAAACATGGAGGTAACCTAATTAAGGAACCAGAATAATCAACTCCAATATAATCAAAAGAGAATGCAATAGAATTATAAAAGAGGGCAACACTATGACAAAAATCAAAACTTTGAAAGGGGACAAGGTTCTGGTCAGAAATTTGATAAAAATCAACAGGGTGGACAAGGAATTGAAAGAAGACTGCCACCTAGACAAAATAGGCCATGGAACACTGGGCCAAAAAATGGAGGAGTTCGCACTCCACTAGATTAACCTTCCAATCTTGAAAAACATCCAAGTGGGGTGTAGTTAGAAAATGTCGCTTTGTCTGGAAGGTGTAGGCTTCATAAGATAAGTTAGCACTTTGAGCTTGACTGCCCTGAATTTCAAACTGTTGCTTCCATTTTTCAATATGAAGCTGAAAAAAACTCTACCGGCCAAGAATTGGTACCTTCAAATCCCTATGACTTCCCAGTTTTAGTGTTGAATCATGCTCCTTTCTCGAGAGATGAGGATAATGAACCAAAAGAGGAATCAAACAACCAAAGTGGGGAGGCTAAACAAGTGCACAATGAAGATGAAATTTCTCAACTTTTTGATGAAGAAACTCATAATGAAAATGGCCCATTGGATGAAGAAGATCCTGGTGTTGAGGAAGTGAAAATGTTTCAGCAACCTGTTAGAAAGTATGATATGAGGAGAAATCCCCACATGAATCCACAATCTGGAGGACCATTCACTACATCTGCCCCTCCACACAATTTTACTACTCCACCAGATCCACATGCCAATAACAATCCATCTTACCCTCAGGTGCCAACACAATACCTCTCGAAAGAAGGAAAACCATATGTTTCCAAAGGAAGCATTGTTGATGCAGTAGGAGATAAGAGGACAGGTCATTCCAAGGAGCTCCACACTGACATGAATGTGGAATAGCTAGGAGAATATGTCACCAAGGAACTCAGAAAAGGAAAGGTGAGTCTTTCTACTTTTGAGTTGTTAAAACCTCCTAAAATCAGAAGTGCAGTTCTTGGGTCCTTTAATTCAAGTATAGCAACACTAGGAGTAGCTATCAATGAGGCAATTGTGAGGCCTCCTAGTTCAAAAACACCCAAAGGTCCTAGTCCATCACAACTCAGAAATAGGGAAAAAGAAAAGGATTAGAGTCAAGTTGAACAACCTAACTCACAATTGAGTTTATTCCAAGGAAAAATGGAAACCCCTCCTTTTTTGATTTCCATTCCTATATTTGGTAAAAATATGCATAATTGCCTACTGGATTCACGGGCATCCACAAATGTTATTCCATTTTCTATCTGTAGGGCTCTTGGTATTACCCCTGCAACCTCTCAAAAGAACATCACCCAATTAGAAAAAATAGAGGTGAACATTGTAGGAGCACTAAATATGATTCGCATGCAAGTTGCCTCAGATCCTAGAGTACAACAAGTGCTTAATATTCAGGTAGCTGACACTCCTGACACCTATGGTTGGATTTTGGGTAGAGATTTCACCAAGGCAATAAATGGATACACATCCATAGATCATTCCCACATGTGGCTCCCCTAGAAAGGAGTCCCAAATCATATCAGAATTGAGAGGGAACCAATAATGAAGTATGTCATCACTGAATATCAAAATACTTCAAATGAGATACTGGTATCAGAAGTCAGTATGGGGAACTATGTCCAAGCCTCTCCTGCTTCAGACACAAAAGAAATATTGATGTTGCAAATCTCTTTTGGTGAACCCACATTAGAGGCCAACAACTCTGAAGTGAAATTTGATCAAATGAAAGAACCTAGTGATTAGGTAGATAGACAACTCAGTTTGTTGGATAATTTCGAGGAGTTTATCCAAAAATGTCTAGAAGATCAGATGCAACTGGGTAGAAATATGAACTTTGAAGAATTTCTTCTTCCTAATTGGTTCAGATTTCATGATGCTCCTCATTTTGAACTAGAATCTTTCTTGTGTCAAACTATAGTAGAAAATATAGAAAGGCACATTAACACAACCCCAACCGTTGAGTCAGACATACGAATCATTAAAAATAGTCAAAAGGGGAAGGATCCCAAACCTCCTGAAAAGCCTCTGGGTGATAGTATGAACATAGGTATTCCAAGAAGAGCAGAAGCTAATGACTACTAGACATTAAGGTTTGATGGATCCAAATCCAAGAAAGGTGTTGGAGCAGGGATTGAGCTGATCATTCCTAAAGGTAAAACCTAGTTTTTTGCTCACAGACTCCAATTCCAGTGCACTAATAATGTAGTTGAGTATGAAGCTCTAGTTCATGGGCTATTAATGGAATTGGGAAAGAAAGTTAAATTTTTTAAAGTGTTTGGAGATTCTGAGCTAGTGGTCAAGCAAGTAAGGAAACAATACTCATGTCATGAAAATTAGGATGGCTAGTTACAGACATAGGATTTGGGATCTTATTGAAGGATTTGATGCCTTCAACATTCAACTGGTACCTCAGAGCAAGAATCAAACTACTAATTCTCTAGCATAGGCAACAAGTACATTGTAGCCATTATAATTTTCAGGCTTAAAAATGTTCACTGTGGAACTTATTCGAGTACCCTCAGTGCTTGACAATGTCACCAATTTTTAGGTATTTGAAGATGATAAGCACATTCTGGATTTTATGACTAGTTGTGATGTATTTTCTTTGCAAGTAATTGATAAGGTTGAGCCTCAAGAGGCCGAAATTGACCTAGAAGGTGTCCTCAATTTGAAAACTAACACCATCTTGAGAGGCATGGTGCAATTGGAAAGGATGTTTGATTTGGATAGGATTAGAGATCAAGAGCATAAAATGAAAAGGGAATCCCTCAACTACTAGTGTGAAACATACAACATGTGGACCCAAAGTGATTTCAAGAATGTCTTTATTGGTAAGGTGTGCACTTTGGAGGAGAGGAAATAGATTATTAATACCTTGCACACATATCAGGATGTGATAGCCTGGAGTTATGATGACTTAAGGATATATGACACTTCGGTTAGTACACATACTATCCCCCTCAAGTCAATTGTTAAGCCATTTAGGCAATGACAACGACCAATTAGTTATTTTCTAGAGCCCATTATTTGGAAGGAAGTGCAGAAGTTACTCTCGAGAAAAATCATATTATAGTAAGACATTCAACGTGGGATGTAAACTTGGTCCTAGTTAGGAAGAAAAATGGAGAAATCAGACTGTGTGTCAATTTTAGGAACCTTAACAAAGCATCAGAAAAGGATAATTATCCAGTCCCTTCACTGGATGAGGTGCTTCAAGTTGTCAATGGATCTCAAATGATTTCCTTCCTAGATTGGTACTCTTGATACAATCAGGTCATGATCCAATATGAGGATAGGCACAAGACTAATTTCACTACAAAATGGGGAACCTTTGCTTACTCGAGAATTCCCTTTGGATTAATCAACACTGGAGCTACATTCCAATGAGCTATGGATATTTCCTTCAAGGAAATCATTGGCAAGTGCATAATCCTCTACATGGATGATTTGATAGTTTTTTCCAAGAAGAGAAGTGATCATGTTGCAGATTTATGTAAAGTATTCCGGAAGTGCAGGGAATTTAGTATTTCTCTTAATCCAAAGAAGTGCATCTTTGGAGTCACTGATGGAAATCTATTAGGACATGTTCTTTTAGAACAAGGTATTTCCATTGATTCTAAATGAGTGGAGGCCATACTGAAAATTCAACCCCCTCCAAGAAAGAAAGAAATGATGTCATTCTTTGGCAAGATTAACTTTGTCATAAAAATTATCACTGGATTTGTAGAAATAATCAAGCAATTGAATGCCATGATGAAGCAAGAAGCAAAGGTTGAATGGAATACATAGGCTAAGGAAGCATTTGCAGAAATCAAGAGAGCTATTGTTGAGGCCCTAGTTTTGGTAAGTCTTGGATATGCTAAGCCATTCTACATCTATTAATTTGCTTCTGATCACGCCTGTGCAGGCCCGTTGACACAAAAGTCTGGGCAAGGTAATGAACATCCCATAGAATTCATGAGTGCACCTTTGAGGGATGTCAAGCTGAAGTATACTAGTGTTGAAAAGAAGGATTATGCCTTGATCCGAACTATGAGGAAGTTTAGGCACTACATACTGAGAAACAAACTCTTTGCTATAGTCCCTGATACTACAGTTAATTTGTTGTTGATGCAAAATGAGTTGGGTGAATGTAGAGCCAAGTGAGTAACCATGTTGCAGGAATATGATATTGAAATTCAACCCATGAAGCTAGTCAGAGGGCAGGGACTGACCAAGACAATGGCAGAAATGGGTCCTGACCTTGTTGCCCAACATTATAATCTTGAAGATGTTTCTCTGGGGGACTAGTATGATGACATTATCTACTAGTTGTTGAATCAGAAATGTACCAAAAAATTTAATTTGGTATGAAGGAGAGATCTACGTTTGAAGAGTGCTTGTTTCATGATGAAGGGAGATATCCTATACAAAAGAAATCATGAAGGTGTCTACTTGAGATGCCTAGGGAAGGAAGAGGTAGGGAGAGTGATGACTAAATTTCATGATAAATATGGCACATGCTATGGCTCAACACCTTGCACTGAAAATCACATTATGAGGGTAGGCTATTATTGGCCTACCTTGTTCAAGGAGACACATCACCACGTGAGGACTTTCCATGTGTGTAAAATTGCAGGAAGTAGGGAGAGATGTGTAGCTCTTCCATTCCGACCTATCATAGAGGTAAAACCATTTGCATAGTGGGGAATGGACTTCATTGGTCCCATCAACCCATCTTCATCTGTAGGCCAAAGGTATATTCTTACCATAATCGATTATTTTACTAGGTGGACTAAAGGTCTTGCATGAAAACATTGTACTTCTAAAGTAGTAATCAATTTGATGGAATCATGTATCATTAATCGCTTTAGTTGTCCATTGGCTATAGCTTGTGACAATGGGTCTGCATTTGCATCTTTAAATTTTTCTAACTTGGCTTATGACCATGGAATTTCCATAAAATTTACATCCAATTACTACCCGTAGGGGAATGGTTTGGTCGAGTCTTCCAATAAAGAACTTTTGACAGTCATCTGGAAACTACTAGTAAATAATCCCAAGGATTAGCATACCCAACTCATATTTTCTCTTTGGGTAGAGCGCACTAAACAAAAAACATCCTTAGGAACCTATCCTTATGGCTTAGTGTATGGCTTGGAACCTATCTTTCCCATCAAGCTGAAAATCCCTACCCTACAATTCATCAATGAATACTATGATGGGGAGGAAAAGTGTGAAGCCCACTTGAATGAATTGTTGCAACTTGAAGAGAGAAGAGATGAAGCCCTAGAAAACTTTGCTAAATATCAAGGTATTGTGAAAGCCTTGAAAATCTCTGACTTGGTTATCTATTGGGATAAAGCCCATCACAAAAAGGGGGAGCATGAAAAATTTGACAAACTATGGCTCGACCCTTATCAGATTGCAGAGATTCTAGGAGATAATTCCTTCCGTTTGAAAATCCTCACTGGAGGAGATATCCCACTTCTTGTAAGTGGGCAATATTTGAAGCATTATTTTCAGTCTTGCAGATAAAAGGCATTAGATCATCTTCAAGCATATCAGAACTATCTTTGTCACAGTTATACTAGGAAAGTTATAAATTGACATTTTGACATTGGTGACTTGGTCTTAATGGAGAACCCTAAGAATCATGCTAAAAGAGAAAAACCAGGAAAGTTTGAACCAAATTGGTTAGGGCCTTATATTGTTACAAAAGCTTTTGGATTAGGAGCATATCAACTTTCTACCCTTAAAGGAGAACCACTCTTGTCACCAATCAATAGCCTTCATTTGAAGAGGTTCTATGCAAAGCTGCTGGGAACTATGTCTTAATCATAAAAATACAAAAAATAGAAAAAAAATAAAAAAATGTTTCCTTGATGAGAACCTGGAAAACATGCGTCTTTGTAACACCAAAATAATTTAAAAAGTCAATAAAATAGTAAAGAAAAATAATCTGTCCAATAGTGAAAACCACTTCGGTGGCGCTATGGATAAGTACCATAAAGGAAAAATTTAGTGGCAAATATTTTCCAATTGGTGAATAATAGAAATTGGGAGCTGCAAAAATGGTGAATAGTACAGGCTAAAACAAAGACTAAATCACCAAGTTTTAAAAAAAAAAAAATTTCGTCTCGATTAATTCACCATGTAAACAATGCATCATTGCCACTGATTCACCAATAGTTTATATAGTAAAATTTAAAAATATTAATAATATTCGCTAATAATATTGTGTAATTCTGAAGAATGAAGAAGGGAATCTACTATATTCACGCGATGCTCCCGAAAAGACATTTGATCAAAGCTCTGTTTGATCTTCATTCTTCACTATTTCCAATAGTTAATGACATACATCATTGTTAGAAACCAAGATCAGACATGCAAACCAAAAGGCCTTCCACAAAAGAGAAAAACAATAAAAAAGCAGAGCTTTGCATGAAGATGTGCAAATTGATATATTCAGAATTAAGAAATGACATGAGATATTTTGCTTTATAAAAGAAATGTATACAACCCTAATGTTGACATAAAAACAACTCAACTAAATAAAGCTTACTTATTAATTAAGTAAACTAATTATTACCTAAGGAAAACCTAAGTAAACTTAATAAAGTGTAATTAAATAATTAATTACACCAACACCCTCCCTTAAGTGCAACTTAGGGAGACTAAAAAAGCATGCACCTAAAAACTAAGATGAATGCAAGAAAGCATGAATGGGTCTTGACAACAAGGCCTAATCAGGTACCCATGTACAAATGCAATGAAAGAGTAAGAGAAAGAGGAGAAAACCCAGTGGGACAACCCCCCCTGAATGAGATGACCTGCTACAGAGAAGCATTGGAAGAACATTGTGGAGTAACACTGGAACTTGAATCCGGCAAGCAAGGAAAGATACTTCTATTTACAAGAAACCATATCAGAATCATAATAATGCAATAGTCGACCCAATGCCACGTGTTGTGAAGTTTTGCACAAATGCCCCTCTGAAGGTGGGGGACCCTCTGTTGGCCTGCCTTTTAGCTTGTTTATATGGCTTGCCCCCTTTTGTGCTTATCCTTGAAAATCTTGGGGTTTTGTTCCTTGGTGCTTGCCTTGGTTGTGGGGACCTTTTGTGTTGGTTTCTTGGTGGTTTTTGGGTCTTGCAAATTTCCTCTCTAGGGTGGTCTTCTTTTTCCTTTTGTTTTCTCCCTTGGTGTTTTTGTTTGGGTCCTAAAGGTTGGTTTTCTCCCTTAGCTTTCCCTTGTTTCCTTGTCTCCTTCGTTCTTCCGAAGGAAAAACTAGGATGAGACTAAAATTTGAACTTTGGCTAAGTTCTTCATTCCATCTTCGTTCTCGTTCTGGCTCCACTTCCTTCTCACTCTTTTGCTTTCTCCTTTGTTTTGTTTATTTTTTCCCTAAGGGTTGGTTTTTCTCCTTTAGTTTTTTTCTTCGCTTCACTTTTTCCTTTGCTTGTCGGAGGTGGAACTAAGATGGATCTGAACTTTGAGCTTTGGCTAAGTTCACAATTCCTTTCTCCTTCCGGCTCCGCCTCCCACATTCTAGTTTTTCTGTTGTTTTTCTTGTCTTTGGCCTTCGGATTGGTTCTCCACCCTTGGGTTTTCATCGGTTGATTTTTTTGTTATTTTGTCAAGGTCGGGACTAGGTTGGAATTTGGCTTTGAACTCTGGAAAAGTTCATGGTTCCTTTCCCATTCCCTCTCCACATCTGCTTCTGTCAGGGTGGCTTTTTTCTCCATTCCCATCTGGTTTCCCTTTGGTTTCCTTTCCCGTTCGTGTTCCATCTCTGCCTCCATCTTCACCTGTCTTGGCTCTTTGTTCCTATTGTGCTTTTGGTTTCACCTCCACCTTGGTTTATGGTTGATTCTCTTGCCTTGGGAACTCCTTTAGATCTGCTTGAATTTTGATGATGTTTTGGACATTAATGGTGGCCTATTTGGTTGCAGGTTGGATCGAGCTAGGGTTGTTGGATGTACTTTGAAGATTTGGCATTATTTACAGGTGCAATCAAGTACACTTTGTAGTTGCTATCATGAAACCCACTCTCACACGCAAGGCTGATTTGGTTGGTGGCCATTAATGGCTGGAAGATGTGATCTAATGGAGCTCAACCTAGTTTTGTTTGGTCTGAGCCATTCATTTACCCAGCTCGGGTCCGATCGGTGGTTCATGTTCCATGCAGGTGTTTTCACACGCATAGTTGTTTGTGTGGGTGAAGTATTTTTGTGGGTGTGGCTTGAGGACTCATTCCCCTGACCTTGCGTGATCCAGTTCGATCTGATGAGGGTCCTCTTTGCATCCAATTCTTGATGATGGGTTATTGTTGGTTGTCAGGGCCAACTTGATGTGTGGTTTGAGCTTCCTTGTAACCCTAGGTCTATTTCACGCAAGCCTATTTTTCTATAAGTATGGAACTCTACCTCATTTGGAAGGGTTTGGTAAGGTTGGAATTGGCTAGGTTAGGATTCAAATTAGGAGACAAACTTAGAGGACTCGTAATCATTAGAGTTAGTAGTAGAGTAGCATGTTAGAAGATTAGAAGTTAGTTTTCACATTTCAAGCAAGTGCTATAACAGACCATAATTTTTGCTAATATGATGATTTAATACAAATTGCATACATTGTTTTTTGACTAGTCCCTCCTTTGCATTGAATAATCTTGCATGTTTCTTTTTCTATCTTTCAAATTTCTTGCAAATGTTTTGATATATCTTAGGTTTAATTAGTAATGTTTGTGATTCAATGCTTGAAGTGTTATAGCAATCCCTCATTCATAGTTTGGGTAGCTTCTTGATTGTGGGAATGCTATGCAAGGTCAGCTTGTACCTCATATTTATGTTCTTAGTTCAACTATAGATATTCATTTAGTGTTGTTGAATGAATGGCCATAGCTTGAAAATATTTAACACCTCAGAAGATTACATTGTTCTCTACAAGATTGCAGGTATAACGTGGGTTGAGCATAAATTAGTTTAAGGGATTGGTCCATTCTGGGTATTTCATCATTTTCATGAGTAATCTTAGAAGTAGTGCTAAAAATTAGAACTTCTAAAACCCTCAGCTTTTGTTGTTCCTTTTATTAAATTTTTAGAACTTGAAGTTAAAGCATCACCATATCTTAAAATATGATGAGTTTAGAGCTTCCAACATTTGTATGTACGACCCCTTGTGATTACCAGCATATTCACATTTTATCATTGAATTTGTTCTACAACATAGTCATGATCTGACAGTCGTGAGACCTTGGGGTTATGTCTTTGATCATAGAGACCAACCTTTGAAGAGAGATAGGATAAATTTTATTTTGTCTGACTTGTTGATGTGCATAAACAAAAAACAACACCACGAAACACTCAAAAACTGTAAATGGAAACAACCCTGGAATCTATGAAGCAATAGTAGATAAAATTAATGATGTGATACTAAAATGAAGTGAAAAGATGCAAGGTGCACCCTCCCAATTGCCAAAATATCCAAGTAATATCCAAAACACCCATCGGGCCAAATCTGAAATAATGATAAACCTACGATAGATACAGGAACATGTTCATGGATAATAACATAGAGCTCCTCAATACCTTTTTAACACCGCAAAGATAGCGAAAATCAGATATCATGCCAAAAAGTTATGAGCTTAGAAACAAAAAATAAAAATCTAACTTCAAATAGAATTAAATGCAACTAAACATAAAAACACTAAAAAATTGCACCACAGGAAATTTCTCGGAACCAGCTTTCTGGCGATATCTTGTTTTCCAAATTTCGATACTGTATGCCCAAGTTATGCCAAAAAAAATAAAAAATGACGACCATTTGGTCATTGCTGCAAAAAATCACGCCCCTGCAAAAAAACATTTGGGCTATGGTCACCCATGTGACCTGAGTGGGGGTTGGAGTGGGCTGGGGGCTGGGTGCAAAGATCTTGGTCCCCCATAGGACCTTGGTGGATGGCACTGGAGCCTACAGGGTTTGGCTGGGATCGGTGGCATACAAGTGGTCGCCTAGTGGCCGCTCGGTGGTGGAGACCATTTGCACTAGTAGTGCAAAAACCAATTTGTGAATGTGATTTTTTTTTCTTTTGTTTTGAAATCATGCTTCAGAGTGCGTGTTGGGGAGGCTGTATGGCCTCCCAAGCAATTTTTTTTTCCTTTCAGATCAAGTGCTCAAAAATTGACCAAACGATAGGCGTCCTTAGGGTTTTTGGCCACTGCGAACGCGATAGTGACCTTCGTTCATGCTCAAAATGCTTTGAAAAATCAGCTACCTCCAGAGCTTGCAAAAAATCACTGAGCTTGAAACCCTTACAGATTTCTTCAATGATGATGAAAATAAGAAAAATAAAAGCCAATCTTGAGTT
The DNA here is from genome assembly GCA_007115665.2 of Sequoiadendron giganteum. Classification (NCBI taxonomy): domain Eukaryota; kingdom Viridiplantae; phylum Streptophyta; class Pinopsida; order Cupressales; family Cupressaceae; genus Sequoiadendron; species Sequoiadendron giganteum. Next base: position 197,564,930 of record CM021108.1, read on the forward strand.
TTTCCAGCGCTCTAAATCCAATGGTGAGGCCCTATCTGATCCAAAATGTCGCATAGATGAACTCAAGGCATGCTACCGTCGAGAAACCCTGAAAAAACTCTACAGTTATTTTATCCAAAATTTGAGAAGGGGTTGCATGTCAAGGCTTTGATACCATGTTAGAAACCAAGATTAGACATGCAAACCAAAAAGCTTTCCACAGAAGAGAAAAATAATAAAAAAGGAGAGTTTTGCATGAAGATGTGCAAATTGATATATTCAGAATTAAGAAATTACATGAGATGATTTGCTTTATAAAATAAATATATGGAACCCTAATGTTGAACTAAAAACAACTCAAGTAAATAAAGCTTACTTATTAATTAATTAAACAAATTATTACCTAAGAAAAACCTAAGTAAACTTAATAAAGTGTAATTAAATAATTAATTACACCAACAGTCATCATCGTTGTATCAACGAGACATCCCTAAGTTTCCCATCGATGATGTTCAATCACATCGATAAGGCTTCCATACTCCTCCTGGGGTCCACCAAGGCACAATTACACCACTTGTGTAATTCTGGAGAATCATGAAGGGAATCTACAATATTCGCTCGAAGCTCTCAGAAAGACATTCGATCAAAGCTGTGTTTGATCTCCACTATTCACTGTTGCCAATAGTTCATGACATACGTCATCATCATTGTATCAATAGGACATCCCTAAGTGTCCCACCGATGATCTTCACTCACACTAATATTCACTCATAGAATGAACTTGTAGCCATTTGATTTAAAAGCTAATCGATTGTAAAATTTTCAAGTTTCATTTAGTCTTACTTTTTAAGTGAGATTTTATTAAAAAAATTCATCCGTGTGCATTTCCCCCTCAATCCCCACAAGGGGGATTCCCCCCCTTGACCCCCGCAAGGGGCGCTGCCCCTTGACCTCACCGGTGGCTGCCACTCTCGAGCCCCTACTTCAATATTAAAAAAAATAAAAAAATATATGGGGCAACTGCATCGACCAACTATGCAAATTTTGAAAGGAGAGATTCACCATTGTAATTAATATTTCTAGTGATTATTCACCAGGATTCACCACTATGATTATTATTTTTACCAGTTATTCATGAATATTCATGAGGATTTTATAAAAAATTTAATACTGTGCATAAGATTCGCTAGGAAAATTAATATATATTTTTAAATAAAAGGAAAGATTCACCATGATTTTACACCTTTTCCGAGGGGGGGGTTTCTTAAAGTTATCCATGAGTACCATAGTGAAAACTTGGAAAACAAGTGCCATGTGTTGTCGACTTCGCTCCTTTATCTACCATTATTCCAATCACACTTTTCCACCATTACCCATAATAAATGGTTGTCCTATCCATAACCTGGAATGATTGACATCAAGTCACTCTATCTCCCCACTCCATCACATAGGTCTTATACGTAACTGGGGGAAAATCCTTGACCTTTTTCAATTATACCGTGTACATATCATCCCAAAGTTAGAAAATGTCATGAAAAAAAATCAAAAACATCATAAAATGTTCTGAAAAATTCCAAAAACATTAAAAACTTCAAAAAGAAAAAGATAAAAAAAATAAAAAAATGTCATAAATCCCAAAAATAGAGTCAGAGTCAGTGTGTCAAGTCATTCATAGACATAATCGAACTACTTTGCCTCTACGACTAGACATAGGCAAGACCATCTAACGATGTGACCCCGAGGCATTAGGTCTCTCTTTCTAGGTTTTTCACATATCACACACATCAAGTCATGAATCATTCTTTGTACAAGTCAAATTCATTGGTCGTGTCGAACTATGAGGTCTCTACATGTATAACATAGGCAAGGCCATGAATCGATGAGCCCCCGAGGCCACACTAGGTGAGTCCATTAGGGGTTATCACATCCACTATTTACACATGTCACATATCATTAAGTTGAGTACATTTTTTTCAATCATTCTTGTCAGTCAAACTTAGTTGAACTACAAGGTCTCCACATGTACAACATAGGAAAGGCCATCAATTGATGAGCCCCTGAGACCATACTAGGTCAGTCATTTATGGTACATCATGTCAAGCCAGCATAATTCACACATTGTCAAAACACACACACTCATAAAAGTCAAAACATTAAGACAAATCACGCATCAGCAAGACAAACAAGTCAAAACTGTCATCAAGTCAAGATCAAACACATTGTTAGAACAATCAACTTATGTCTTATACATGATATTTATTTCTTGAGAACAAACATTATCAGTTATCATAGACTTATGCAACTTGTCGCATCAACGACATCAGGATCAATGTCTATACAACACGTGTCTCTCGAAAACCAGGCTTTGTCATGCCTTATACAAATAATCACAAAGTCGAAACCAGACTCAACATCTTATATGGTATGTGTCATTCCTAACATCCGATTATGTCAAACAATCAAATTATCAAACAAGAAACAATAGATCAAATTTTGGAAAATATTTTTATTGGATTTTTGACTTTATGGCTTATTTTGTCTTATCTTATTGGCTTTTTTTTTTAGTTCGGTTACTAGCTTTCTCAATGATGTCCCATGATGGATTTAGAGAAGCAAGGATGTTTTCGAACTATTTTTCTTTGATTATTGTCTGTCAACTGTCTTTTTAAATTTGTTTTCAAGTCAGGTTATTAGATTTCTCAAGGATGTCCCATGAAGGATTTAGAGGAGCAATAATGTATCCTAGGTATGTCTTTTTCTTTGATTGTTGTCTGTGGTTTGTCTTGACAAACAGACTAGGGCAATTTGGCCTTTAGTATGCATCTAGACAGTCCTTGTTTGTGACTATCTTTTTTCGCAAGTGGATGAATTTGTACATCGTGGTCTATCTCATATCATGGTGTGTACTATCCATTTGTGTCATGTCCTACCCAATGATGATTTAATGCAAGGCTTAGTATGTATTTGGAAAAATATTGAAGATTTAATAAGTTTTGTAACATCTATTTCTGATACTAACATCCATGTCGACTATTCATCTTTTTTCCGCTCTAACATTTCTTTTTTTCAACATCTTCATTATCCTTATCTATTTTGCCCTAGTCTCTTGTTCTTCATATTCCAGTCCTCATTGATTTCAAGAGAACACTCATGTTCTTTGAACCTTCCTGTCCTCTCGAGGGGGCATACCAATACCTCCTTGTCACCCTTCCTCACCCTACTTTCACTCGGGCATATCTTTTTTTCATTTTCTTTGACACAATGCGATAAATGACATTGTGTCAAAGAGAGGCAAATGTAGACACCAAAATTTGGTCTAAGCCTACAACTTCAATTTCTTCATAATTCATATTTTCATAGTCATGATTAAATAATGTTAATTATTTAATTACTTGCTAGAATCTTTTCGTATCTATTAATTAAATAAATTTTGATTAATTAATTAATTAATTATAAAATCTTAATTATTTAATTAATTCACATTGTCTTTATTCTATCGTGATTAATTAAATAAATGTTCTTTATTTAATTATGTTATTAATTAACTTTACCCCCCCTAAATTAAATAAATTCTTATTTAATTTATTTTTATCATGTTTTCAGCTATAATTAAATAAATGCTCAAATTATTTAATTATTCATTTAACCTTTTCATCACTTAATTAAATAAATCTTATTTATTTAATTATTCCTTAAATGACGAATTTGGAATTAAATAAATCATTTAATTCATAAAACTCTATTTGTAACATATTCTTCTATATTTAGATAATTGTTTAAGTTATTTAAATATTCATTGTCACTCGACTCGAGATCTATTTGAAGAAATCAGTTATCTTCTAATTCAACTTATGATCGTCTCTGCAAAGACACTCCCTGTCATAACCAATCAGTCATTTAGTTCTAACTCTTATGCATGAACATATTTATTAATTAACTATCTTTATTTAATTAATTAATTCATGTGTGCATTCGAACAAATCATTGTCCAAATTCTATCTTTATCCTTTTCATTCAAACTCTTATTCTTCTAATTTTTGAATACTTGCAACTAGAGATTAAATCATTTATTTAATCTTGATCTCTTATTATTTCAATTTTCAAATAGACTTAACCTCAAATTAAATTATTATTTAATTTAATCTTTATCCTGCTGACTTTTCCAACACACATTCTAACTGACACAAATCTCAATCACATAGCATTCATCAATCTCGACCGTTGATCTCTCTTTTACATAAAAATTGATACAAACTCATGAATTTTGCACATAGATGATGCTATGAACAAAAAAATAGGCCAAAATGGTTAAAAAAATACAAATAGAATTTTCTACCCAAATGGGCACATGGGTAGAGGGAAAAATGGCCCTCTACTATTTTTTTTTCAATTTTTTTCTTTTTGTATAAATGGCAGAAAATTTGCAAAAAATGAAAATTACTAAAAATAATAAAATGAAGGCTATTTCTTTGTTTCTCAAGACTTTTGTACACAATGGTGGTGCATGTTTGGATCAATGATTCTTCATTGGTAGGGTTGAAACTTGAGTCACCAAAAATGAGAAGGAACTTGCAATTCAACATTCTAATACCATGTTTGAGTAGAAAATAATTAATACAATATTCAATATACCATAGAATGAATTGAGCACACTGCATAAGACAATAAACTATCATATAATGTGTATAATACAATGATCACTAATTGTTTATATAGGACAAGGAGGAGGCATAAAGGTGAAATAGAAAGAATAACTAAATCTACAAGTGGTGTGACACATGTAGAACAGTTGGGCCAAGTGTGAAGACATGTGTCAAGTGTCTATGAGGTGAGACAACTAAACAACCAAATGAACTTAAGCTAGTATAAATAGGACTATTAGGTGTAAGAACTAGATAAATGATAACTTAGAGATGTATAAGACTCTTTTCATACTAACAAATATAACTTCCAATATAGGAGATTAAAAAATATTTAATTTTATTATAGTTATTGTGGTGACTCTTTTATAAGTTGCATATGATTTTGAGTGGTATATTAATGAACAACTAAGTAGATGAAATTGAAATTGATATGAATTGATTATTTAAGAAGTGGATCACTTGCAATTTTTCATCTTTCCTTTCCTACTTATTCTCAATTTACTTTGACTCTATAGCCCTTGAATAAACACCTATCTCTTGCAAGTATCCATTCACCCACATCATAAACTAAAAAATAGAAAACTATTTTATTTCTAGTTATATCATTTGTGAGTTCACCATTTTACTACTTGGAGGGAGTATTAAACACTATTTTAAGTGAATCATGGAAGTTACCCCATCTTTCACACACTTGTCCAAGATGTATTACCAATTATAAAGGTGTTAAAGATAGCTAGTTTGTTTAGTCCAATGAAAAATTCTTGGGACCAATGAGATATGTTGAGTTTTTCTATCATTCATTATCACTATTTATCAAAAGCATTTTCAATAATTATTTAGGTATACCCCTAGGAATACCCTCTTGATTCTAAGTTGAGCTTGAATTGTAGAATATAGAACCCACTTTTTTTGAGTTAGCCTAAGATCCTCAATGGTTCAATCGATGAACTAGTTTACACACATGATGAAAACCCTAGCTTTGTGATTATCATATGTTTGATGAAGTAGACTAGTGATTTTGAGACCTAATAGAATGCAACTATTTTCAAGGATGAACTAGTTGTTGCTAAGTATTAGGAAATTGGATGTATTTTCAACACCTTAGTGACAATCTTGGAGATGTATATTTTTTTTGGGTAAGTTTTAAATCTTATCAAATTATGACCAACACAATGACACTATTTCTAGGAGGAGACATGTTGACATAAGTTGGTTGGATTCCAACTCTAGAAGATGACTCCTAGGTTAAAATAATATTGAAGAATCTATTGGTGGCTCCAACCTAGAATTATTATTTTTCCTTTCGGGTTCATTTACTTCAATATTTTTCTCACTATGATGAGGTGATAACTCTACTATCAAAATAAAAATTTGTTCTAATGTTGTTCATTTTTCATGAACACATATCAAGTGACCACATATAGGTATTATAATTTATTATCTTAAAGCATGGTTTCTTTCTTAGTAAAGAAATAAATTTATTTTTCTCCTATTTTCCCTACACAAGTAAGTGTAATCAGCTATAATGAGTTGTAATGGATATATATATCTTGGGGATACTTTAGCTAATGTAATGTATGATTCAAACCCTAGGAATTATGATAGGGGGTATGTTGAATAATATTATGAGGATGGATAATCTTTTTGTTCACACTATCTAGCATATAAGAAGGCTTCACATTCAAACATACATGTATCCATACTTGAAAATAAGTTGGAGTTAGATAGGATTCTTGAATTAAAGATGGAATGTGAAAAATAATCAAGGATCTATTATCACAAAAAACCTTGCTATTATAAAAAATAGGTTTATTGATAGATGATTGGATTGCTTGAAGGCCTACAAGAGGTTAGTCCACATAACACAATAGATTGGTGTAGCTATCATGTAGAGGATAAATCATATACATATTCATAATAAGATCATGATTGGCCATAATAATTCCTTATTCATAATGATTCCTCTCTTTTTCTCCGCTTCAAATGAGAGGAATTTTTTTTATATAAGCACCCCAATTGATCTTTTTGGACATAGGGAAGCCTAGGATCCTTTTTATATCTCCAAGGACTTGCACCGAAATTTTAATTATTAAAATAGGGAAAGTTTAGTTCAAGGTCACCTTCACCCTTGACTAGGTGTTTTTGGTCCAATTTTTTTTTGGGATGTGAGGGATTTTAATATATTTACCTAATCTAATATTGAAATAAATACATTATTAATATAAAAAATGCTATAGGAAAAATAGGGTGCCCATATAGTGTGAAATTTTCAAGGGTAACAATTTACGATGCTACATTTAGCCCCCACTTTAGTGAGAGCACGATCTTATGATCATAGTCATAATAAATGAATAAACTATTTTATCAAAACATTGAATAGATAGGATGACACCAAGCTAGGGGGTGCACTACCCTCAAACTTAGGATCCCATAAATTCATAATATTAATACAAACATGAAGCAAATATATCACACAAGACAAGGAAAGATTCAATCATACATAAGGCATTTAATGAGAAATCAACAAAGTATACATAAAAGAATACATAAAAAATACAAAAAGAAAACACAATGCATACAAGGAATACATGAAGCATACAAGAAATACACAAGGAAAAAATATGGAATACACAAGGGAAACATGATACACACATATAGAAAATAAAACACACACATGAAATGCATAATAAAAAATGTTAGCACATAAAATATTGAGTCAACAAGGTAAAGAGACCTTAGTATTTAAGGTTGTTTCAATTACCAAGCATCATCCATCTAATGCACAACATACATATATAAAATGATAAATGATAAATACAATTTCTCTCAAGGATACATAGATATATTGGATATAAAATTGTATTATGCTGGGTGTCCATATAAAATTGATATATAGTAGGTTCTATAAGGCTAGAAAGTTGTGTTATACTAGTTTATTCATGATACACATGGATCTGCTAGCTAGAAAGTTGTGTTATACTAGTTTACTCATGATACAAATGGATCTACTAGCTAGAAAGTTGTGTTATGCTATGTTTTCATGTAAAATTTGTCAAATTCATAGGCTAGCAAGTTCCATTAATCTAGGTCTATGGATTTTTTTGAAAGTACGCCTCAAGGATCACATAAATATTTATCATCACACGTGATGGATTGATAACCATGTCTCAAGTGGAATTATAAACAACATGACCACCAATGGGGTATGTAAAGAAGTCAAATCTCATGACACCAATGAAATTGATAGGGTGATATGCCCCCCTTAAAATTTTAACATACTTGCTATGATGATATTTTAAGGAAAATAAGGGGAATAGGGGATCCTCAAAAAGGATGTACTCCTCCAAAATTATTTTTCCTTGCCCCAAAGTGTATAGGAAAGGATAACCATGCTAGATACTATTGTTTCATTACCATTTATGAAATGTTTTTACATGTAAGATTTTACCACAATGAATGGAAATGAGAAAACACATGGAGCTAATAATGCCACATAGTGAGGAGCAGCACTATAGAATATGGCTTATAATTTACAATGAATAGGTGCATCAACACAAGGAGGAGTTATAGCACCACAATAAAGAATTTGTTATATTTATAACTCAAAGTCTAATATTCATTGGTGGAATGAATATACACTCAATTATATGAATAGAAAGCTTAATCAAGTGGGATTTGAGAAGCCTTGGAAAAATGTAATATTTCTGATATATGGGATATAAAGTAGGAGACAATCCTTTCTCTTGTGAATAAAATTTGTATTACTTACCATGGGAGGTCATAAATACAATAAATGATGGAGGAATGATATGTAAATGAAGAAGAAAATTAGAAGCCTAAACCCCCTTTAGCAATGTACATTGTAGACTTCACATGATCCTTAACTCCTTGTTCCATGTTTTCACTATATCCAAGATTATAAATAATTTTAAATCCAAATCTATAGTTTTTTCCAATTTAGATGGAGGAGGATAATTCTTGTTCAAATGATTGTTGTTTGAAAGAGGAATATCAATACTATCATGAGAAATATTGATTCTTTTGTAAGAATGAAAAACCTTTTCGGGTTTTGAAATGTCATGATTAGGAGGATATTTGTTATATATTATCAACACATGAGGGATGAAAGCTAAAGATCCCCCATTACCATAATGGGATGATGATTTTTGTGGTTCTGTTGATGTAGAAGGAGATGATTGCAAAAATTAAAAAAGGTTCCTTGGGTTTAGATTGCAAGATTTTGTGCTCTCCCACAAAGAAGGGTTAAAAAAAAAATGAACCCCAATTTTTACCAAAAAGTATACTTAAATATGGATCATTTCCATTATTCAAAGGAGTTGTGTTGATGTCACTGAAAAAACCTTCAACTCTTTAGGCTTTGATGGTTAGATTTTATACTCCCCAATGAAATTAGGTATAAAATATAATGAAACCAAATCATCACCAAAGAGCACATTCCTAGTATCATTATCATTGGAAGATAATGGTTCAAATTTTGAAGATGGAATAAATGTATTAAGAGAGTTGGAAATGTTATGTTCGACTTTCAATTGTAAATAAATTTTTACATCTACTTTTACCATATATATATTTTTATTATACTGATATTTTATTATATGGTGAAGAGTAGATAGGAATCCCTTCATGTCATGAATCCATGGTCTACCAAGAAAAAGGTTATATGAAAGAGGATTAGACATGCCATGGATAAGGGAAGGAAAAATTTTGGGTCCTACTTGAATGGGTAGTATGATTGTACCAAACGATTGCTTACCAATATTATCAGAGCCATGAATATAAAGATTATTAGGTTTTATGAGAGACATATCTACACCTATCTTATGTAAAAGGTCAATTCTACAAAAAAGAAGATATGATCCATTATCGATTAGAGTATCCTAATTACATGATTGTTAATACAAACAAAAATAATAAGAGCATCATATTGGTTTCAAATTTTGAGAGGGGGTGATTCATGTTGACGAAATGCAATATCCAATTTTGTTTCTTGAATATACTCAAGGAAGGCTACTAAATCATTTAGTTTAATAGAAGCTAGTACATCAATCTTCTAAAAATACACTTGGAGCATCTCATGGTATGTGATGTTTGGATTAAGTCTAAAGAGAGATATTAGTTAGAGTATTATGAATTTCTCAACAATATTATACTCTTTGCCCATATGTTAAGGAAGATGATGTGCGAGAGAATATATGGTTGAGGAAATGGAATGGAAGTTTGTAATTTTCTGTTTTTTGTTATTTAGAATATTGTATGTGTGAGAAATTATATGATAATGTGGTTTCTGTGATGCAATTTGGTGTACATGATTATTTTGAGTGAGTTGTTTTGCAAAATTTAAGATGTGACTAGGAGGTTTAGGATGACTTGATGGATTTCCATTAAAGAGACTAATTTTATTTTATGGTTGAGGATATGATAAGGAGGATATATGATGAGTTGTGGGTTTACAATTTAGATTGAGCTGACTATTTGTTGGCAATCCTCTATCGATGGGGGGATCCAAGGTGATTTTTGAATCCTCATTTATGCAAGTCACCTTGCTAGAATTTGAAGGAGGAATGTGTAAAGTGGTGTTAATAAAGGTATCAATGATTGTATCCTCTTGTGACAAGATATCCTCATAATTATTCTGAAGGTCATCCAACAATAATGGGTTCCAAAGTTGGCACATCTTGATTTTTTTTTGAAATCACATATTTTTAGAAAAAAATAATGATTTAAGCCTTGACAGGTTCCCTATAAAGGGTTTTAATTGAAGACGATTATATAATACCCCCTTAGATCAAACCCCCTTGGATAGAAACTCTATAGCCTTAAATCATACCACAATGGATTCTCCTTCCCAGCTATCAAAATTCTAACAAAAAACCACTTTTTTTTTACCTTTTGAGGGATTAAATAAAGTCATTTAGAAATTATGTTTTGTAATTATGTATCCTTAATTATAATATTTTTTAAAATGATAATATTTAATTTTTAAATTTTATTATTATATTTATATTTTATTTCTTGTGAATCTGGTTTATTCACCAAACATCAAGGTATTTGTTTTTATTAGAGGAAAATAAGATTTTGAAGGGACCCAAAACCCTTTACAAAAATATCACTACTTTAAGATAAGACAAGTCAACATCATTGTATTTGTTTCACACACATGAAAAAATAGAAAAATAGAGAAAACAAATCTTAAAAAATTTATGGACTAGGTGTTGATGTCCTTGTTTCAGCAAAAAATAATAATTTCAACACATAAAAAATAAGTTATGCATTATGACATACACCTATGTACAAATTATATGTACTTTGACTTCAAAAAATTAATTGAAAAAATATGCAACAAAATATTATAAAAAATATCCATGTACTATATATTGATGTTATATATATATATTTTAAAATTATAATTTTATCCTTTCAAGAAAAAAATTATGCGTTATGACATAAACTTCACTTTTTAAATATTTTGTTTACTATAAAAATAAGTTATTAAACGTTACCTAAAAAAAATCACAATTGATTTCTATTTAATACACCAACACAAATATATAGTCTACACACAAATCCTCACAAATCATTATTTCACATCATCTCCAAATTATTAATGGTTTAGTTTTTGTAGGTTTCATAAAGTGAATGTTCGATGGAAAATTTGTATTCTAATGTCCTACTTTGGCTAGAAAGTGGGACGTAATATCAAAGGTTGGATATTCAAGGGAGAGAGACAAACACAAGGTTCATGATTACTTGAAGAATGAATATTAGGAAAGGTATGAATTATTTTTTTATCTTGCACCATGATATCCTCATGGATAAGAAAAATCTTGGTTAGTTGAAGGCTGATGTATATTACTTTTGATAGCATGAAATGGGGTTCAAGGAAACACCCCATTTTTCGTTAGAAAAGAAATATTTTCCTATAAAAAATAAGATTTTTGAAAAGAAAATAAAATTCTATGTCATTTTTTTAGCCTTATTATGTTTATTGTGGTTTAAGGTTCAACTTGCCGATCTATAACAACATCTAGATGTTTCAAGAAAAAATGCTAGAAATCGGGGCCATATTTGAGCATAGGCTACAAAGTAAGGTATGACACAAAAAATGAGGTCAAAGTGGTTAGATAGGGAGAATGATGAGGGTGTCCTAGTAAAAAACTATAAACATTTTAGGGTTTAAATCTTGCATGTTTAAAGTGGTTTTTGTAGGTTTTTGTGACAATTGAAGTCCAAAGTCTATCAAAGTTCAAGGAAATCATTATACCCTAATTTTATGATTAGAGGCACATGAAGGCATGAATGAGGAATTTTTAAGCATTAAAAAGAGCTAATGGATGGAATAAAATTTTCACTTGATTGTCTGTAGGAGGTATGAGGTAGGAGAAAGCATTGGTAAAACAAACATGTCAATGAAATGGAGGAAATATATGATTAGGTTTATGTTTTTGCAAGGAAAAATGCTTTAAATGCTCTATTTTTCCAAAGTAAAATATAAAATTTGAAAATTGAAATAAAATAATTCATATCTACTACCATAACAAGGAAAATTATATATAAATCAATGTAATTAAATACAAATATTTTGCAAATATGATCTTAATCAAAAATTATAATGTTTAGCATTTAATGAATAAAGAGTGTGAATTCTTAATTTTGAAAATGAAATAAATGCAAATCAATATAAAAATAATAAAATAAATAATTTTTTGATCAAATTTCAGATTGTATACCAATAAATCAGAAAAATTTCAACTATAGGATATGTCTGGTTCACCAAAATGTAGTGCAAAAAAGGAGATCCTAGAAATAACTAGTAGATTAACACAAATCAATATTTTTTTCCCTAAAATTAGAACTCAAAACAAAATGGGTGTTAATATTGGCTAACAACATAGGAGCCAGTATTCATTGGGTTTCGCTCCTTTTTTTCCAAGAAATTTTATTAATTTAATGTAAAATTATTGATATAATTTACTATGAAAACCTAATAAAAAACATAAATTATTCTCATAGATGAAACTAAAAATTGACAAGATAACAAGAAATCCAAGAATGGAGAATATTGGGGCAGCTATGATAAAAAAATGAGTATTAATTGAGTGGTCAAGGGTGAGGGATCTCTTAAAAATATATGGGATTCTTAAATGCTCAAAGTTTGGATTTAAGGGTGTAAGGAACCTAAGGTAGTAGAACAACTTCCTACACTAATCTTGAAAGGAGAATAATGCAAAAATTTACAGATCTTTAAGAATTACAAAAAATTAAACAAAAATAATATAAAAATCATGCATACCATGAAATAGTGATTTGTACATGGGGAAAACCCTTTCAGGAGAAAAAACCCACACTCCAAAAGTCGTCCAATATATTATTCAGAAATCACAAAGATTACAATATACTTGCTAAGAAAGCTTCTTACAGGAGTATCACCACTAGAGATCAAGAGACAACATGATCTCTTTAAGAATCTGAGAATACATCATCATCAACCACAATCATAATACAAATCCCTTATTAAATAGGGTTACATTCTAGGGCAAGACAAGCCGATAAAATATCTACCATTATATCTAAAACCTAATAACGAAGGGTCCAATATTTACAATATATAATTATTTAATATATGTCGACCATTTTAGGAGTTTCCTAAAAAAAGTTATCATACTCACATTTTTGTCTTTTCTACCATTGTATACACCTATTGATGTAACTAGGAAATATATATAAATATACATACATCCTTTCAACAATAAATTGTATACAGTTGCAAGGTTGAGATATATTTTCTCAACAAATCTCCCACTTTTCAAATACCTTGCAAGAGCAATGTGAGTATGTAAACATCATCTATTTAATTGTTAGGGGCCAAAAGGCTCATAGGCTTACTTAAAGAATCAACAACATTCATGAAAGTCTCTACCTTAATCAGCTTCACCCTACCATCTTCGACCATATCTCTAAAACAATGATACCATCCATCAATATGCTTGGTTTTGGCATGAAATGTTAGGTTCTTGGCTAGACATATCAAACTCTAACTATCAAAATAAATTATCATTGCACCTTGTTTTATTCAAATATCTAAACATAGTCTTTTAAACCAAATGGATTATTTACAAGCATGAGTAGCTGCCATATACTTTGCGTCAATAGTGGAAAAACCAACCACAGCCTGTTGCTTACTCATCCAACTAATCGCACCACCAATTAAAGTAAACACATAAGCATTGGTGGATTTTTTGCTATCAACATCGCCTACCCATTTTGAATCCACATAACCATGAATATCAAGGAAATCTCATCTTCAACCATATTACTATGATAACATAAGGAATAATCTGAGGTACCTTGTAAATATCTGAAGACTTTTTTAACTACATCCTAATGAACTCTAGTAGGATTGGACATATATCTGGAAATAACTCCCACTACTTGGGAAATGTTTGGTCTCCTAAAAACCATAACATACATCAAAATTGCAACTGTACTCTAGTAAGAAAATCTTCCCATGTTTTCCATCTCTAATGAAAATTTTGGACAATCTGACATAGATGGCTCTGTTCCAACTAAAACAAGAACACATAGTGGCCTAGAATCCTTCAAATCAAACCACTGTAAAATTTAGTTGACATACTTACTTTGGTCAAGCCATATCTTTTTGTCCACTTTATCTCTTTTAATTTCCATCCCAAGAATGTGTTTAGCTACACCAAGATCTTTCATTTCAAATTTATCAACAAGTTGATATTTTAGTTCTGAAATTATACCTTTCCCTTTGCCAATAAATAACATATCATCAACATATAATTTGATTATAGGAAACAATCACCATTAGTTTTACAGTAAACACAATGATATGATCTAGAATGCTTAAATCCCAAACTTGACACATATGTATCAAATTTTTGGTACCACATTCTAGGACTCTGTTTTAGGCCATACAAATATTACATGAATTTGCAAACCAATTTATCTTTACCTTTCACCATATAACACTCTGGTTGTGTCATATAAATATCCTCCTTGAATTCTCTATGAAGGAAAGTAGTTTTCACATCCATTTTCTCAACTTCTAAATTATAAGCAATATCAACAGAAAGAAAAAATATAATGGCTTCTACTTTTGCAACAAGAGAAAATATCTCACCATAATCAACACCCTCAACTTGAGAGTAACCTTTAGCAACCGACATTTCTTTTTACTTCTCAATACCTCCATATTAACCAATATTTTTCTTGAACACCCATTTATAACCAACAGGTTTTTGTCCTTCAAGAAATGGTACAAGATCCCAAGTATGTTTCTTTTTCAAAGATTCCATTTCTTCATACATAGCAATCTTCCAGGATCCTACATCATTCATACCTAGTTTCTCTTCTACATATCTGGGTTCATCAATGTTAGTATTTAAAGAAAAAATACATCTCCAATCATCAAGTGAATACCTTTCAAGTGGTTTTCTATGCCTTGTATACCTATGAACAAGCTGAGTTGGAGGTTCTTTCTCCTCTTCTAAAAATTGAGAGCTAGATGAGCTCTCTTCAACTTCTTGTCTATCTCCGTTTCTCAATCCAACTTTCTCAGGTGTAGAAGGAAATTGAATCAGATCTTCCTATTTACTTTGTTCTGGCTGCAATGTAATAGAAGAGGGCTTAGTTTCTTTAAAAATAAAATTTCTACTATGTATTACCTTTTGTTCAATAGGATACCAAATATTGTATCCTTTCACACCATAACTATATCCAATGAAAAAACATTTCATAGCCTTGTTCTCCAACTTTTTTTTTTCTCCTTTGACACACGTGCATATGCCTTGCAACAAAAAAAATCTAAGATGTCTTAATGAAGGCTTGCAACCCTGCCTCTATAGGTATCTTGTCAACAAGCGCTGATTTAAGAGACCTGTTAATCAAGTAACAAGCAGTAGGAACTGTAGACACCCAAAAATTTCCTATTACAATACCTTGTCACAACAATATATCATTTAGACATCTTGTAGCATGTTGTGTGTAGTGTCCCTCTAGTTGCTACTGTATGTTTCAGGTTGCTTATGTTCGGTTGCTAGTTGTTTTAGCTGTTTTTGAATATTATGCTACTTTGTTTCAATTACGACACATAATAAGCTAGTTTTTATACTTGATTGATGATACATTAGATACATTGTGATCGTTTCATTATGTTCATGTGACGACATTATGATAGACTTTATGTGTGTTATGATTTTATGTTGTTTATGAGCTTTAGTGTATTTATGATGATTTATCTAATGTTGTTTATGAAGTATTGTTGCATGTCGGTCTTGGTGAAGGAGATAGTGTAGCATTACTCACTCGAGAGTACCCTGCTACGTTGCGACTCTCTTTGATTGTGTGATTGTCGATATATGTAGATATGTTTTGTAGTATTTTTTTATGAAGTTTACAGGTACCGGGCATCAAATCCACCTGCTTTTTCAAGTTTGAGCATGCCATGACCCAATGGAAACATGTTGTTTCAAAGATAATGTTAGGTCCTTCCACTTTGACCATCATTCCCTTATAGGATGAGTATCTGTTTGTTACTTGTTGTTTTTTGTCATTCATTTATGTCATGTCATTCATATTTTTGTCATGTTTGGAAATTGATTTATTAATTGTTTAAATGGTGTTTTGATAAAAAAATTGATTTAGTGTAATTTAATTTAAATGTTAAATTAAAATAATTATATTTAGGTAATTTTATAATTAAAGTTGATTATTATTTTAAAAGGTTTGATTGGTTGAATTAAATAAAATGGGATATTTAATTAAAGGTGATTATTGAATTTAATGTGCAAACTTATAGATATTTTAAATAGTTTTTTTCAATAGATTATGATAAATATCTAAAATCTTGATTCAAAATGAGAAATTGTTGAGTAATTATTTAATTAGAACTATCCATTCAATTTTCTTTGCATGCTGACAGTTAGTTAATTTTTGTAATTATAAGTTAATTAAAAAGGAATTAAACAACTTTATTTATCAAAGTGGTTCTCGAAAATTGGAATTGGGGATTTTTTGGAAAATTTGTTTTCATAGCAGTTTTTGGGAAACAAAAATTTCACTTCTTCTTTGTGTTTTTGGTTGAAAATTTTGCAGATAGTGAATCTAAAGGTTTTGCACTTGTCGGAAAGTTTAGAGTTTCACATTTCCTATATCTTGCTTCAAACCACATCGCAATTCCAAGATATTATCGGATTTTTTTAAATTTTTTTGTATTTTTTTGAATTGAATCGTCTGAATGTCATTTATGGTTTTGGATTTTCCTCATGGTAGAAATTTCTTTCTTAATATCCTACACAAACATCAAAAAATAAAATTGTTATTATTTAGTTTTGATTAATTGAAGAAAATTTTGTAGTGAAATGAAGGCTTTCGAAAACCTTGCAAATTTTGATTAGTGTTCCCAATGCAGTTCTTCTGTTGACATCTTCTGATTATCAGATCATTTTATCACCATGTAGATGTCTGAACTCTTATTCATTTGTCTCTGCCATTGTTTGGTTATTCATTCACATCCTCTGCATCGTTGTTAATTAAAATTTCTTGGTATGTGTATCCTATGTAATATTCATGAAAGGTGTCTAATGTATTTTGAGAAAAATCTCTTTGCGTTTTCAGACTCCTTCATTGCCGTAGATCGCCTGTAGGAATTATTAATTTTTAGCATATGGTTGATGTGCTTCAATATTTGGATCTAAAGAAATCTTCCTTAAAATATTACCGCCGCCCCTGTTCTTGACAATTTCTCTTTGGTTTGCAAATAACTCTCTCCATTTGTAGGGTTTTTGGACTCGTAATTATCAGTGATATTCAACCAACGTCCTTGCTGGATTGTGTACGGTCTTTACCATGTCATCCCCTCCATCTTGTGCATGCAAGCTTGGTGTCATTTTCCATCACTGTTTCACTATGTCATCTGCTCTTTACCTGATCTTAGTATCCTGTGGGACACAAGTTCTCTCAATTCTCTTATGCATGGTTTTTTTATTTTCTTGGTCGTCGGTGTCTTGGGTATCTACATTTAGTTTTGAAGTTTAGGGGTTAGTGAGATTGTATGGCATCCATTTTGTATGTCGCTATGTAATTTTTAGCTTTTTTTGTCTTAAACATTGATTGAATCAAGTATCCCTCTAGCGTTAAATTTGATGGATTTAAATTTAGCAAGGCTTTGAGTTGTTTGCATGCTATATTCTATCTTTTACCTATGATTGCGCATTTACCTACTTGTTGCCTTGTCATTCTCGTGCCTTACATGTTTGGTATGATGCCTCTAGTGTTGTTTTCCCTTAGTCATCTCCTTATTCAGCTTGAGGTTGCTAAGTAGACGTTTATTCTTGTATGTTTATCTTACCCTTGGATTTTTGTTTTATATAAAGCAGTACATATCTCATCTGATGATGCTTCTTATGACTGTGAGTTCTTATCATTCGTCGCATGTTTCTTTTATTATCTCTATGGAAAAAGATTTTAATTGTTAGTCATTGTTCATGTAATTTATTGTTTAATTGGTGCATGTGTTTGAACTCCTATTCTTTCTCTTTCCCCGTCGTCTTGAATGCATGTATCAATATTTTTTCTTTATCATGGCATACATGCATTTTTATCCATCTCTTTATCTTTGTAATGTGAAATGATAGATTATTACTTTTGATAAATTATTTTAATTTATATATATATATATATATATATATAGGTTGTTTGTGAATGATTCATTTTAAGTATTGTGTAGCACAAATATATTCTAATGTAAAAATGGATACATATATAATATATATGTATACATATTTAAATTCATATACATAAATCATAATTGATTGGCTTTTGCAATTAGTTATTGAATGTAAAGAATTTAAATTATTCTTAATGAAGGATGATTTTGATTTATTTGTTTAAATAAAACAAAATAAATTAGACGTTTTAATTATGCCAATGTGTTATATTTTATGACTTTAGTTCATGAAGATTCGATGAGAGTATAAGATGAGCAATATTATATTTGTTGTTAAATTATCTTCTAGAGGCTAGGAAATGGAAATTTTTTCTGTAAGGTTTGTGATGGTTATATTTTGATGTTCTATTATAGTGATTTCATTTGGGATTTAGCCATGCACATTATGATATTACATTGGAGGTATTTTGAAAGTTAAATGGTCTACGTCATGTTATGATGTGTATATTCATGATTTTGCTTCAAGTGCATGATGGCTATCCTATGTATTTGTCAATATGTTATTTTATTGTATATAGGAAGAGTGGCATGTGATAGGGGCTAGAGCCCTAAGAGGTAACAGGGGTAACCTATTGGGAGTTTTTAATTAAGTGAAAACCTAATTCAATGTACTAGGGTTTGGGTAGTGTTCACTAAATAATTCAGATAATTGATTGCCTCACCTTATACCTTAGTGCTTTTATAGATTAAGGGTATGTTGAGATGGCCTAGAATGGCATGATCATCTACTTTATCTTCTTAAGAGGTAGTTCAATTCCACATGAGTTTGTTTAGGGGCCAGGAATTGGTAGAGATTGTGAGGGTAACTCATTATAAGGGCCGATAGTCTAGGAATATTCACCAAAGTAACCTAAAGTAAATTGTGTGATGACACTCTTATCCTAATACATGTTATGTGGTCTCTTGTGTAGAGTTACCTTTTTGTTATGTTGTTTCCTCTGGGAGATTTTTTTAATCATGTGGTTTAGATATCATTATGTTGTTATGTGTTTGTTAAGCCATGTGATGTTAATTTTTTTCTTCATGTTTGTTTGTCTTTGTGGACCTGATATTATCTCCTAACACGGGGAGGTGGAATTTTGAGTACAACATGGTTGGGAGGAATGTGCTCTATCCTCCATTGGGTCCCCCTATAGGTGATGTAGTATGTGTTTATATTTTTCTTTTGATAGGTTCCTGATTTTACATTGTTCATGGAGTTGGACATTGAGCATGCACATGAACAAGATTGATAGATATGTCATGATCGTAATCTATATTGTATACATTCTCGATGATTATGTGAGACCCTATTGTAATGTTATTATATTATAATGAGATTTTTCACAATCTCACTTGATGTAACATGTATATGCAACCTAACTTCATTATGAGTATGTAATTGGATTATTCACCATTGATGTGATATATTCCTATTTTTTATGTCTATGGTTTAATGATGTGAAGTTTTTACTTGTGAATGTTTTAGTAGCATTGTCACGGAACCCTAATAACATTTGTGTAGATGTTTACTTTGTACTTGTGTTGTAATCTAATGTCTTTAAAAAAAAATTGTTCGGTTATTTTGTTGCTTTATGCATGTTGTTTTCTAGGTTCCATGGTGGGGCATTACATTTTTCTCTAGGCACCCATTTCACCATCTAATTAGTTAAATAAATCTTATTTATTTGAATAATTTCTTTTATTCCCTTTCTATTCGTAATCCCCCTCTTCCTCTAATTTTAATTAAATAATTTATATCATTTAATTAATTAAATCATTTCTTTTCATAATCCCTCCATTCTTCTAATGTTAATTAACTAATTTATATTATTTAAATAATGAAATCATAGATCCAACATTAATTAAATAAATCAAATATTTATTTAATTAATAAAATCCTAAAAATATCTTCTGGATTTCTTTCCAAAATTGGAACTCATGTGTATCTAATTAATTTATTTAATTACATAATTCATCAGTTATCCCTCTCATCTTTTTTCGGATTTATGTCCTTTAAAATATAAAATCAAATCTTTCTATCTTTTTAAATCTTATCTTATCTTGTTGTGTTTCCTCTTTTGTCAGAAATCAAATTCTTATCAAATATCATCTCCAAGATCAAATCTTATCTTTGTCCACATCAAAGCGCTATAAATATAGCCTCTCAGAAGCCATTTAGGGGATTCGATTCTTCAAGCATCCTTATGTTGTCAAAATCATTCTTGAATCTTTCATCCATCACTATCTTTCATCCTCCATCTATCACCTTCATCATACTGTTATGTTGTTGAATTAAGCAACCAAAATTCCTCCAACAATCAAACCTTTAAAGTCTTGCATTCTCATGCGAGGTTGAGAAGAGCAATGGAGATAAATCAAGCATAATATGGAGATCAGTTTGTATTTGTGTTTATTATTTTTATTTTCGTGTTGTCTCGTGCTTCATTGTTCTTGTTAGGGTTTCATTATTTATGTTTATACATTTATCTTGATTTAATATTTTAACCCTAACTAGAACAATAGCTTCAGACCAAAACCTTTATTTTAGGCTAGCATCACTCAACATAATCCTAGCCTTCTCCATCAATCTCTTGTTCATTCTTTCTACAACTCCATTATGTTGTGGAGAATACAAATTTTTCTTTTGTCTATGAATACCACAATATTTACATAATTTATTAAAATTATTAGAGAAAAATCCCACCGCCATTATCTGTCCTCAAAATTTTTATTTTCTTTTCAGTCTACAACTCAACCATTGCTTTAAATTCTTTAAATCAATTGAAAAATTTAGATTTACTCTTTGCAAGATATACCATGTCCTTCTACTATAATCATCAATAAATGAAACATAATGTTTGGATTTACCAATTGAAGTAACATCTACAAGATCAAATACATTAGAATGAATAAGATCTAATACACCACAAGATTAATGAGAAATTGAGTAAAACTAAACACGGTTTTATTTTCCATAAATGCAAAGCTCACAAAAATCAAATTCAAGATTACAATTAGACATACCTTCAACAAGGTTTTTTTTTTCAAGGCTCTTAGACCCGTTTCTACAATGTGGCCAAGTATTTGGTTCCATAACATAGTTTTCTCTATAGGTAATTTCAGAAGAGAGATAACCCTTGGGTACCCAAAAGCCATTACCATTTGTTAAAGGTGAAACCCTCATTTCTTCCACAAACTTTGTTTTCACAAAAGTAATATTGCACTCAACAATGCATACATCAAGCTTATATAATGTGCCATATCTAACACCTCTAGTAATCATCATAGCACCTCTAACCATCTTATATCCCACATTATAAAATACTACCTATACACCCACATCTATTAGTTTTCTCATAGATAACAAATTTCATGCTAATCCAAGAATATGCAACACACCATCAATCATTTTTAGTCTACCATCAAGAAACTTGATTTTAACTTTAACACGACCAACAATGTATAAATGAGAATCATCACCCAAGTACACCTTACCTCCATTGAATTCTTCATATTTAGAAAACCAAACTCTATTAAAGTTCATAGGGAAGGATGCACCTGAGTTAATTAACCATGCATCATTAGCTGCACAAGTTTCCAAGGCTGCAATGAATGCATCACCATGTTTCTTCTTGGCCTTAGAATCAAAGTCAAATTTCTTGTTTTACATATTATCTTCATCTTTGTATTCCTTATGAACATTTCCAAGCTTTCCACAACTCCAATAAATAAATTTAGACTTTCTAGGAGATTTAGATCTCCCCTTGGACTTGAATTTTTTATGCTTCTCATTCTTATTTCCTTTTTCCTTAGGTCTTCCATGAAAATTTAGGGCCTCCTTGGTAGTGATGGAAACCTTCCTCCTCATCTCTTCATAAAGAAAAGAACCCACAATATCTTCAGTCTTTAATATAACAAAATTAATCCCAATATCCATAAGAAGAGAATCCCATGAATCAAACAAAGAACAAAGAAAGATTTGGCATTTATCCTCCTCATCGATTTTGACATCAAATGATTCCAATTGAGCCACCAACATATTGAATGCTTCTAGGTAGTATTTGATTTGTGCAACCTCTTCCATTCCCAAGGAATACAAATTCTTCCTCAAGAAAATCTTGTTCTCTAAAGATTTGTCTTGATATATCTCACATGCTTCTTCCATAGTTTTTCTGTGGAGGTCTCTTCATGGAAATTAGTTAAAATAGAGTCTCCCAAGCATAATCAAATTAGACCCTTGGATTTACAATCCATAGCATCATATTGAGTAGCTTGAGTAGGATTTGTAGGCCTTGAAACATTCTCATCAACAAAATCCCATAGATCTTGATCTATCAGTAGATCCTCCATTTTTAGCTTCCACGTCTCAAAATTATTTCTAGAAAATTTCTCCACGTTTATTCTACACAAGCTCTCTAAAATTCCATCAACAAGATCACAAAATTTCTTCTGCACTTGCTCCCACTGAAATCTAGATTAGTTCAAAAAACCCAACAACCCACAATTGAAACCAAAAGCGATCAAGCTCTTATACCACTTGTAAGGAAGCTAAGGTAGTGGAACAACTTCCTACAATAATATTGAGAGGAGAATAATGAAAAAATTTAGAGATATTTAATAGTTATAGAAACTTAAATGAAAATAATATAAATATCATGCATACCACATCATAGTGATTTGCGTGGGGAAAACCCTTTTGAGAGAAAGACCCCACACTCTAAAAGTTGTCCAATATATTATTAAAAAATCACAAAGATTACAATATACTTGCAAAGAAAACTTCTCACAGGATTATCACCACCAAAGGTCAAGAGACAACATGACCACTATTAGACTCTCAAAATTTATCACCGTCTACCATATTGGTAATACAACATCCTCATAAAATAGGGTTATATTCTAGGGAAAGAAAAGGCAAAAAAAATCTACAGTTAGATCTAAAACCTAATAACAAATGGTCTATATTTATAATATATCATTATTTAATGTATGTCGATCATTTTAGGATTTTCCTAAAAAAGTTAACAAGCTCACATTTTTCTCTTTTTTACCACTATATACACCTATCAGTGTAACTATGAAATATATATAAATATGTATACATCCTATCAACAATAAACCATATATACTTGTGAGGTTAAGACACATTTTCCCAACAAAGGGTATAAGTTTGGTCTATGTTTTCTTGTAGCTTTCTGTTAATGAAAATTTTGGATCTAACACGCACACATGAAAAGAGGGGAAATGGTTATGATGTATAGGGACTTTCCTAAGTCAAACCTCATTTTGGTGTTCCCACCTCCACAAACAATAAAATTATTATGCTAAAGTGGACTTACTCTAGGTCGAACAAAGGCCTAATAAACAATAATTAATTGTAATAACAAATGATAATGAATAATGTCATCTTTTTTGGCATAATGTTTTCATTGATTTCAAGGGGTAGATCAATGGAAGCTTGGATTTCATTGAATGCCAATGAATCAATGTCTAGAAGAATTGGCAAAGATTGATGGAGAGAAGAGCCTATTTTGCAAAAGTTGCAAAGTTGCTCAAAAGATGTAATGTTGTCATGTTTTTATAGAGGTTACTTCTATAGGTTAGAGGAGAAAACTAGGGCTTGATTCAATATGGATTTTTTGAGAGCTTTCCATTGATGTGATTTGTATATCTTGATGATAAAAATGGTGCTTATAATTGTTTTATGTTTGTTCTTGAACATAATTAGGGTTTAGTAGGTCAAACCCTAAGGGCTTCAGGAATGATGCCTTCATAGAGTATATTTTGATGTTGATTGGTGATTGACTATTGCATGTTGTTTAGGTCATAACTTAAGCCCTTTGTGTCATCAAGGTGCTGGTCCCTTTACCTAACACTTTTGGTTATCAGTGTTTCTGGTGGTTCTCAAAACCTTGTTAATATTTTCCTTGATAGTCCTTGCCATTGGCCAAAGTGTTAGAATTTGATATTATTTTCAAAACCTTTATCGACTTGTGAAGTGGTTATCAAAAACTTTATCTTTCCCATCGATGGCTACATGGTAGTTTATGAGTGCATCACCATATTCCTTCACATCACAGTTTATGGATTATCACAACCATGTTTATTTATCATGTGTGATATGTCCTTCAAGGAAGATCAACAATGCACATCTATGTTTGAAGACCCAACAACTATTGCTTCAATTCTTCACATAATTGTTGCAAAGAAAAAGGATAGTATGTAATCAAAGATATATGATGAAGATTATCAATGGTGTAAGTTGGTGAGCTTATATGATCAGATGGCTTTCACAATCCTCCTTTCTATCGCAGTTTTAAGTCTACAACAACCAAGAATTTGTGTGATATGTGATAAGCTCTTTAGAAGATCAATGATGGAGGTTGAATAATTATGATCAAATGGCTATCACATGTGTTCACATCAAAATTTGTATTCAAGCCTGCAAAGGAAAAATTGCAATATGTGATGTTAGTGGAATGTGATGTCGTAAAGACAAATGATGATATCTTATTACATCACATGAATGATTCACATCACAGTTGTGAATCAATAACGATGAGGTATATTTACAATATACGAAGCATGTGGATGGTGATGTCAGTGATGAAAGATGACATAATGGGATTGTATCACAAGGATTGGTCACATCGCATCTAACCTTGTTCAAGTCACAAGGCGATCAATGATATGCAATGGGAGAAAGAGTTAGTGGAATATTATATAATTAGGGATAGGTGGCTAGATACAATTTCATCAACAATGTTATTTATATTGTACATGTGAATAACCTAACACCAAGGAAATATGTGATACACTAAAGGGCTGTGATGAAGAAATGGTGGGTCTTCTATTCAATTAACAATTGAGTGATAGGAAAAACACATGTCCAGTAAGAAAAGTGGAATTTTTATATTGCATCATGTGGTTTATTCATATCATGAATAACATCCTTTGAATGCAAACTAAGTTTCACTAGGCAAAGATAACGTGATGGTGATCCAATGAAAAATATCTAGGGATTGTGATTGAATAGTGATCGCACCTTGGTTTGACATCACATAAATAATATTTGATTCCCTAGGTGAAAATAAAATATGCCTAAGTGAAGTGATAGTCATATGTGGAGAGATAAAGATTGCCGGTGATAGTTTAAAGAAGATCAATTTGATGACTGTGTTTTAAAGATGAGAGTTTGAACAAAAAGCGATTGATGGTGGCACAAATATTATAGATCAATGACCCAAATTCAAAGATGAATCTCTCTAATGAAGAGGTGGTGGTAATTGTGAAAAAACCCTCTATTGAGTTGAAATTGACATGAAAGACAAATTTAATTGGCATAATCATTCTAGCTACCATTGTTTATTGATGATAGGATAAATGGTCAGTGACGCAAATGTGTAGATAGTTGAAAATTAGATACAAATAAGATATAGAGAGTATGTATTAAATGCATATGAAACCCTAATTCTACATATTGCTAAAATTAGAAAATACATCAGATCTAGATAGGTAGCGCATTACTTGAGAAATGAATGCTTGTTAGTGAAGATATGAGAAAAGAGGAAAGAATTTTTTTTGGCTAAATGTTGAGAATATAAGGCATGTAGTAGAAAGAGTGACCTAGACTATAACATAGAATATTATTTAGATATTTCACTAAGAAAGAGGCAAAGAAGAAAAATAATGCACATGTGATAAGTTCTAGACTCTTATATTGAATATCTTCTAGGATATGTATTGTAGTGTATAGGTTTAGTGTAGAAATATAGAACATAGAATGTTCTGAGCGAAGAGGAGAAAAAGGGGGAAAGTGAAGAGTAGAGAAAGAAGAGAAGAGAAGTGCAAAGAGGTATGTGTTGCTGAGATTACAGTAGTAGCTTAGAGGATTCTTGCAGAGATACAGGGAAAAATTGAGTAGTTATAGATCAAACTTGTAATAGAGAACTGAATTCAAGTGAATCATTTTTATTTTTCATTGTAAATATGATTGGCTAGTGCCATTAGAAAACTCAGTTGGTCATCAGTGTAGGGAATTGGTGTCCCCTTGGAGTTGGTGCTCCTAAATCAAGGAGTTGGCTTTTCCTTGGAGTTAGTGCTCCTAAAACTAGGGGATTGGTGTCTCCTTAGGGTTGGTGCCCTTGAACTTTGTAATCAGATATTTCTATTATGATGATAGATTTGAGTAGTAGACTCAAGAAATTTTTTTCACCGTTCTTTTTCCCATCTTGGGTTTTCCATGCACATCTTGTGTTATGGGATTTTGTTTGTTTATGCATATCTCTCTATGTGTTGAGTGAATCTGCATAAAGGACCAAAAATAATTATTTTTAAATGATCTACAAATTCAACCCCCTCTCAATAGATTGTTGTGTTCCAAAAACCTTAGATATGAAATATTTGTTGAAGCGATGTTCACACCATATGTTAACACAACGAGTTGATTGATAAATGATTGAATTTCTTGAAGACCTGCAAGAGGTTGGTCCACATAATACAATAGATTTTTATAGCGAGCATGTAGAGGATAAATCATGATATACATCTTCATAATAAGAGTAGGTTTGATAATAATAATGCCTTTTCCATAATGCTTTCCCTTTTCCTCCTCTTCAAAT
The DNA here is from genome assembly GCA_007115665.2 of Sequoiadendron giganteum. Classification (NCBI taxonomy): domain Eukaryota; kingdom Viridiplantae; phylum Streptophyta; class Pinopsida; order Cupressales; family Cupressaceae; genus Sequoiadendron; species Sequoiadendron giganteum. The sequence goes on from CM021108.1 coordinate 197,591,926, forward strand.
GAGAGGAAAATTTGTTTATATATAAATCCCAATTGATATTTTTGGACATAGGTCAACTTGGGACCGTTTTTAAATCTCCAAGGACTTACACCAAATTCTAATTATTAAAATATGTCATCTTTAGATCAAGGGTGTTGTCATCCTTAACTGAGTTTTTTTGGCCCAAATTATTTGGGATGTCAGGGATTTTAATATATTTTCCTAATTTAGTCTCAAAATAAATAAATTATTAATATAATTAATGCTACAGGAAAAATAAGGTATCAATATAGTGTGAAATTTTTAGGGGTGAAAATTTATTTTGCTACAAGATCACTATATGGAAAGGAAAAGATTTGGTATGATGGTTTCTTAGATAATTCATTTAACTCTTGGAATCAACTTGTGGTTTCATTCAAAGAATATTTATTCTTGGACCTCATTGATCTTATTGAAAAATTACAAAGCATTAGATAAAAAGGAGTAGAGTCCAACATGAAAGTCATTCGCAAGTTCTTTTTTTCTTTCCTAAATCATAAAAATTTCTAGAATAACACACCTACCTATATTTGATCATATATCAAAACATTGAGAGGGGTGGAGGGTGAATCAATATTGTATCAAATATTAAACCCGCTAGAGTAAATTGAAACTTAAAATTTACAAAAAAAAAAGAAACATAAAAATTTAACACAATGGAAAACATAACACACCACCAGATATATATGGAAAACCTCATTAGGGGAAAACCATGGTGAGAAAATATTCTAGTAGATACTATCCTAATCTAGCCTCACAAATGAATCATAGTGTGGATGCTAAAATCTTCAAGAAAGGCTTAAACAATTTCATGTTGTTGGCACAAAAGTTTATTTAAACCAGCAGACTTAGACATCCCTATGAAATATTTAACCATGTTAAACAATGCAACTAACGAAGACAAATACAAGCTAAATAAAACCATATGAAAACATGATTAACCCTTTATCTCATAGTGGATTGGTGCCACCTTGTTGTGTAGTAAGCATCCCTTTCCCAATCCTTGAACAAGCTGAATGATGTTATGGACAAGATTAATTCTCAAAATAAAGAGAGTAACCTTGCTTGAAATCTGTGAAGTGAAGGTGAATTTGAGCATAGTAAGTTTACTCAAAGTTGTGTGTTGTTCAATGAGGAAAGGAGTCTCTAATTTATAGATTTCCAAAATGGAAGAGAGAATGAAATAGAGCAATGTGGGATCATTCAACATCCAATGGCCAAGTGCCACTTGTCAAGATGTGAATGGTTGAGGAATGAACACATTTTGGTCAATGTGCATGATAAATGCCATTAGGTGGGATTTCAAATTTGAGAAATGACATGTGAGAAGGAAAAAGGAATGAAATAAATGCCACTTGGCTCAATGCACAAGGACATGTAAGAGGAATGAATTCCTTGCTGGATGTACAAGTCCACTTGGACTTTTTGAATTCAAACAGGGGAATATTCCCTTTTGATGCTATGTGAGGGAAAATAGAGAATTAAATAAATCAAAGTAATTGATTTATTGTGCAAGTTGCATTCTCTAGAGGATTTTAATGAGAGAGATTAACTTAATCAAGGATTTGATTAATTTTATTGAAGAATTAGATGATTTGACAATTTTGATTCAAATAGATGAATTAATTTAAATTAGAATTGAGAAGAGTTGATTAACTAAATAAATGGTTTTGATTTATTTAACCAAATAGGAATATGTTAGATTAAATCAAATAAGGTTTAATTTATTTAATTTAATGAGAAGACTTTAGAGATTTAATCAAATAAAATGAATTATTTAATTAAATAGAAATGTAAGGTTAATTAAATTAAATTGATTAATTTAATCATTGGAGGAGACATACTTAATTAAATAATTATGACTCATTAAATTAAGAGGCAGAATATGATGAAAATTTTAGAGTATGATTTAGGAAGAAATGTTGTTAATAATCAAGATCAAGTGTGTCAAACTGAAATTGTACATTTTTCGTGTCTACATTTTGCCCCTCTTTGAAGCAATGTACTTGTTGCATTGATTCAAAGAATAAACTGTTGTGATCAAAATTCAAAATTTCTTGATTTTTTTTCGAATGCCCCACTATTGCCCCAGCGGAAGGATTATGCTGGTATACTGCTCCCTTGAGATATCGAACAAGAACGTACGATTTTTCGATTGATATCATGATAAAATTCGAGAGGATTGGCTCTATTGATCTGAGAATGAAAGATAATTCTTTGATGTAGACAGATATGACGATGTATAGAAAGTCATCGACTATAGGTAGTCTCATGTATACTTTGATTCAACACACCGATTTTAGATAGAAATGTTAGTAAAGATAGAAGAATAAGAAGAATGAGATGGATGGAAGGAGGATCCACACAAGTTCACATTATTATCGATGATGATGATGTATTGCTTACTAGGAGTTGGGATTTTCAAAGGGTCAATTAGTTTATGTTTGATAATACACATAGGTACGATGCATCAAGGTATAAAGGACCAGTATGGTGTTGTACCAAGTGTGATGGACTTTGACTTGTCAATTAGGTAAGAGTATTCTTGTTCACACTTAGCGTACATACTTCATTCAGGATGTAGTTCAGACATTCTAGACATCTCGAGCCAAAACATAGAAAAGCAGGCCTTCCTATGTGGTCAAGAAGATACCTAAAACACCCTCCCTACCAAACAAACAAAGCACGCATGACTAAGTTATTTTACAAGAGTATCCTACAAACACAATAGATAAAAAAGATAATAATCATTGCCCCATTTCTTTCTCTCTAAACCTGATTTGTTTAGGCATCATCGAGAGGTCCTTGCAATAAGCACAAAATAAGATAATTCAATAAAATACCAAAATAAAGTAAACAAACAAGCTAATGTTCTTCATACTGCTAGCCAAGGCTAAACTACTATGAGGGGTACTTGATGCTTATGTCCATCATAGGAAAGCTTCATCATAGGGCATGTTGTGATCAAGGTTTTGATGGGACTGATTTGGGTGATAAGCTATTGATACTCTGATTTGACCAACTTGCTTGCTTACTGACTTAGACTTTCAAGACTCTGACGATTAGAGTGTTCAGTTTTGAACCTACTAAACTTGCTTCTAACTGATTGACCAAAGGGTGAATGTGATGATTGACTTTATTATGAATGATGACAGATCACAAGTGAGAACGAGATGAAATGGATGCACCATTTTGGATTTTTCGGATATTTTGAGGCTATTTTTGGTATTTTCAGATTTTACGATGAAAGGACTAACTTAAAGACCTATCTTAGGGGTCTCAAGAACTGATCCATAGATTAGCCTTGCCTACATTATACAAGCAGAGACCATGTAGTTTGACTGATGATGGACTAACTTGATGATGATATGGACAAATGGATTGTCATTTTTGTTGCTTAAAGGATTGACCTAAGATGTAGACCAGATGTGCAAATGGATTTCCAATGTGACATATGCCTAAGGACTGAATCTAACTATCTCAGGGAATGATCAAAGATCAACCTTGCCTATGTTCAAGCTCAGAGATGATGTAGTTTGACAAGGTGAAATATTGACAAGACTCAATGATGAATTTTTTGAAGATATTTTGATATTTTGACATGTTTTCGGATTTTTGAATGATTTGGATGTTTTTGGATTTTCGATGAATTTTTTGAATGTTTTTGAATTTTTGACATTTTGAGAAGATTTGAAGAATATACATGAATTTGATTTGATGTTGATATAGAAACATTCCCCCAATGTGGTGCGATAGACCACTTCGATAAAGGCGGGATAAACTGACCTTAGGAATATGCCAAGTAGTACTATATGATGGAATATGATATGGACACCAACTCAGGCTATGGTATGGAGAAATGACATGTGGATGCTAAAATATGCAAGAGAGGCTTAAAAAATTTCATGTTGTTAGCACGAAAGTTAATTTAAACTAGCAAACTTAGACATCCCTATGGAATATTTAACCATGTTAAACAATGCAACTAACGAAGACAAATACAAGCTAAATAAGAGCATATGCAAACATGATTAACCCTTTATCTCATAGTGGATTAGTGCCACCTTGTTGTGTAGTAAGCAACCCTTTCCCAATCCTTGAACAAGCTAAATGATGTTATGGGCAATATTAATTCTCAAAATGAAGAGAGTAACCTTGCTTGAAATCTGTGAAGTGAAGGTGAATTTGAGCATATTAAGTTTACTCAAAGTTGTGTGTTGTTGAATGAGGAAAGGAGTCTCTAATTTATAGATTTCCAAAATGGAAGAGAGAATGAAATAGAGCAATGTGGGATCATTCAACATCCAATGGCCAAGTGCCACTTGTCAAGATGTGAATGGCTGAGGAATGAGCACATTTTGGTCAATGTGCATGATAAATGCCATTAGGTGGGATTTCAAATTTGAGAAATGACATGTGAGAAGGACAAAGGAATGAAATAAATGCCACTTGGCTCAATGCACAAGGACATGTAAGAGGAGTGAATTCCTTGCTGGATGTACAAGTCCACTTGGACTTTTTGAATTCAAACAGGGGAATATTCCCTTTTGATGCTATGTGAGGGAAAATGGAGAATTAAATAAATCAAAGTAATTGATTTATTGTGCAAGTTGCATTATCTAGAGGATTTTAATGAGAGAGATTAACTTAATCAAGGATTTGATTAACTTTAATGAAGAATTAGGTGATTTGACAATTTTGACTCAAATAGATGAATTAATTTAAATTAGAATTGAGAAGAGTTGATTAACTAAATAAATGGTTTTGATTTATGTAACCAAAGAGGAATATGTTAGATTAAATCAAATAAAGTTTAATTTATTTAATTTAATGAGAAGACTTTAGAGATTTAATCAAATAAAATGAATTATTTAATTAAATAGAAATGTAAGGTTAATTAAATTAAATTGATTAATTTAATCACTAGAGGAGACAGACTTAATTAAATGAATTATAAGTCATTAAATTAAGAGGCGGAATATGATGAAAAGTTGAGAGTATGATTCAGGAAGAAATGTTGTTAATAATCAAGATCAAGTGTGTCAAATTGAAATTGTACATTTTCCCTGTCTACACATAGTTACCACTTTTTTTTAGGGCTACAACCCAAGGAAGAACTACTCCCTGTAGAAAGGTGTTAGGGTCACTCCCAAGGAAGCTACAACTACCAGTTGACTTTGTTTTAGGGGTTCAACCTAAAGAAGCAAATAATCCTTGATATGTAAAAAGCCTCAAAAAATATTAGAGCATGAGAGTTCTACTATCTGAAGCTGACAATGAAGCTCAATCCTTTCATGATTGCAATTCTACTTTTTCCCTTCTCTTTTGATGATTGCAATTATTCTTTGACAACACTTCTACAACTTCTTCAAATGTATCCTCTTTAGCTTACTGAATCATGAATTTTAGCCTTCAAGAAGTTCTAACTTTGGCTCACTACCTCCAAAAATCAAGTAGGCACACTCTTCACTTTCCTTCTATCACAAAATAGGATCAATTTGAATTTGGATAGGATCTTCCACTTCTACTCTTTCTCCTTCAGTCACTTACATAAACAGCATAATGCATTAGACATCCTCATCACATCCTCCCAACCTAGATCAACTAGGTTTACAAGTTTACATGATATTACTTGATTAAATTATATATGTCATCCTACAACAAAGAATATTACAATTACAAGTCGACCAAAGATCAAACAACATAAAATGTGTAGAGGGAAAGATCCAAAATGGACTACACATAATACCAAGAAGAGGTAAACAAGTTTCAGATCTGAACAAATGCTTAATTTTGTCCTAAACACTCTTTAAAACTTTGGTCTTCAATGAACAATATCCACACACTTTGCACACTCAAATTAGGTCAACCTTAAGCAAGAAAACATGCAAATTGTAGCATGCCAACCATTACAACATTGGATGTACTCATGAAAGATGAAAAATTACTTGCACTTCTCCTAGATGAGTCAACATGACCCACAAAATATCTCAAAAAACTTGAACTCTAAAAAAAATAAAAATTGTGGCACATACCTTTAACATACCTCAATCGGCTAGGCAAAAGTATAACCTAGAAACACTTTCATTTTGGACCATAACTTGTTCCATAGAAACCAAAAAAATATTGCAGAGCATGAAAAAACATCAAATGATCTCCAGGAACATTCTCCACTAGCCAATTCACCATTTCATACAACAACAAGTTGGTGCAAGCCACATACACAAAAACTATCCACTAGACCATATATTATTGCACTCTTTCAAATACAAATTTATATGTGGAGGAACAAATGATATGAAACTTTTGATATAACACCTTCACAAATCAATATAATTAAATTCTGATCCACACAACCATATCTACAAAAATAGAGGAGTGCAAAGCCAATCTTTGCACCACTGTGAGAATTCTCGCAAAAAAAACACTAAATTAAAACTATCAAAAGCACAAACACCTTTTTGGTAATTCAAATAAAATGAAACTTGGATCACACATGCTTTATAAACATATGAAGCTAACTTCCAAATTTTAGGAGAACAACAACAAGAATAGAGAGATGCAAAGTAATTCAAAAATTCCATGGCAGCCAAATAACTAGACTACAATACTGACAAAAAAACTACAACCAACTCCAACATCCTTATAAAATCAATAGCAAGCAAACTCACACTTTTGACATCATTGTAAACTAGACTTGAAAACCTATATTGACATGTTTCTTAGAGCCTATGTTGTTTCTTTACGCTCTAGGTCAATACACAAAGAATTGAAATTGATAGACATGTAACATGTATATAAGTTTGCTGATTTTATTGATGATTTGAGAAAATAAATGGTTGTAAAATCATTGTACTCAAGAATAGAAGTTTTTGATGATAAATTTAATGTTGAAGATAATTATTACTTGGATATGGAATCAAGTAGAAGCACAATATCAAGTGATGATTGTGTTCACAGAATAGTAGATGAAGGTGTTTGTGAAATGAATGAAAAAAATACAAATGAATATGGTAGTTTGTGCAACTATCTTCAACTAGATCAACCATCGATGGTTGAGATCATTGATGAAATCCAATATGTAGAGGAGTATGACACAATTTTTAGTTGTAGTGATATGGACAATGAAGAAGATACAAATGCAAGAGATTAATTTAGGAAGTTGATTTTTTAAAGAATGCACATGTTGATGATGTAAATAATGAACAAGAACTTTGTTTCTTGTTTAATCTCTTACCAAAATTTGTCCCATTTTCTAATTTTAAAGTCATTTTTAATAGTTTTCATGATGATAGAGTAGACACAACTATAGATTAAGATGAGAATTTATAAATAAATTTTGTTAGAGTACTTGAAATTTAGTGTGAACAGTTTACACTTGAAGAATGTAATGTTGGTGAACATATGGATGTATATAAGAAACTCTTTCATTGGTGTGAAAATTTTAGTATTCCTCATGGATGATGCACTTCAAGATGGTCAAACGAAAGATATGTTGTAGAGTTGGATGTTGAAGATGTGTGTCATAGGTATGATTATTGCAGAAATTAAGAGTGCAACTATTCTCACAAAGTTTCTCATGGTTCTAGTAGTTATGTTGATGAATTTTGTATTATCATAAGTGATTCTAAGGCATATTAATTGCTTATTATCTGAGAATATTGTGAAGTTGAATATGAGACATTCCTTGTAATGATGACGTAGCCTCTAATAGAGTTAGAGTATTTCACTTGGACCCAACATACACCTTGTGATGGTGTTAAGAAATAAAATATTCTCTAGGTTGATGATCAACCCTTTTTTCAAGTTCCACTTTTTTCTTGATATTCAACAAGATGAAGTGTTATATATATCTTTACCATGTAAATTTGAGGCATTATATTTTTTCCTCAATTCATATAAGGAGGTAAACATGTATGAAGATACCATGGTTTATTTATATGCTAAATTGAGTTTTCAATTAGTACTCCCAACTTGTACAAACATAAAGAATGAACTGTGTATGGTAGTTTGATGGCCTATATTCTATGGTTTCCATATAACGACAAGTTCATATATTTATTCTTGATTGGAAAAAATTGCATTTATTAAAACTGTATAAAGGTGGAAACTATGGGTTAAGGGAAATATATTTCTTCAATAGGCCTTTCTTATATAAAGGCAAGTGGATGTAGTTTTTTCCTTGGATAGGTGTCATGGGTATTCATGTATCATCTGAGCTACAAAATAATGTGGTAAGTTTGTACAACCATATATTGAAATTTATATGCCTTCATGTCATTAGCTATAGGCTATTATATTTCCTTGTAAATATTGTATCTTATCATGTACATGTGTGTGTTATCCTTCATGAATCATTACAATTTGATGTGTTTTTCTGTCTAGCCAAATATCTATATTTTCACTGTGTCTACAAGAGGCACACATCCCCAACCAAAGTCAATGTTGGGAATCAAATATGTAGTTTCTCTTTTTCTTGAATCCCTTTACTTTTATGCCTTAGCCATTAACCCAAGTTATATAGCCAATCTAAGAAATTATTCATGGGTGGGTATTTTACAAATATTCTAGGTATTGGTAGATAGAGCATGGAAAAACAAGTATAATTGTATTTTGAAAATTTGAAAAGTAAGTTAAGCGGAACAAGTTATTGTCTTGCAGGTTTTCCTTTTCCATCCATATCAATTCATTTCCTCCTCAATGTGTAGTTTAATTAGTTCCTCTCAAAAATGTTTGGCTGGGTTGGAAATGTTTACAATAGTCCATTCTAATCATGAAAAAGTTGCTAATTATAGGACTTGTGGTATTTTCATGGCAAAGTGAACCTCCACTATTCTATTCTTCAAATGTCTAGTTCAATTAATCTTTCCTACTTTCTAAGAAGTATGAACCCATCTAGTTTGTGGGAATTTCTATGTGAACATCCCCTTCCAAGTGCAATAGATTTTTCATATGGTTTTAGCTACTAATGCTTAGTTTTGATCCGATCTCGAACAAGATGTAGTTCATCATTTTTATTGCAAATGCCTTAAGTGCTAAAACTTTAACTAAGTGTCAAAATTTGTGAGAACTTCTTCCATCTAAACTTCACCTCTTCATTACTCAAATTTTTTATTCACTTCCAATTACTCACTTTTATGGAAAATTATTGATGGTGTTTTTAGTACTAAAACAACACATACATAATACAAGTATCCTATGTCTCTTGAAAGGTGATTCCTATCAGTAAACTTCAGGAAACAACCCCAAGGTCTCTAATATTTGGTCTTGACAATGATAAAAAACTTAATGATGATGTATAATGCTAGTAATCAGAAGGGGCCTTACAATTCAGCAATGCTAGAAGTGTCAAACATGAATGGAGTTTTATGAAATTTAAAAATATATGCAAACTTTGATTGTATTTCTAGATCTGAAGTTTGAAAATGACTTTTATCATCAATTATATAAATGTGGTGATGCTATTTTGATTCTAAAACTAATTCAAAAAGGATCAAAAGATAAAGGTTTGAGAGAGATCCTAAACTAACACCTAAGATCAATCATAATAATGGATGATGTTGTAGATGGAAAAATCCCCATGAAAACAATCTCTTCTTGATCAAGGACAAACCTAAAACTACATAGAAATAGTGCAATATTCTAAGGTAACTATAATATTTTCAGACCATGAACATCCATTCATGTACCCAATTATTGGTGCAATATTAACAAGCATCCATAGTGGAACTAAGTGCAACATTTGGTTTAAACTAACTTTACACAAAAATTTACCATAAAAGAAAAACCAAAAGTATGAGCAATAGATTCATCAAACATCATTAACACTTCACCATCATTATGAAAGAGTTTAACTAACATTGAGAATCAGAAAAGGAAACCATAAAAATATCAAATTCAACCCAAAAATTCACCAAATCAATGACATATCTGCATTAGTTTCTCCAACATAAGCTTAAAAATATCTATCTCTCTCCTCTCCTATTGATTACTAACCTACCAATTCTAGCTTTCTAACCAATTCTAACCCCCTTAGAATGGAGAAGGCAATGGTGTTTTATAGATTTTACATTACAGTTTTCAATGGCTAGTATTTAATCCATCCAATGGCTCAAATAAATCCTCTAGAAGAAGTAGGAAATTACATTAAATTTTAGCACACATTATACATCATCAACCAATCAGATAAATTTAGTTATATTTTGGAGAAATGAGAAATAAATATTCCCCCATATTTATCATGATGCAAATTCCTATTGGAGGAATGAAAACAACTTCACATGTTGCCTTGTTTAAAATATTTTCTAGCTACCAAGGCATAGATTCTTAAATAGATCAACACTAAATCTTGAGTCTACCCTTTATATTCAGTTACAAGTCTTTAGAGATTTACCTCTTGGCACAAATCCATATGCAAGTCCCCTTTTGATCTATGTAATCCTAAAAAATATATCATCAGTAGTAGCTCACATGTGAAAATCTAATCCATAAAACATTAAAATTAAGCCTAAATAATTTTTTAGAAATTTTATCGTTGTCATAAAATTTTAGAATTTTAACCCTGATAAGAAATTTTGGGGATTCTCGGAGCTTAGGAAATCCATGAAAGGAAGTTTGAGAAATTTTTGATAGGAGGGAATCCATGAGCGATAGGAGGTTTGTGAAATCTGTTACAAGAGGGAATCCACGAGCGACATGAGGTTCGGGGAATCTGAGACAGGAGGAAATCCACAAGCGATGGGAGGGAATACATGAATTTTGGATTTTATAAAATTTGGTTTTTAGGGGAATCCAAGAGGTCATGAATTTATCAAAATCCATGATAGGTCAAAATATCCTAAACCCCATAACTTTTTACCTCGAAGGAATTCTCCAAAAATTCAAAAAGAAACCTATCTTAATATTTCATTCTCCATCCATAGATGTAAGAAAAATTTACATATAAAATCCAAAATTCACTTCAAATTCCCCATTTCTAAAATCCATGATAGGTGTATTTCTCTGAAACCTCCAAGATGCCTTAAAATATTGTCTTAATCAAATAAAATTTGGTCTTAATCCCAAACTAGCCTCCCAAGAAGAGAAACACTAAAAAATGACAGAAAAAATGTGGAGACACATAAAAGAAATAAAAAAGGGGAAGGAGGTCCTTGCCTTCAGTGGGGTGTGTGTGCAAAAATCACAATAAATGGCAACTTCTGGGAAAATTCTTTAGAGCATTTTGATGACAAACAAGAATGACAAACCTAGAATCTCTAGTTCCTCTCTCCATATTAGATCAAACAAATCAAAACATATGATCATAGAGTTAGAATCAGTAGTAGGTTGAACCTTCATATACTCAAAATCCAAGTGTGTGCAAATGATTTAAATTTATTCCTTAGCCTACTGCAAAAACCTTAACTTAGTCAAGTTAAGCCACATGAATGATTATAACTCCAAAAGAAAATTAGACATTGCCTCAATTCCATTAAGGTGTCCATAGCCTCAATGAGGTTATCACTATGATTCTCTTGAACATAGCTCTATTGCCAATCAGGCATCCATAGCCATGATAGAGTTATTCGAATCCTCCTGAAGATTGAAATTCCTTTGATTTTCAATATAGTTTTTTTATCTTCTTTCTTTTAATTCTTTTTATCTTTTCATTTTCATCTCGTGAAAAATGAAGTTCATGATCAAGGCTAAGAATCACAGTGGCGCTGAAGCAAAAATCTAATATTTTTTAGTTAACAAGACCTCACAAAGGAACCCACAACAACCTCATGATTCTTAAGATGTGTAAAAGATATAAGATTTCAAGATACTTTAGAATCATATTAGATGGATAACTTATCCTCTTCAAATTAGACATTTAGACCACTTGACACCTATAGAGGACCTTAACAATCCATTCTAGAAACATGGATAAAGTTTCTCAAGAAAACACTTAGAACGATCCTAGATAATTGAAATGATTGTTTTGTACATAAGACATTCCCAATAGAAAACAAAGAGACCCCAAATTGGAGAAGAAAAGTGGGAACCAAACCTAAACTAACCAAAATAGGAAAATAAAAGAAAGAGAAAACTACCTACAATAGACCTAAACCTACAACAAAAAAGAAAAGTAGGAAAACAAACTAATCAAATTATTTAGAAGAAATCTGAATGAATAGGTTTCAAATAGGAAGGAAAGAAACACAAAGTCACAATGTTTCTCAAATTATGTAGCAATAATATGGCACATGTTATGGTTCTAAACTTGGAAAACTTATTTTTATACTAAAAAAAACTATTCTTGCAGCAACACTTTCATATTCAATAGAAAAATTAGGTAGAATTGACATTTGAGGAAATTCACCAAGACCATGATCAATCCATAAACAAGTTGTTTTTCCTAATCACACATTATCAAATTGATAAAATTTAGAATTCTTACCAAGGAAAGAAACAACTTGGTTTGATGCTTGTTCGAACTGAATGTCATGTGCATCACCCACTAAGTTCAAAAAGCCAATATAAGCTTTTGGAGGTCTCAGGTGGTGGTGCAATATTCCTCCTATGCTCAAAGCATGCAAATAAGAATTAGTCATCAATAATAAATTTAGGGTGGAATTCATATTGAAAAAAATTCAGAGTGAGAGTCATGGAAAATTTTACCTATTTGAAATCCTTGATGAGGTATCAGTGATGAAATTTTAGGAACATCCTCACATGTAGGAACTTCCTTGATTGGGTGGTCATCAAGAGGCACCATAGGTTCATCTTCAAGAACCATTTCACTTTCAATTGTGTGATCATACCCATCAATTATGACTGTGGCATCATATTCTCAATAGTTTTTGAAATTTTGTGCACATTAGTATGAACAACATTAGCTACATTATCATCAACACATGATACCTTTGAGTTTTTACTACTCAATTCATTAACATATAATGGAAAAAGAAATGATAAAAAAGAAAAAAAAATTTCATTTGGTGCAAACTCAAAGCCTTGATTCTAGCCATTATAAACATAAATTTCTTCATTCTATCCTTCAATCTGATCCGCTAAGCATTTATCAGCTCCTCTAAGCATTCGTCAGCTCCTTCTTGAAGACCCTTCATTGAAGACTCATTTGATATATTTTCTTGCATATCTTCTGCAAGAAAGGCATGGGACTTTCTATTGGATTTGTGTGATAACTCCACTTTTTCTTCAACCCTCCTAATTTTTTTTTGGCTTTAGGAACATGTGAATTCTGAGTGTGCCTCTTCATTTATCCTATTCCATCTTGGTAGTTGTAACTCATTGAAACATATCTTCTATGGTAGGCTCAACTAATCCTTCATAATATTTGTAATAAACTCTTCATATTTCAGAAAAATTAAATCCTTATCATTGTTAGGGGAAACTTGACTAATGAATTCCTTTTCTGAGGTTCATCCCCATCCAACTTAGCTTAATATTTTATTTCATACATTTGAATTAATTCTATATGAACATATCTGATTTCCTTAGGCTGCACTTCACTTGGACACTCATTAATTACCTCTGCTCTCCTAGATATTTTAGGTTCTTCTTTCTGACACTCCACTTCCTCTTGGGTTGCCTCAACATTTTCTAATGCATATTCTTTAGATTCAGTCCCTATTGGCTCCTCTATAAATTATGAATTAGGCGATTGTTGCAAATGAATCTTAACTTGATTGATGATATCCTCACATGAGGAAAAAGTGAGCAATGAATGAGACATATTATGTACCCTGCACTAGTTGGAGAGGGGGAAATCTTGCAAGCACCAACCATTTATAATACTCAACTGCTCCTTGACAAGTCCTAGGAATGCTTCCACTACAATATCAGCAAGTTCCTCCTCTAAATCGGTAGAGCTAATGGTTTATGCACATCCAAAAATAAAATTTATCCTTATAAAGAAACTTGCATTCTACCAAAAAAAGTCAGAAAGTCAAGCTCATTGTGCCTAGAGGTATTATGGATCCTACACTTATCTGATAATGCGAGTGGATGTAATTTCTTGTGATGTAGTCACCTATTTAGTGACTCATGAAGCTAAGCAATACCAATCTAAGGACTATTGTCACAATAAGAAATATAAGACTACTCCCTTTCCATCTCAACTCCAATTTAAAGTGATCTATGGTATCTCAAATCTCACCATGAAGACTCATTGAACTTCTGGCTATGTTCCCTTCACTCAACCCTCCTTCTAGCACTAATTTTGTTGATGGTGTTTTTAGTACTACAACAACACAGAAAAAATACAAGTATCCTATCTCTCTTGAAAATTGATTCTTATCAATACACTCGAAGAAACAACCCCAAGGTCTCTAATATAAGCTCTTGAAAATGCTAAATAACTTAGTGATGATGTATAATACTGGTAATCACAAGGGGTCTTACAACTCAACAATTCTGGAAGTGTCAAACATGAGTTGGGTTTTATGAAATATGAAAATATATGCAAACCTTAATTGTATTTCCAGATCTAAAATCTGAAAATGACTTTTATCATAAAATATGGCAATGTGGCAATGCTAGTTCGATTCTAAATCTAATTCATAAAAAAAAAAAAAGATAAAGGTTTCAGAGAGATCCTAAACTAACACCTTAGATCAATCATCATAATGGATAATGCTACATATGTACAAATCCCCATGAAACCAATCTATTCTTGACCAAGGATAAAACTATAGCTACATAAAAATAGTGCATTCTATTAAGGTATTTGAAATATTTTTAGACCATGAAAATCCATATGTGTACCCAATTAGTAGTGCAACACAAATAAGCATCCACAGTTGAACTAAGTGAAAAATTTGGCTCAGACTAACTTTACACAAAAATTTACCATCAACAAACCATCAAAATTATGAGCACTAGATTCATCAAAAATCATGAACACCATCATTATGAAAGATCTGAACTAACATTGAGAATGAGAAAAGGAAACCAGAAAATTGTCAAATTCAACACTAAAATTCACCAAGCCAATGACATATATGCATTAATTTCTTGGGAATAAGCTTAAAAATATCCAACTCCTCCTCTCCTATTGCTAATTCTTATTGATCTATAACCTTCCAATTCTAACCACCTTACAAAAGAGAAGGTACTTGTATTTTATAGATTTTGCATTACAATTTCAATGGCCAGGATTTAATCCATCCAATGGCTTAGACTAGTCCTCTAGAAGGATTAGGAAACTATATTAAATTTTAGTACACAAGATACATAATCAACCAATTATTCAAATCTAAAAATATTTTAAATTTCAATGAGAAATTAAAATTCCCCCATCTTGATCATGATGAAAATTCCTATTCGAGGAATGAAAATAGTTTCACATGTTTCCTTGTTTAAATTTTTTTCTAGCTGCCAGGGCATAGATTCATATATAGATCAGCATCAAATCATGAGGCTACACTTTATATTTTGTTAAAATTCTTTCTAGATTTTCCTCTTGGCAAGAATCCATATGCAAGTCCCCTTTTGATCTATTTATTCATGAAAAAAAATCATCATTAGTAGCTCACATTTGAAAATCCAATCCATAAAACATTAAAATTAAGCGTAAATAATTTTTTAGAAATTATAACTATCATTAAAATTTCAAAAAATTTACCTAGTTAAGATTTTTTTGGGATTCCAGTACCTCAAGAAATTCATGGCAAGAAGTTTGGAAAATCTGCAATAGGAGGGAATCCACGAGTAATAGGAGGTTTGGGAAATCAGTGACAGGAGGGAATCGACAAGCGACAAGAGGTTTAGGGAATCTGTGATAAGAGGGAATCCACAAGTGATAGGAGAGAATCTGTGAATTTTGGATTTCAAAGATTCCTCAAGGTCATGGGTTCTCCAAAATATGGTTTTTAGGGGAATCCAAGAGGTCAAAATCTCCTAAACGCCATAACTTTTTATCTAGAAGGATTTTTCCAAAAATTCAAAAGCAACCTAGCCTAATTTTTCATTTTCCATTGATAGGTGCAAGAAATAGTTACATATCACATCCAAAATTCACTTAAAAGTCCCATTTCTAGAATTGATGATAGGTTTCTTTCTCCAAAAACCTCATGATGGCTTAAAATATTGTGTTAATGAAATCAATTTTTTTCTTAATCCTAAAGTAACCTCCCCAGAAGAGAAAACTAAAAATTGAGAAATAAAAAATGTGGAGACACACAAAAAAAAAGAAAAAATGGGATGGAGGTCCTTGCCTTCAGCGGGGCGTGTGTGAAAAAGCACAACAATTGGTGACTCTACTGGAAAAAAACTCCAGAGCATTTTGATGACAAACAAGAATCAAAAACCTAGAATCTCTAGTTCCTCTCTCTGTATGAGATGAAACAAATCAGAAAATATGATCAAAGAATCAAAATGAGTAGTAGATCAATCCATATACCAAAAATCCAAGTGTGTGCAAATGAGTTAACTTCCTTCCTTAAGTTATTGCAGAAACCTATGCTTAGTCAAGCTAAGCTACATGAATGATTCTATCTCCAAAAGCAACCTATACATTGCCTCACCACCACTCAGGCATGCATAGCATCGATAAGGTTATCATTGTGATTCTATAGAACATAGCTCTACTGCTAGGTAGGCGTCCATAGCCCCAATAGAGTTATTTGAATCCTCTTGAACATTGAAATTCCTTTGATTTTCAATATTTTTCTTTTTATTTTTTTCTTTCTTTTCATTCCTTTTCTCTTTTCATTTTAAGCTCATGAATAATGATGCTCATGATCGAGGTTGAGAATCATAGTGGTGTTGAAAAAAAAATCTATGATTTTTCACTTAACAAGACCTCATAAATGAACCCACAACAAATTCAAGATTCTTAAGATGTGTAAAACATATAAGATTTCAAGATAATTTAGAATCGGATTAGACCAATGACTTATCCTCTTCAAATCATATATTCATGCCACTTGACACTAATAGAAGACCTTCACCATCCATTCTAGAAAAATGACTAAAGTTTCTCAAGGAAACACTTAGAACAATCCCAGATAATTGAAATGATTGTTGTGCACATAAGACATTCCCAATAGAAAACAAAGGGATCCTGAACCCGAGAAGAAAAGCAGAAACCAAACCTAAACTAACCAAAGCAAGAAAATGAAAGCAAGAGTAAACTACCTACAACAGACCTAAACCTAGAATAGAAAAACAAAGCATGAAAATAAACTAATCAAATTATTTAGAAGAAGTTTTAATGACTAAGTTTTAGATAGCAAGGAAAGAAACATGACCTAACATGTTTTCTTAGAATATGTAGCAATAAAAAGGAACATGTTATGGTTTTGAACTTGGAAAACTTATCTTTATACTCAAAAAAAGGTATTCTTGATGTACAAAATTGTGGATTAGGACTTGGGTTCAAATTGCTATAAAGTTTTACATTAACTTCCTCAGTTTTTTCCTAAAATATCAATCTAGGTATTGTAGACTTGTGGAAGGTATTGTGGCCATCTACTGAAGGGATGAAGATAGTGAGCTGAGCAGGGATGAAATGAAACTATGAAAATAAATCTATTGCAAAGAAAAATGAAAATTTATTTTGGCGACATGAATTGTCACTTCCTGGTGATAGGAACAATATCAACTTATAATAATTATAAAATTTAAATGAATTCCAAACCACACTTACAAATAACATAGAAATAATGTCAAAATAAATAATAGAAATAAATACACATTACTGTAACTACAAAAGTTAAAAATAAGCAGACGTCCCAAGAAGTGGGCTCCCTCCTTAGTCCACTGGGTGGTGAAATACATGAAGCTTCTCTACATGGGACGGATCATGCAACACTAATTTTTTTATTAGAAAATAATATCGCCGATACAAAAGCCAATAAAAAATTTCCTCATGCTAAAATCTCCATGAAGAAATATACCTATACAAATGATATATATAGAGGTTGAGTTTCTAACAACCAATATCTAAATGTATAAAATAGAATAGTTTGGTTTTCTTGTGGCCAAAAAACTAGACATTATTGGTTTACATGAAACCTTATTATTTTTGGCTACATAATAAAATAGTTTTGGTTACAACTGCAAATGAGAATGGATAATGACAATATTTTTGGTTTCCTTCACACAACAAGACCTCTATCATAGATTTGTTGCACATTATTGTGTTGAGGTGGAAATTAGAAGAGAATCACATAGTCATAAACTCTTTTTTTATAACAACGAGCATAAATATACAATATTAAGATTGTTGATTATCTCCAAAAAAATAGAAATATCTATTTTAAGGTTTGTGTACTGATTTATATCCAACCTACAGTCATATTATACAAACCATAATCAACATGTTACAAAAATACAAATCATATGTATTTATTCAAATATCTTATCTAATAACTAAATTGAATATTACCTATATATATTAAACCATATGCAACATAGAATAGGAAAATGTTATAGAAATGGAATATGGAAATACATACACATGAATATGTAAGGTATATAATATGGTATAAAATGAGACATAAATATCTCTCATCAATTCTTGCAGCAACACATTCACATTCAGTGGAAAGTTTAGGTAGAATCAACATTTGAATAAATTCACCAGGTCCATGATCAATCCATAAACAAGCCATTTTTCATATGCATTCATAATCAAATTGATAAACTTCAAAATTATTAACAAGGAAAGAAACAACCTAGTGTGATGCTTGTTTGAACCAAATTTCATGTGTATCACCCACTAAGTGTAAAAAGCCAATATTAGCTTTTGGAGGTCTCAACTAGTGGTGCAACATTCCTACTGTGCTTGAAACATGCAAAGAAAAATTAGAGTCATCAATAAGCAATTCAGGTTGGAACTCAGATTAAATAAATTCAGAGTGGGAGTCATGGAACCTTTCACCTATTTGGATGCCTTCATGAGGTAATAGTGATGAAATTATAGGAACATCCTCACATGTAGAAACTTCCTCGATTGGATGGTCATCAAGAGGCACCATAGGTTGATCTTCAAGAACCATTTCACTCGTAGCTATGTGATCATACCCATCAATTATTATTGTGGCATTAATATTCCCAATGTTATCTGATATTTTCTACACATTATTATGAAAAACATCAACTACATTATCATTAATACACAATACCTGTGAGTTTTCAATGCTCAATTCATTAACATATAAAGGAAACAAAATTGATAAACGAGAAAACTCCCTATCATTTGGTGTAAACTCAAAGTCTTGATTATAGCCATTAGAAACATCAACTTCATTCAATCCTTCAATATTCTCCATTAAGCATTCATCAACCCCTTTTTGAAGAAAATTCATTGAAAAATCATTTGATATATTTTCTTGCATATCTTCTACAAGGAAGCCATGGGACTTTCTGCTAGATTGTTGTGACAACTCCACTTTTTCTTCATCCCTCCTATTGTTGTTTGGCATTGGAAATATGTGAATTCTGAGTGGGCCTCTTCATGTATCCTACACTAGCTGGGTAGTAGTAACCCCTTCAAATATATCTTGTATTGTAGGCTCAACCAATCCCTCATCATTTTTTTAATAAAGTCTTCGAATTTCCAAAAAACTAAGTCCTCATCACTGGTAGGGGAAACTTGAAAAATGACCTCCTTTTCTTGAGGTTCATCCCCATCCAACTTACCTAAATATTTTTTTTTAGAAATTTAACTTTCATTTGCAAAAACATCTCTTATTTCCTTAGGCTGCACTTCACTTGGACACTCATCAATTACCTCTAATCTCCTAGATAGCTCAAGATATTCTTTTTGAAATGTCACTTCCTCTTGGGTTGCCTTAACATTTTCTGATGCATATTCTTTAGATTCGGTCCCTGTTGGATCCTCTATAATGCATGCCTTAGATGACTATTCCAAATGACTCTTAACTTGATTGATGATATCCTCACATGAGGAGCAAGTGAGATCTAAATGAGACGTATTATGCACCCTACACTAGTTGGAGAGGAGGATATCTTGCAAGCACCATCCATTCTCATTACTCAACTGATCCTTGACTAGTCCTATGAATGCTACAACTACAATATCAACAAGTTCCTTTTCCAAATCTCTAGAGGCTAATGGTTTATGCACATCCCAAAAGAAAATTTCTCTTTGGAAAGTAATTTCCATTCTACACAAAAAATTCAGACATTCAAGCTCATTGTGCCTAGAGGTATTATGGATCCTACACTTATCTAATAATGCCAGTTGATGCAAATTCTTATTATGCAATCTCCTTTTTAGTGACTCATGAAGCTGAGCAATATCGATATGAGGACTATTCTCACAATAATAAATGTAAGATTGCACCCTTTCCATATCAACTTAGATTTAAAGAGATCCATGGTTTCTCAGCTTTCACCATGAGGGCTCACTCGAATTTCAACAATCTTGGCTTCGCTCATCCCTCCCTCTAGCACCAATTCTATTGATGGTGTTTTTAGCACTGTAACAACAAAGACATAATACAAGTATCCTATCTCTCTTCAAAGGTGATTCCTATCAGTAAATTCAAGAAATAAACCCAAGGTCTCTAATATAAGGTCTTCACAATTCTAAACAACATAGTGATGATGCATAATGCTAGTAATCACAAGGTGCCTTACAACTCAATAATGCTAGAAGTTTCAAACATGGATAATGTTTTATGAAATATTAAAATATATACAAACCCTGACTGTATTTCTAGATCTTAAATCTAAAAGTGATTTTTATCATCAAATATGGCAATGTGTTGATTTTGGTTTTATTCTACAACTAATTCAAAAAATATCAAAAGATAAATTGTTGAGAGAGATCCTAAACTAACACCTAAGATCATTCATAATAATGGATGATGCTACAGATGGTCAAATTCCCATGAAATCAATCTTTGCTTAATCAAGGACAAACCTATAACTACAATGAAACAGTGCAATATTCTAAGGTAATTGAAATATTTATAGACCATGAACATCCATACATGTACCCAATTATTGGTGCAACATGAAAAAGTATCCACAATTGAACTAAGTGGAACATTTGGCTAAAAATAACTTTACACAAAAATTTACCATCAACAAACTACTAGAAGTATGAGCATCAGATTCATCAAACATTAGTAACACTTCACCATCATTATGAAAGAGTCAAACTAACATTGAGAATCAAAAAAGAAACCGTAAAACTGTCAAATTTAACACAAAAGTTCACCAAGTCAATGACATATTTATAAAAATTTCCTTAGCATAAGCTTAACAATCTCTAGCTCTCTCCTCTTTTACTGCTAACTCCTACTAATTTCTAATCCACCAATTCTAACTTTCTAACCAATTATAACACCCTTACAAAAGAGAAGGCACTATCCTTTTTTAGAGTTTAAATTAAAATTTCAATGGACAAGATTCAATCCATCCAATGGCTCGAATCAATCCTCTAGAAGCATTAGGAAATTACATTAAGTTTTAGCACACACACTACATGATCAACCAATAATATAAATTTAGTTACATTTTGGAGGAATGAGAAATAAATATTCCTGCATCTTGATCATGATGAAAATAGCTTCATATGTTGCCTTGTTTAAAACATTTTCCAGCTGCTATGGCACATATTCATATATAGATTAGCATTAAATCTTGAGGCTACAATTTATATTAAGTTACAATTCTTTCTAGATTTTTCTATTGGAACAAATCCATATGCAAGTCTAATTTTGATCTATTTAATCGTGAAAAAAAATATCATCATTCATAGCTCACATGCAAAAATCCAATCCATAAAACATTAAAATTAAGCCTAAATAATTCTTTAGAAATTCTAACTTTGTCATAAAATTTCAAAATTTTAACCTTGTTAAGAAATTTTGGGGATTGTAGGAGAGCTTAGGAAATTTGCGATAGGAAGTGCGAGAAATCCATGGCAAGAGGGAATCTATGAGCAACAGGAGGTTTAGGAAATCTACAATAGGAGGGAATCCACAAACAACATGATGTTTAGGGAATCCACAACAGGAAGGAATCCATGGGCAACATAAGGGAATCCCTGAATTTTGGATTTTGGAGATTCCTGAAGGAGATAATTTTCAAATTTTAGTTTTTATGGGAATCAAAGAGGTCATGGATTTCCATGACAAGTGAAAATCTCCTAAACCCCATAAATTTTTACCTAGAAGAAATTTTCCAAAAATTTAAAAAGCAACCTAGCCTAATTTTTCATTATCCTTGCATAGGTGCAAGAAATATTTACATATGAAATCCAAAATTCAATTCAAATTTCCCATTTCTAGAATCCATTTCAAGTGTATTTCTTTGAAACCCTCAAGATGCCTTAAAATATTGCCTTAACCAAATCAAATTTGGTCTTAATCCCAAAATAACCTCCCAAGAAGAGAAAAAATAAAAATTGTCAAAGAAAAAATGTGAAGACACACATAGAAAAAGAAAAAGGGGAAGGGCCCCCCTTCCTTTAGCTGGGTTTGTGTGCAAAATGCACAGAGAACAACGACTTTGCTAGGAAAATGGTTTAGAGAATTTTGATGAAAAACATGAATGACGAACCCATAATCTTTGGTTCTAGTCTCCATATTAGATCAAACAATTTAGAACATATGATCAAAGAATGAAAACCCATAGTAGATCGAACTTTCCATATACTGAAAATAAAAGTGTATGCAAATGAGCTAGCTTCCTTCCTTAAGCTACTACAAAAACCTAAGCTTAGTCAAGTTAAGCTAAATTAATTATTCTAACTCCAAGAACAACCTAGACATTACCTCATTTCTAGTCAAGTGTCCATAGCCGTGACAAGGTTATCTCTTTGATTCTCTTGAACATAGCTCTACAACCAGCCAAGTGTCCATAGCCCCGATAGAGTTATTTGAATCCTCTTAAAGATTGAAATTATTTTGATTTTCAATATATATAGATTTTATCTTCTTTATTTTCATTACTTTTCTCTTTTCGTTTTCAACCCATGAACATGAAGCTCATGATCAAGGCTAAGAATCATAGTGGCATTGAAGGATAAATCTAATATTTTTCACTTAACAAGACCTCACAAAGGAACCCACAACAACCTCAAGATTCTTAAGATGTGTAAAAGATATAAGTTTTCAAGATACTTCATAATTGGATTAGACCAATGAGTTATCCTATTCAAATCAGACATTCAAACCACTTGACACTAAAATAAGACCTTCAGAATCCATTCTAGAGACATGACTAAATTTTCTCAAGGAAACACTCAGAATAATCCCAGATAATTGAAATGATTGTTGTGTGCGTAAGAAATTCCTAATAGAAAAAAGGGACCTCATACCAGAGAAACAAAGTGAAAACCAAACCTAAACTAACCAAAGTAGGAAAATGAAAGAAAGAGAAATCTACCTACAACAGACCTAAACCTACAACAATAAAAAAAAGAAAGGAAAGACAAATGAACTCACATGGTTTCTCAGAATATGTAGCAATAACAAGGAACATGTTATGGTTATGAACTTGGAAAACTTATCTTTATACTCAGAAAAAATCATTCTTGCAGCAATACTTTCACATTCAGTGCAAAAATCAGGTAGAATGAACATTTGAGGAAATTCACCAGTACCATGATCAATTCATAAAAAAGTCATTTTTCCAAATAATCTATAATCAAATTGATAAACTTCATAATTCTTACCAAGGAAACAAAAAACTTGGTATGATGCTTGTTCAGAATGAATGTCATGTGTATCACCGCCTAAGTGCTAAAAGCTAATATGAGCTTCCATAGGTCTCAGCTAGTGGTGCAACATTCCTCCTGTGCTTGAAACATGCAATGCAGGATTAGAGTCATCAATATGTAATTCAGGGTGGAATTCATGAGAATTTTTACCTATTTGAATGCTTTCATGAAGTATCACTAATGAAATTTTAGGAACACCCTCACATGTAGCAACTTCTTTAATTTGATAGTTATCAAGAGGCACCATAGGTTGATCTTCAAAAACCCTTTCACTTGTATTTGTGTGATCATACCCATCAATTATGATGGTGGCATCACTATTCTCAATGTTATCTTAATTTTTTTTTACATTAGTATGAACAAAATCAAATAAATTATCATCAATACATGATACCTGTGAGTTTTTAGTGCTCAATTCATTAACATATAAATAATAAACAAAATTTGATAAAAAAGGAATCTCCTTCTAATTTGGTGGAAACTTAGAGTCTTGATTATAGCCATTAGAAACATTAGCTTCTTCATTTAATCCTTCATTCTGCTCCACTAAGAATCCATCGACCTCTTCTTGAAGAACCTTCATTGAGGACTCATTTGATATATTTTCTTGCATATCTTCTGCAAGGGATGCAAATTTCTATTGTATTGTTGTGACAAATCCACTTTTTCTTCAACCCTCCTAATTATTTTTTAGCATCAGGAACATGAGAATTTTGAGTGCACCTCTTCATGTATCCCACACCAGCCTGATTGTAGTAATTCATCCAAACATATCTTGTATTGCAGGATCCACAAGTCCTTCATAAATTTTGCAATAAACTCTTCATATTTCAACAGATCTAGATCATCATCATTGGTGGGGTAAACTTGACTAATGAATTCCTTTTCTTGAGGTTCATCCCCATCCAACTTAGCCGAGTATTTTGTTTTATAAATTTGAATTGCTTTTGTAGAAACATCTCTTATTTATTTAGTCTACACTTCACTTGGACACTCATCAATTACCTCTTGTCTTTTAGATATTTCAGGTTCTTATTTCTAAAACTCCACTTCCTCTAGGGTTTCCTCAACAATTTTTGATCCATTTTATTCAGATTAAGTCATTGTTGGCTCATCTATATTGCATGCCTCAAATAACTATTCCAAATGACTCTTAACTTGATTTGTGATATCCTCACATGAGGAAAAAGTGAGCTCTGAATGAGATGTACTATGTACCCTATACTAGTTGGAGAGGAGGATATCTTGCAAGAACCATCCTTTCACACTACTCATCTACTCCTTGACCAGTCTTGTGAATGATTCCATTGAAATATTAGCAAGTTCCTCTTCCAATTTTGAAGAAGCTAATGGTTTATGCACATCCTATAATAAAATTTCTCCTTGCAAGGCCATTTACACTCTACCCAAAAAATTCATACATTCAATCTCATTATGCCTAGAGCTATTATGGATCTTGCACTTATCTGATAATGCTAGTTGATGCATCTTCTTGTGATGAATTCACCTATTCAATGAATCATGAAGCTGAGTAATATCAATCTGAGGACTGTTCTCACAATAATAAATGTAAGATTTCCCCCTTTCCATCTCAACTCAGATTTAAAGTGATCTATGGTATCTCATATTTCACCATGAAGTCTCATTCAACTTCCATATATGGTGCCTTCACTCATCCCTCCCTCTAGCATCAATTTTGTTGATGGTGTTTTTAGCACTGCAACAACACAAACATAATACAAGTATCCTATCTCTCTTGAAAGGTGATTCCTATTAGTAAACTTGAAGAAACTACCCCAAGGTCTCTGAAATCAGGTCTTGACAATTCTAAACATCTCAATGATGATGTATAATGCTGGTAATCACAAGGGTTCTTACAACTTGTTGTGCCTGTTGCACACACGTCCTGTTCGGAACGGGGACCCTCTCTTCCCTCTTTTTGATTGCCATATCCTTTTTGGATTCACCTCATTTTTCATGTCCCTTCTTGTGTGCTAATAGGTCAACTCACTCTCCAAAGTCACATATTAAGTTTGATCAGACTCGACCCATTTAAAAATGCTAAGTTTGCAGTCAGTTCGGGTTTCCCTTGTCAGAATTCCTTTCTGACATCTGGGGTCCCTTCTGGGTCCGGACCCTCGAGTTTGCCTCTCCAGATTTCTGTCCTAGTTTTGCTACTGCCAGTGTTTGGCAGCCAATGCCCTTCCAGACTCCGGACCCTGGATCTCAGATTTCCACGTCTAGGATTCTGGCTGAACTTTGCCACTCTTCACGGCAACAGTTGGACGTATTTTCGGCCACCAGATTCTAGGTCGCTTGTTGCCGCTTGCGAGATTTGAACTCATCAACTTTTTGGACCATTGTACGAAGCATTAATTTGCCATATTAATGACAGTTTTGGCTATAAAATCAGATTTTCTAGCTATCATTTTCACAAAACCGAGTGATAGAGAAATTTGCGGAGCTCCCTGCATCCGACATTCTTGAACCCCGCACCCGAGTTCTCTTTCTGCTGATTTCTCACACGTTCAGGACCATCCTCTTTAGGATTTTGACGTACGTCTGCCGTCCGCATGCCTCATCTTCCCTTTCATCAAAATTCCTGGTTAAAATGAAGTAAAATGTTAAATAGGGTTAAAATCTAGTAGATGAGTACCCTCCCATAAAAACCACATTTTAAAATGAGAAAAATTGATCGTTTGAGGAGTTAAAATTCAAACTAGAGTTCGACCTCCCCATCATTGTTCTTCGAAATAGGCGACCACCTGTCCTAGACTCTCCCGTGGCCTTCCATGCAAAACTTAAACTTTAAAACTTCCAAATTGGACAGCAACCAAAATCGTCTCGGATTTGGGCCTCCGAATTTCCCTCTGGGAGTTTCTGTTGTGCCTCTGCCATTTTACATGGCCTCACCCAAATGTCTTTCTGACCCTTGGTCCCCGACCGCATGAAAACAGTTTCGAACTTGTAAAAAATTGAAAAATCGGCAAAGAAACGAACTGTCCCAGGGATCTGAACCTCGAAGTTTTGTTCCTGAAATTCCATGCTAACTTCGCCATTCTGATGACCTGTCTTGAGTGCCCTCTCGAACCTCGGACCCCAATCACATAAAGTCTATTCAAAATTCTAAGGGAGAAACCAAAATCCAAGCACCCCCAGACCCTAGCGTCCAGAATTCCATCTCCAAAATTCCATGTCGCTTTTGCTATTTTACACGGCTGTCCCGAGATGTCTTTCTGACTCCCGGGCCCTAGTTTGCTTTTTGCCTTATGAAAAATCCGGATGAGGAACCAACACCCAAATTATATTCAAACCCCGACCCTCAGAATTCCACTTCTGGGATTCCATTCCACTTACGTTGTTTTAACGGCAAATTCGAAATGACTTTTCGACCACTGGGTCCCGACCCGTTGTTCGCCGCCTGGCTTTCCCAACTCCTGAAATCTACCTCCGGGAACTACCCTCTTGAATTCCACTCCCAGATCGCTACCTACTTTTCGCCATTGTGAATAGCTAACCCTTGACTGCTTCCCAATGATGGCGGTCCGAGCTCTAGATTCCAGTGTCTAGAGTTCCCTCTTCTCTACATTGTTTCAAATGGCCTTCCTATAGCTAGTACCTGAATGCTTAGTTAAGGACTCAAATGACCTCCAAATCCAAAATGAACTTCGACCCACTTGCTAAAATTAAGTCTTCCTTCATGCCAACCCTAAATTAAGTAAATCCAACACCGGGAAACACGTTTGGGAGTTCCATACCTAATTTTCCCTTCTAAATGACATTCTGCCAAGGGAACTCCGCCCTTGGGAACCCGGGTTACTTGCCTTACTTTATAATGATGTTTTATCAAATGTTATACAATTATCGAATATCAATAATGATTGCAGGGCTACTTTGATGTGAAGGGACTTGTTCGGGGCCATTTTTTCATATTTAATGTTACTGATTCATGTCTTTTGTGCAGGATTTATGTAATCCGGTGCGAAAGCTTCTGGTGCGTCCACGGAAAAGGGGAAAGGAATAGCCAAGGAACCCCGGGGCAAGGAGGATAAGGATCTGATGAAGTAAAAGTTTCAGGGGGTGCCCTTGCAATCTAGAATCACCACTCTTTAGAGAGATGTCATGGATACCAATATTGGTCAGGTCGATGTTGATGAAATTACGTAGAGAGTCAGGGTGAACCCCAAGAGAAAAAATGCAAGGTTGATAAGGAGCAGTGGAATTGGCAAAGCTGCAGGCTTCCCGCTAGCCTTGGTGACCTCAAAATTGGTAATGGCATGCATAGAGGCATATCAACTGGAGACCTGAACTATAGTGGACTAGGATGGGAATATCCTTACAGGTATGTCCCCATTGGGTATAATTAGAACCTTCCACATTCCCGCCTTTAAGAGCATGGAGACCCCCACCATAGAAGAATGCAAGGAATTATGGGAGCAAGATCTAGTGAAATGTAAGAAACTAATCAATCAATATTGGTTGAAGGACAAGCGAGGTAGTGCTGACAAGCTCCCTCAAGAGCTTTTTCATAGTGATTTCTTCAAGGATTACCATGACCTCATGACCTTGCTAAACTGAGTGATGTGTCTTCCTACTACAACCTTCTTCCAGGAGTGGATGTTCTAGTTTGTGGAGTAGATTCTCCGCAGTGACAACACTGCCTTTTTTAGGGGGGAGATAATGAGTGATTGCTTCCATGAATAGTTTACAAGTGTGTAGAAGACCTCCAAGTTCATCATGACCTCCTACTTGGTGTACTCCCTCATGGACTAGTGACACTTTCATGGATTAACTACGGTACCTAGTGAAGCATCGAGGGCAGAGCTCAAGCCTTATGATAAATACCCTCAACTATAGTAGCGAAACTTTAAGAAGGATTATTGTAGGGTGAATGATGCATTCATTGCCCACATCATTCGATCTCTAGGAGGAAACTTTTAGAGAAGAGTTTCCCATAGTGCCACAGACCTCCTCAGGCAATACGTCTTCCTATACATACAATTTCCAAGGTTCACTTACATTTGTGCCCAGGGATTCATAGAAAGACCAAACAAGCTGCCCCGCTACACCAATGACTAGACTATACTATTAGAGCTAACTTGGAAGCTATGACACATCCATAATATCTTGAGTATCAAGCATATGGCAGGTACGCCTTACCTGATTGGGCTCAGCCAAGGGATGTATAAGATTCATACCTCCTAGTGTGTAAGGTACTCAAAAAGGGAGTTGGTCGAATACCATTTTTGGCAATATACAGCTCAGCCTCGAATGGACCCATACAAACATATCAGAAAGGTACTAGGATGTCAGTATGCCCACCTCCACAACGTTGAAGATTTCTAGGCTAATTGTAAAGATGATCTTGAAGTGTGGCTACGACACTACATGCGCATGACTTCCCTTTACATGTGGAGAATAAATTTGTGCCTAGTTCCTGACCAGCTTGAAGAGGATGAGGACACGATGATCGATCTGGGGTATGATTCCATCACCAATTTTCCATTGCCTGCAATTGACTAGAATGATTGAGAGCTTGATGACATAAACATACTCACTAAACCCATCGAGATCCAAATGAGGGCGTGGATTGACCAACAGGTAGCCTGATTGAAATAGTGAGGAGTCACCTTAACATTTAAGGGACTAGAAAATGAACCAGGTGGCTTTCATGCTGAGGTAGCTACCGCTACAACTGGGGAAACATTTGAAACCCCACCATCTGTCAAAACCAAAAAGAGAAAAGAAGCCAGTGAGTAGTTGCCCAAGCTGAAGGTTTATGCCTGCAAGGCATCGGAAGGCAAACCTTCCAAGAAGAAAAGGAAAACAATCAGAGGCATGGAGATGCCTATGGCACACAAAGCTCCTGCCCGTTGGATTAGGGGAGAAGAATCTAACTCACCAAGGTCTCCATCCACTGCAAATGCTACTACTATTGTTGCTGCCACGATCCCGCATACTTCACTTGTAATTTCTGTTTCCTCCTTGCTTGCAGTGGAAATCTCTATCCACCTTGCTTCCACCTCTGCAATCATGTAGATTATTCCCATGGATTCATTCTCTACCATGACCTCACTGGTCTCTTCTTCCTCTATATATCCTTCCCTTCCATCTGTTTCCACTGCTACAATGCCTGCCCTCAGCCTCCCAAAATCCTTAGTGAAGTACATGCAAAATGTGCCATTCGAGCTCTCGGGGATGCTTACTAATCCAATGGTTCAAGCTGCAATAGCTTTGGCTATGGCCCATGCTCTAGCTCTCCCTCCCCTATCGAACCACCAAGAATGGAGATGACGATGCAAATATCCGATGAACTTGAGCGATGACAGCTAGAGGCTACAATGAGACAAAAAGATGAAGAATTTGAATATCACAAGCACCTTCCGTTCGAACGCCGAGAGATAGATGAGATAGCCTATGAATCTTCTAGTGAGGATAGTGAGGAGCTAGACGTTGAGCTAATCAGGGAAAAAAATGATCCCAAACTCAATGAAGAGTGGGGCAAGCAACTTAAGGAGATTGAGGATAAGGAAGTTGAGGATCAGCTTGCACATGAAGAAGAAATTGTTATTCCAGAGATTGAAGGCAATAGGGCTCCAACCGAGGGGCGTGGCCAAAACCTAGAACACGATGAGGAAGCATCCCTCCATGAAGACGAGCAAGAGGAGAGGCCCGAGGAACATGAACATAGCCAAAATGAAGAAGAAAAGAGTGTTGAAAGGGAGGATCCCTCCAGCAAGCAACTACATGCAAATTCACTCACTAAGTGTGTAACTCTTGAATGGGACTCCAATGAGGAGAAAGAAGATGCAGGAACTAAGAAGAGGGCTCTTGTTGTTAGATACATTGAGCTTGAGATGGATAAAAATAGAAATCAAAGTGAACCACCCAAGGAAGAGCCCCAAGTACCCAATTGGCTAGAGAGGTAGTTAAAGCAAAATAATCCCACCCCAAAAGATCCTAAGGCAAGGTTGGAAGCCATACTGGCCAAAGCGTAGATAAGCACCAAGAAAGAGAAAAGGCCAAAGATCAGATCGAAGGCGACCATGGATGCCTTAGGATCTAGGGTGGTACAAATAGCGACACCGGTGGTTGGATAACAAGGAATAACTTATAACGTCTCCACCATCAACTTGGGAGTGGCCACAAGGGAGTAAAAGGTTAACCACCTCAAGGAATCGGTCGCCACGGTGGTGCATCTTATCCAATAGGATAAGGTTTCTAAAGGGGAACTCAAAGCACATGTAGCTGATCTAATGACCTGTATTCATCAATGGTCATCCCCAGATGAGCAACCCACTATGTCATTAGCCCCACCCCAGTTGCTATCCCAAGAGAAGATCAATAAATTGGAGAAGAGAAGGAACTTGGATAAGACTACGAAAAACTGGTTCTGACAGGTCTTAGACATGGGAAACACAAGTATCAATTTGTCTGTCTAGACAACAAATAAGTTCTTAGAAGTACATAGAAATCTTGAGCGTACGAGGCAAGTTTGTGAGGGGTTCCCAAGGAAGTACATAGCAGCCTACCCAAAAATTGAGGCTATACTCACATTGCCAAGCGAGATTTGGGAAAAGGACCTCACCCTCAAAGATGATGACCACTGGTTAGTGGATGTATGGAAGTGAGATTTTGATCACCAGAGGAAAAAGCTAGAGCAAGTTCTAGAATAGGTAGTTCCAGATATTGAATGGGCCAGGGAGACAAGAGAAGAGTGCGCTCGGTACCTCAAGCTAATGATGGGGTACAAGCTACCCATTGTCAAAATTAATCCTAAGAGCATAAATCTCCACTTCTTAAAAAACATGGAAGATGGGATGTCAACTGAGGTTTCCACGAACTTCATGAGTTTTACGGCCCGAGCCTTTGCCCAATCAAAATTTTTTAGAGATAATGCTACCAAATACGATGATGACTGGAAAAAGCTCGTCAACAACTCCTAGGAATGGAGCTATTAGATTTTCTAGTCTGACATCATGGAGTTGGACAAGTTCCAACCACTGATCTTGAGTTTCATGGAGTATGCATCTTTGAAGAAGTGCGAAGGCAACTCTGTCATCGATTAAGAATTCCTCAAAGAATAGCTACAACAAAGAGCAAATAGCTAAAGGACAAAATTGCTATAGTGCTATCACTAGATGACAAAATAGGGAAAAGACAAGAATTTTTTTAAAATGTAATATATTTGGGGGTAGGTGAAACCCTAGTGTAAAGTGGATCTTGGCCACACAATAGAATTGAATCTTGGCCACTCATTTTATTTTTTGAAAACTATAAATAGGGCTCTCCTCCTCTCATTTCAAGAGAGTGGAGTTGTTGTAAAGGCATGCTGTAGAAATTATAATAGAAAATACAATCATTTTCTGGTGTATTTTTGGGTTTCTCCACATGTTTCATGATTCCTCTCCCCTTAGTTAAAAAATTACCTCAAGTTACTTTTTTTTTCTGGTATTCTTTAGTTAGTTGTAGTGGATTTAGTATGTTGTCCTTCATTATGAATTTTTTTGCTATGTGTATGCTTTCCTTGTCCACACTTTTGGTCATTTACTACTGATAGGTGACTGTGTAAAGTTAGCCTGGACTTTAATTTCATAGTTGTTCCTTAAAATTTGTCTTTGTTCACATTTACATGGCAAATGAATGATGAATATTTGTACTCCTTAGAAGATAGCATAGATTTCATGACATTGTGAGAATTCAGATCTAGTGAAATCCTATTTAAGGAAACTATCCACAATGGGAACCTCCATGATTATTGTTCATCGGTAGTTGTAGGTCCAAGAACCATCCTTCTTCCCTCCTCTTTTTTTTCCTTTTT
Source organism: Sequoiadendron giganteum (assembly GCA_007115665.2). Classification (NCBI taxonomy): domain Eukaryota; kingdom Viridiplantae; phylum Streptophyta; class Pinopsida; order Cupressales; family Cupressaceae; genus Sequoiadendron; species Sequoiadendron giganteum. The sequence goes on from CM021108.1 coordinate 197,624,454, forward strand.
TTAAGAAACAATATGTGCTAAGGTTTGTTGCACATTGTCAAGCCAAATTTGACGAAACAATGGAGTCTAAGACCACTGTTAGAACCTACAAAAAAAGTGCAGTAATTTCATATTCGAAGAACTCCATTCGTTGACCCAATACTTCAACAGCTTCAAACCACGTAAGACCACCTTGTGATCCTAGCAAATCACATCAAACAACTGAAATATTCAAAGTACTATCAATACCTGACATCTAAGAGACCTTGGGATAATGTTCTTCAATTTGATTATGGAAGATTGTCTTTCAAGAGAGGTGATGCACCTATGCATTACCTATGTTGAGAAGTGCATGAAAACACCATCAACACAACTCAACAATATTGGAAGTGTCGAACATGAATAGGGTTTTATAAAATCTTAAAATATGTGCAAACATTGACTATATTTCTGTATTTGACATCTGAAAATGAATTTTATCATCAAACATGGAAATGTGGTAATGCTGGTTCAATTCTCAAATTAATTCAAAAAATATCAAAACATAAATTGTTGAGAGAGATCCTAAACTAACACCTAGGATCATCATAATAATGGATGATGCTACAAATGGACAAATCCCCATGAAACCAATCTCTGCTTGATCAAGGAGAAACCTATAACTACACATAAATAGTGCAATCTTCTAATGTAACTGAAAGAATTTCAAACCATGAAAATCCATACATGTACCCAATTACTAGCGTAACATGAAGAAGCATCCAAAATTGAATTACATGCAACATTTGGCTTAGACTAACTTTACACAACAATTTACCATTAGACGAAGATTCATTAAAAATCATTTAACACTTCATCATCATTATGAAAGAATTGAACTAACATTGATATTTAGGAAAGGAAAACATAAAAAATTCAAATTCAATGGAGAAATTCACCAAGTCAATGACATATCTGCATTATTTTCACTAACATAAGCTTAAAAATTTCCAGCTCTCTCGTCTCCTACTACTAACCCCTATTGAATTCTAACCTACCAATTCTAGCTTTTTGACCAATTCTAACCCCCTTACAAAAGAGAAGGAACTAGATTTTTATATATTTTACGTTACAATTTCAATGGACAAAGTTTAATCTATCCAATGGCTCAAATCAATCCTCTAGAATCATTAGGAAATTACATTAAATTTTAACACACATGCTACATCATCAACAAATCAGATAAATTTAGTTACATTTTAGAGAAATGAGAATTAAATATTCCCCCATATTTGATCATGATGAAAATTCCTAATGGAGGAATGAAAACAGCTTCACATGTTGCCTTATTTAAAATATTTTCCAGCTGCTAGGGCACATATTCATAAATAGATCAACATTAAATCTTGAGGCTTCACTTTATATTCAACTACAATTATTTCTAGATTTTTTTCTTGGGACGAATGCATTTCCAATTCCCATTTTGATCTATTTAATCCTAAAAAAAATATCATTATTAGTAGCTCACATGCAAAAATCCAATCCATAAAACATTAAAATTAAGCCTAAATAATTCTTTAGAGATTTTAACTATGTCATTAAATTTCAAAATTTTAACCTTGCTGAGAATTTTTGGGGATTCAAGGAGCTTAGGAATTTTGTGACAAGAAGTTTTAGAAATCCATGATAGGAGGGAATCCATGAGCGAACGGAGGTTCAGGAAATCCATGATAGGAGGGAATTCACAAGTGACAAGAGGTTCAGGGAATCTGTGACAGGATGGAATCCGCAAGTGATATGAGGTTTGGGAAATCAGTAATAGGAGGGAATCTATGAATTTTGGATTTTAGAGATTCCTTAAGGTCATGGATTTTTTTAAATTTGGTTTTTAGGGGAATCCAAGAGGTCATTAATTTCCCGAACTCCATGACAATTCAAAATTTCCTAAACCCCATAGCTTTTTACCTAGAAGGAACTTTCCAAAAATTCATAAAGCAATCTAGCATAATTTTTCATTCTCCATCCATAGGTACAAGAAATATTTACATATGACATCCAAAATTCACTTCAAACTCCCCATTTCTACAATCCATGATAGGTGTATTTCTTTGAAATCCCCAAGGTGCCTTAAAATATTTCCTTAATCAAATCAAATTTGGTCTTAGTCCCAAAATAACCTCCCAAGAAGAGAAAAAATAAAAATTGACAAAGAAAAAATGTAGAGAATCACACAAAATAAAGAAAAAAGGGGAATGAGATCCCTACCTTCAGTGAGCTGTGTGTATAAAATGCACAACAAAAATGTGCCCAACCAATTTTTTTGTATCTGTTTCCATGTGAATCGACCCATTTTGATTGAACCCATCTTCCCTCACCAACAATGCTTACACAATCTTCCTCTTTATGGGTATTTTAAAATGAAATTAACATTTCAAATGTGAATCTTTGTTTCTCTTCATTTTCTTCATTCCCTTCCTCTTGTAGACCTTTCCAACTAATTTGAACTTGAATTTTTGAAAATGTATTCATCTTATTCAAATGATTTTTCTCGCAAACCTGATCAAATCCATTTTATTGCATTTGTACCTAGATGAAATCATGTTGAAATCATACCATCTTTCTCATGTAATTATGAAATCACCATTTTTGAAGCTTCCCAATCCATATCACCCCTCACTACTGACATCATGTTGATGTCATCCCTATTGATGTTACTTGAGCAGATTCCATTAGAACTCTAAGATATATTATGCACTTGGTTTTCAACATACACTTGAACACCAATATAAATTAAATAAACATTATAGGAATTTCCAAGTGTATCAAACATCTTCTAATATGCATATCCTATAGTGGGGAAAATCCCACAAAAGGACCAGGATGCCCAAATGACCTTTATTTTCTAGGTAAGCATTGTTTTGAGTTTTAAATGAGTTTTTGAGGTCCAATTTGAGTGAGTGTTAGGATTTTGGAATGTGATTACTAATTAGAGGATTTTCCATGAAGATCAATGAGCCATTTGTGGTTCTTCCACCAACCAAGAATTTATGGCATGGTCTCTGGTAAGAATTTGAGTGTTGAATATCTGAGATACTGAGAGGGGGGGAATCAATATCTCCTTTATTGTATTGAATAAAAATTGCCTAATTATCCTAAAGCATATATCATAAAAGATGAGCAAGAGTAATAACATAATATGAAACCATACAACACACGAAAACTAGAGATTTATGTGGAAATCCTAATGAGGGAAAAACCACGATGAGGATTAGCTCACTATATATAGAAGTTCCAAAACCAGATATAAAAGAGGCTCACTACTATATAAGAAAGGCTCACTACCAAATACAAAAGCTCACTGATTACAAGTAGGACTCACTATCCAAACAAGGAGGCTCACTGACTAAAAATGATTATAGTAAAAAAATGGCTTACATCCATAATATAAACTGGTAAGAGTGCACCAAACAAGTGCATATTTAATTCCTTTGATCCTTAGAGAGTTGACATGATAGAAAAATAATATTTTCTCTTCTTTGAATTCACTCCACTACTTACTCACTTTCAATATGTGAACTATCCTATAAATATATCTAACTTCTTCACAAGCATCAATTAGGTCGACCTAATTAGATATAATCTTTATTTTCATAAAAAATTAAGGTTGGCTTCAAACATATACAAAAATTATCCAAAAATTAATTTAACCATGTAGCATTCTATATCATGCCAGCTTGGACCAAATATAGGCCGCACATATATCTCTAACACAAATTAAATCACTATACCACAAATTATTTATTAGGTCGGCCATGGATAGACCTAATAACAAAAATCCAACACCAAACCAATGCCAACTCACCATATGATTATATGAGCATATATGATTTTATACTTACAAGATTTCCACATTCATAAACCATTTCCCAAAGCCATGAACAATAATGATCACAATAGGGGAAATATAGACCAAAATACCAGAATAGAAACACCAGAGGATGTAGACTTGTTCTTCATACCAATTCAAAGTACCAAACCAAGTTGATACCTTAACCAGCATGGTGACATAAATGACAACACAACGTTTGATCTTATTCATTCTTATAACAATATCCCCCTTTTTCATTGATGGAAACATGTGCCAAAAAACTTCACATAGTTCTTCATTCATTCCAAATCTTTCCAAGTCTCTCCCTGAAAATTTTTGCAAATCTCCCCCCCTTTGACATCAATTTTAATGAGTGACCAAAAAAGAAAGGATGTAAACATATGTACATGGTGGTGTTCCATATGCAAATAAAATTCAAAAATTCAAGACTTCAAAGATATAGAACTTCCAAAAACTCCAAAAATTTTCAAACACTTAAAACCTTCAAAGCTTAAAAACATCCAAGACCCCAGCACTTCCAAAACTCAAAACTCCCATTTTTTTAGAAATTAAACTTCTCTTCTCATGTTGTTTTTATTTTCCTTTCATTTTTTCTCCTTTTTTCCACAAAAAACAACAAAAATTTGAATATTCAGAAACTTAAGTAAAAATAATAGTTTTCACCCTAAACAGTTTCTTGTATCTTTCTCTATCAGCTAGATGAATTTGCTTCCAAGATAACACAATAGAATACATTCCGGTATAAAATATTTCCAAAAAATGCAACAATGTGAATGAGGCTAACCAATCTACAAATGAGTACTATTGTTCACAATCTTCTGCATCATAGTGTATTCCACAAAGATGATCTTACTGTACCTCAACACTTTCTTTGACAAGCCAGAAATTTCTCACCACATCTTTTCTCTGTCTTTCAATAGTCAAATTTTTTTCTTGTGATTCTCTAACTCTTATTCTTTTTTTTCCTTCTTTTTATTTAAAAAAATGAAAATTCTTTCCAATGCTATTCATTTGGATTCAATTGCTTCAATTTTTCTTCTAAAATTGTCAATTGTAGTAGTCCATTGGAGACAACACTTGTATATGTTTGACATCTCTTTAATACATTTCCTTGTCTCATTAATGTGTTCAGATAACCTATGCTTAACTTTAGCACATCTTTTCTCAACCATGGCTTCAAACTTATCTCCTTTCAGACCTTCCAACAACTTCTCTCTTCAACAACTTCAACTAGATTATCCAGTAATAAACAAGAAACACTTGAAATACCAATACCTTTCTTGAGAAGATACTCAATGAGAGCACCATTTGTTTTGATTATATCCACTGGAGAGTAGGCATTCCACAATTCACCAATTTTCTTCATCTTACCTTTATCTAACATTGTGCAGATATCATCTAGATTGGAGGATTTAGATCTAGGCAGGGATTATTCTTCATTCTCCTTATCTTCTAGAATGGTGATGATTTCTTATGTGATAAATTTTCTCTTTTTTAGATTCTTGAGGGAAATCACCAATAAAAACTTCCAATTCATTTGTATTGGAAGATGAACCCTCCTCAAACTGACTAGAAGTAGGCATAACAGAGGACAAATTATTCTGCAAGGATAAGAAAAAGGGTTTGCAAGCACTTGCATTATCCCCCATACCTTCCAAATATTTGTAGATTTGTTTTCCAATAGGGATCCTAGATTCCCACTTAAAATTTTCTTTCCTCGATAGCGAGCTCAAAAAGTAAAAAGTGAGACATGTAAGCAAAGACCAAAATCAGAAGGGATAACTATCGACCAAGGACATTCATACATTTTAATTTAGGTTTTCCAAAATTAATTTGAATAGATCGAATTGCTTGTTTTCCTTCACCATTTTGTGTGCTAGATATATAGCAATAGCCGAAGTGGAATCATCATGATTTTTGAAATAGATTTTGTAAGAAATACCATACACAACATACCTTACAGTGAGGTTGATAATAGTATTTATCAACAAGGCTCGAGGGTGTTTATGGATTCCAATTAATTCCTCCACCTCTTTGTACTTCCCTATTTTCTTTCTATGGAGGTGACTAACGCTCCATAACCTAGTGATAACTTCAATCACTTCCTTCATAATCGGCTAGGGTTTGTCCAAAATGATAATACCATCCTTGAATTTTTTTAATAGGAACAAGATGGACTCTCTATCTGTAAACCAAGGGAATTCTCCCCATAGATCCATGCCTAGGGTTTTTATGTTCTACAAATCATTTTTTTTTTAACCCTAGTTCCATTTCCTTTATTTTTTGATGATCAAATTCTTCCAATTCAACTCCCTTTAGCCTCAATGGAATATTTCTAGTTGATCCCATGTTAATAGATTCCATTGTTGTACTTAACTTCTTCAAATTATTTTTTCACAATGAAACTTATTTTCTTACCTTCCTTTTGTAACTGTGAGAGAAATTTTATGTCACTTGCTCTTGATTCTTCACAAAGATTTCTATAGATTACCTCATAATCACTAGAGATCACTTCAAGATTGCTCTAAGATTTCTCCAAGTCATTCTTTGAATTCTTCAAATGCATAGGTGATCAAAAATGACTTGTGAATTTCACTTTATACACCATCGCACTGCCCTAATTCACATTAAATGTAATAAGCTTCAAAAATCTGATAAAAACACTTCTTCACTACATTGAGAAACCCTAATTCGCTCTGTAAATAAACATTCTTGTACTTTTTCTTTCAGTTTCTTTTGCATAACCTCTCCCCATTGATTCCTTACAACATATCCTCATTCCAACATCTGACACACCATATTTATAGGGGGTTCAAACAATTTTTTGTTAAAGCTCCCCCTAAGACCAAGCTAGGTCTAATTCCCAGAGGATTCATCTGCATCGAAGGAGGGAAAAACCACATTTTCAGCTCTAGTTCTTCTTTCTTCTTCCATATCTTGTTCATTTCTTGCTGAATATCATCTTTTTCAATCTTCTTCATAGGTTCATTCTCCTTTACCAGAGCAGTCTTCTTTCCCTTTTACTTTTGCAAACTTTTGAAATATGTCTTGGTTTGTTGCAATTGTAGCAGAAAATATTTCTTTGATTTGTCTATCTTCCATTAACCACTGATCTGCACTGATTTTATTTGTGTCTAAACTTATTATAGGTATAAAAATAGCTAGCAAAAGATTGATTCATTCTACCTCCATTAAACCATTTCATCGTCTGAGTTCTACATTCACTAGGTCTATGTCCAATATTATTACATGCATAACACTATCTGAGGAAGGAACCATAAAATTGATTCATCCTACTTTTTCATTTGGTTTCCCTCTGACCAAATCTATTGCATGAAAAATAAACACCCTTGGAAGATGGGTACCTTTGAGCATTTGGTTGTTTGATAGGTGGTCTTCTTCTTGGATTTATTTTTTTCTTCCCTTTATCTTAAATCTTTTGATTGTACATTGGATTTGAGTTCTACACATTCTTAGAGTTTTCACCAGCTTCATTTCCCAAGCCATCTTTATCTTTAGAATGTATTTTTCTTACTATTAATTCATCAAGCTTGGTGGATCTTGTCTTGAAACTATCTTCATAGAGTTTTTCTTTCTCTAGATCTTGTTTCAAGTTCACTACTTCTTGTTCAAGCCTTGAGCATACATCAAACTTACTTTGCAACACTTTCTTCAAACACTCTTCAATTCTCTTGTTTTCTTCCACTTGCACCTTTAATCTGGCAATCTCTTCATTTTCTTGTTTCAATTGCTCACTCACTTCTCTATATCTTTCTTTGAATTTCTTCAATTTCTCTTTCAATTTCTAGATGCATTCATTTGCTTCATGAAGATTTTATTTTAGATCCCTATTTTCATTTTTAGCCTTGTCAAGATCTTCATGATCATGCCAAAGCTCTTCTTTGTCCATTGTTTTAATCTGTAGGATCTTCCTCAAGCTGTTAGGCTTCCTCATAGGAACTAGATCTCTAATACAAATTGTTGAATATCTGAGATACTGAGAGGGGGCTGAATCAGTATCTTATTTATCTTATTGAAGAAACATCATCCAATTATCTTAAAACATATAACATAAAATATGAGCAAGAGATATAAAAAAATATGAAACCATACAACACATGAACACCAAAGATTTATGTGGAAAACCCAATGAGGGAAAAACCATAGTGAGGATTAGCTCACTATATATAAAAGTTCCAAAATCGGATGCAAAGAGGCTCACTGCCAAATACAAAAGTTGGATGGTTACAAGTAGGACTCACTATCCAGAAAAGGAGGCTCACTACCTACAAAATATTACAGTAACAAAATGGGTTACAACAAAAATATGAGCTGGTAAGAGTGTACCTAAGAATTTTAGATTCAATTCCTTTGATGCTCAGAGAATTCACATGGCAATAGACTAATATTCTCTCTTCTTTGCATTTACTACACTACTTACTCACAATTTCAATATTTGAACTATCTTCTATATATATCTGACTTATCCATAATCATCAATTAGGTCTAGTTAATTAAATGTAATCTTTATTTTCAAAAAGGATAACAGTCAGCTTCAAACATATAAAAAACTTCTCCAAAAGTAATTTAATTGTGTATTACACTATATCATGTCATCTTGGACCAAAGATAGGTCACTCGTATATCCGTAACACAAATTAAATTACTATACCACCAACTGTTTATTAGGTTGGCCATGGATAGACCTAATAACAAAAATGCAACACTAGACCAATGTCAACTCACCATACTATCATATGAGCACACAAGATTGTATAGTTACAAGCTTCCCACATTCATAAACCATTTCCCAAAGCCACAAACAATAACGATCACTGGAGGAGAAATGCGGACCAAAATACTAGACCGGAAACATCAAAGGATGTAGACCTGTTCTTCATACCATTTCAGAGTACTAGACCAACCTGATTACTTAACCAACATGGTGACATCAGTGACAACACAATGTCTAATATTCTTTATTCTTCCAACATTTAGTACCTATTATATCTATCTATAAATTTTAAATTCACCTATTTCCATTATTGCTCACCATGCCTTTGTTCATCAAATTGCATTGATATCGATGCTCCTGAAACCACTAGAATTAATTTCTAAGCTCATGTATTGATTTGGTGCATCTACTTTTGAGGTATTGAATGCTTAACATAGATTTTATTGCAGCTAAAATATCTTATTTTAGGGTTTTCACCTATCACCTTGTATTATGGGATTTTGGTAATCATTTCAATCATTAGAGAGTAAATATAGAGAATAAATCTATAAGAATATACTCAGAAGCATACCTAGTGAAGTATCAAGTGTGGATAAATGATAAGAGTGCAAGGAATGTTCCAAATTGAAAAATATAGATTGTAAATATAATTTACAGATTCATGTCTATTGGATATGTTGTAATTTATTGTCATTAGTGTTGTAATTTATTTTAGTATTTAGTGTGGTTGTGATGAGAAGGTGATTGTGGTGTTGAATGGGCGTTACTAATGTAGCTGGTTCATTTGGTTTCCAAGTGCTTTTGAAAAAAATCAAAGAAAGAGTGCACAAGGTGACAATGTTGTGTTCTGAATTGTGCTCCACATTTATTCATGGTTGATGATGTTCTTGTGCAATTTGTATGAGATGATAATAGTAGTTCAGTGTTTATATATCTAGATTTTTAGGTTTTGGATTGTGTGGTAGTGAAATATGTGTTTGATAGTGTGTTACCTATGAAGAAGGTTGTCTAGGAGAAATGGAATTTCTCTATATTTCTCCACCTTGGGTTTTATTCTCTTGTAGGTTTGGGAACACACTCACATTTCTTCTATCTACCTTCCCTCAGAGTGTTTAGTGTTTAGTTGTTCTGCAAGGCTGGTGAGTGAGTTATATGACTTTGGTAGTGTGGATAGTTACATAGGATGATATGATTCTAGGTTTGAAGTAATTGTGGCAATTTTATTGAATATTTTGATGATGTTGGAATATTCCTAGATGTTGTGTTATTTTCATGTGGTCCCCAGGATGTGTGTAGACCTTATGATGTATGAAATTGGTTGTTTGATAGTGTTAGTATAGGTTTGGCCAACCTGACATGCTAGGATTGACTACAAAGATGGCCTGTTAGTTGTATAAGTGTGGTGTAGTATGCCAGTGTAGATTTGGATCTTGGTTAATCCTTGGTGTGGTTCGCCTTCACTTCTTTCCACTATGGAAGTGTTTGGTGCTGACCTATTTATTTTTTGCACATTTGAGGTGCATACATTTCATTGAGGTTGACCTAGATAAGTTGTTTAGGTCATGGTTGATATATATACAAGGTCAATTGTTGGAGAAGTGTGTGGTAAAAAAGGATGTAAGTGTGATCAAGTTTTGTGATATGAGTGTGAGATTATTTAATGCCTAAGGATACAAAATGTAGTGAGAATAAGGTGTCTAGATTTTTAATGTACCTAATGTAGCTAGAGGAAATGAGCTGAAGGTTGGAGATGGTCTAGAGTTGAATTATTGATCTTTTGGACTCAGACTATGTTCATTTTTATGAATCAACGTTTTGGATAAAATTCCATGATCCATCATTAGGATAATATGGAAGCAACCAAAGAGAAGAGAAATATAATGATATAGTAGACTTAGGAGGATAAATAGGTGAGGGGTTTGATTGGGATAGAGGACAATGAACTAATATTAGACCAAAAATTAAATAATAAAATAATAGGAAAAAATAGTAGAATACTTTAAAAATAAAAGAAGTAGGAACTAGATAGGGAAGACAAAAGAATAGAGACAATTAATTAAGGGGAAAAGACTATCCTTGAAAACTAAAAAGCTAAAAAGAATAACTAGAACCTAGATAGATAAAACAAAATAATCAAATAGAAAAAGGAGGAAAATAAAAACAAATGAAATTAGAATAAAGAAAAAAATAAGAAGAAAGAAATACATATAATAAAGAAAATGAGAGAATTAAAAAACTTATATAAAGGAGGAAGTTGATAAAAAATCAACTCAAATAATAACATTACTGTTAATAATAAAAACTAGACTATTATAAGAACCAAAGAAATAATTAATAAATATAGAGCTATAAAAATTCTTAGAAAACATTCAAAGCAAATGTAGAGAAAAAATTAGTGCAAAATAATAAAATCAAATGAAAAGAACTAAATGAAAAAAGGCAAGGGAAATAGAATAAAGGAAATAAAATATAGATGAGTAGAAAATGATAAAATAAGAAGGATGAAGAGAAAAAAAAGAGGATAAAGAAAATAAAAAATAGAACTAAAAAAACTTTAAAACAAAAATAAGATGAAAAATGACAAACATATACATACATACATACATACATATATATACATATATCTATATATATGTATATATATACATAGATATATATATATATGTATATATATACATATATCTATCTATATAAATATATATACACACACAAATCAAAAAGATAAAATTGATCGAAAAGATAAAAAAGAAACTAAAGATAAAAATATAAAATAAGAGCAATTAATGAATAAATTCATATAAAGATCAAAAAGATGAAAAAGAAAGTGAAGAACAAAAATATAAAATAAGATCAATTAATGAACAAACTCAAATCAAAATAATAATAAGAGGAATACAATAAAATTACAAAAGAATGAATAAGAAACAACCTAAAAAAGGAACTTAACAAAACAACCCTAAAAAAGATCAAAAATATGAAAGTGAATAAAAAATAAGCAAAATTAAAAAAACACACCAATAAATAATTAAAGAAACAGTTAAAATAAGAAGAAAGACTTGATGGAACCCCTGAATTTTTTTTATTTATCATCTTGAAAAATAAATAAATTAATGAATCCATCCTAGGAGATTAGGGTTTTGTTTCTTATCACTATTATAGGTTTTTATGTTACCTTAAGCCATTCTTAAATAAATCTCAATCTTGCATCCTTTCCATAGCTCTAATTCATCATTTACCCTTTATTTCCCATCCTTGGTCATGTTAAAATATCCTGTCATTAGAGCTTGTGAAATTATCAGTCCCTTGTTCCTCACTCTGAAATTATTTTTATTTTACAAGGTTAAGCGATTGACCTTTGTAAGCCTTTACATCCTTTGGAAAGTATTTTGTAATGTCCACTAACGCCTTTTATTCATCTTCCTATGGTAGTTCCTCTTTTCAAAGAAACTTGTGAGCATGTGCTAAATTCTTCACTTAAGTCTCGATCACCATCTCCTTTATTGCTCATCGCTGATAGCTTTAGAAATATAAATTCAAGTGTGTGATGAGCGATGAGTAGTATCTCTTTTATTTCATGCATCATGGATAGGTTTTGAATTTTTGGTGTTTTATTAGTGGTGCACGATGTTCTTGTTCTATATGTTATCATTGACTTAGCTTCTATTGCTAATTGCTCATGAGTTTTGTAATATGGATTGGTGATACACGATGACCTCAATAATATTTGTATTTTATCCTATCACTCATCATGGATCCATTTTAATATTTGAGATTCAAATGCACAATGAGCGATGAGATTAATTTTTATATCTTTCTTTCATTGATTTGAGTTTCTCTTGTGAGTGATATATATTGTGCCTTTGGTTTTCATGTAGATGCATGTGTCTTAATTTTTTTCTATCACCTCATCGGCCTTTCCTGATGTGATTTGGAAGATGAAGCATGCATTAGAAATGCATGATAGAAGGGGAATGTGATCAAGGATGAGTCTTCGATCCAGCAACTCACATCTCATTGCATGGATTCTCACATCGTTGATGAGACTTGTAAAAGATGAAATGTATTAGTGATGAGCGATGGAATCTAGTTGAAAGACAACATGGAAAACCATTGATGTGGATTTAAAAAAAAGTAGCAAGGTGGAGGGAAACCGTTGATGTTGTTTTAAAACAAAGTGATCAATGAATAGGTTTTAAATATGAATGACTAAATGTCAGCTAACTCACGTGAGCTTTCTATCAAAAGTTTATGGCGATATGTTCTATTTATTGGCCATAATGAATTTGGCTAGTTTGTTTCCTAAAATCTTGGAGCTACTCAAGAGTAGAGAAGAAAACTAGAAGTTGAAGAAACAATGTTAATAACTCCAACAATGAGATTATATTAGCATTGGTGCCAATTATTCACCTGGGTAAGAAAATTGTGTATGTCTTCATGTTCGAAGTGCTAAATTATGCTATTCTAAACCATTATGGGGAATTTGGAGATAATTTTCTTATAAATTATTTACCTAAACATCTTCAATTGGGGTGATATATATTGTATAAGGTTTGGGAGTATTTTTCCGAGTAATCAGTGCCTTGGGTTTTAAGGAAACTGGGTGGATCTTTTCAATTAGGATAATTGTAAACCCTAGTCCCACCACATTGAAAATATGAGTGAACTAGAGCCTAGTGAATCTAAAATTAGGATAGAGAGAAAAAATAAGTAGAAGAGATTTAGAAGGCTCAAAACCTAGGTTGTTTCATCCATAGCTAAGTCAAAAGCCATATGGAGTGAAAAACCCTACACCATGTACCCCTGTTGTGTCCACATTATTGAAAGGTGCAAAGAAAACTCAAGAGAGATTCATGGAAATTTCCTCTAGGGTAGTAAAAGAGGGTGGGTCACAAATTGGTAAGAGACCCACAAGCCATGTTGCTATGACAAGCAGACTGATTGACAATGTTGGTGAAATTGGAGAGTTAGCTCAGCCTCAAAGTGGGTGGCAATTTTTCACATATGATTTTAATAGGAGGTAATCTAAGTAGGTAGCATGTTAATTGTGGGGGCTCAACCTTGGGATATTGGTGGTTCCCAATGTGTTTGTATAGGTGGATGTAATGATGGAATTGGCCAAGTATTATGATCTTGCAGATAGAAAAATCAAAAGTGAAAATGGAGATGTAATCCTTGAAGTAACAACAGATAAGATTGTGGGGGTATTTGGATTGAGCCCCAATTGTAATTTATAAATCAAGAATACATATCTATGTGGTCAATATGAGCGTAAGAAATTTGCATATAGAAATAGACTGCTGGTTCGACATAGAAAAAGTAAGGAGATTTTTCTCCCTAAGGATTTTGAACCTTTTAAATGCGAGGAGATTGTGGATTATTTTAAGAACACATATTACTACCTAAATCACATTCTAGCTCAAGGTTTTGAGGAAAGGATAACTCCTGACCTATTGGTAATGGCAATGGATATACAGGGCGAAAATCAGAACACTAGTTTTGATTATGCTACTTTTGTTGCAGAAAAAATGCATCAGGATCTCATCAAGTTACAAAGGGAGTTTCTTCCTCTACATTTTTCGCTTTATTCTTTGTTAATGAATATTTTGTTATTTGAAGGTGATTATAATTAGAAAAGTATGTTGAAATTGAGATTGAGGGAAAAAGAAAATAATATTTTACCTATCCAAATGTGGACATATATTTGGGACTAGGATTGACCCAATTCCAATTATTTGATGTTTGCTAATGTTATCAGGTATGGTATTATGGAGAGTTTAGGTGTGACATCTATTCAAAGGATTTCTTCAATAATTAGATAGGTTATGCATCCAAAGGATATGACAGGGTTAAATAAGTGTCATAATTGGGTAGATTGGTTTCTACACTTAGAGTATACTCTGATCAGAGCTTATGGCTACAAGGGGGTGCCACACCACTTGCCCTATATGTTTATGATTGGTTTTCTTTTATGGAGTTGATGTTCCAAATATACTTTATGGATTTTGAATTGTTTAGAAGGGTTAGGAAGGGTACTTTAGTAAACCCTCAAGGCTCTTTTGCTTAATTTGTAGTTACTGCCTAGGAAGGGTATGTGAAATTTAGAATCATAGATAATAACCTTAGACTACCTATTGATGAGGTTAAGTTTTTTGACCCAGAGGCTTTTGTTTTTACACAGAGAAGGGAGAAAAATATATTTGGGATTTGTCATCAATTCTTTTACATAGATGGTGTATTGAGGAACTTGACAAGGAATGAAGCTATTATATCCAAAAAAGAGGGAGTGGACATCCATAATGGACATTGAAGAGAGAATTATGAAGAGGAATGCCTTTTGTGTAAGTCCTTATGATGAAATTGAAGATACTTTTGAAAGAGCTTTTGAAAAGTTGATAGATTATCAAAATGGTAATTTCAAAGAAAATATAAAGGAGGCTACTAAGAGAGCAGAAGCTCTCTTAGAACAATAACCCTAGGCTATTGATTTTATAGAGAAGCCTACATATTTGAGGTGGAGAAAATGGCCGAACATGTGCCTGATGATGGGGAAGTGGAAAATAAATTCACTCCCCCTAACATTGGAGATACTCCTGATTCTAAGGTTCCCCAATATAGGATGATCTAGTGGCAGTATGTTGAGAAGAATGATAATGATCCTAGGACTAAAGATTGTAATGAATTCCTTGCAGATGATAAGTTTTTGCAATATAAGGAACTCTAGGAATTCATTGTTCAAGAAAGGAGTAGATAGCTAAAGGAGAGGCTTGAAAAATCTAGGGCTAGTGCTAAACCTTCTCAACAAGAAGAGGCTGAGAAAGCAGAGGAAGAGAAGTTTATGGGTGAGATTGCACCCATCACTCATATTGAAGCTAGAAAAATTGTTATAGATAGTGGATTATTATTATTACTAGGGTGCACTATCACATTTGTTATTGTAATTGATTCTATAAAAAGAGATCCTTAGGATTCAATATCTGAGGAATAGATCAAAGACAAGGTGTTTGGATCTTGATATAGTTTGAAGTTGCATAGTCTTGCTATCTGGTCTATGGTTCCTAATATTTGAAAGAATGAGGTTGCTAGGCCTATTAAATAGGTCATGGGTTCCTTTGCAATGAAAATGGACATAGATATAACACATGTCTATTCTTCTAGATTAACTACTCATGCTGCAATGCTCAGTGTAGACATGACCCAAATAAATCAAAAGAAATATGATTCCTTGGTGAATGAAAATAATAAGGCCTTGGATGAAATAAACAAGATGAGATCCACTCTTTAGGCTAACCAATTAGTAAGGACAATATTTTTTCCATCCTCTTCTTCTTCTTATTTTTCTACACAAGATAGGGAGACCTTAGCCTTGAGAATCAATGATTTAAATAAGTTTTTTTAGCCAGAAAAATAAAATGTCAAGAAGGCCAAAATTGAAATTGTTGAGTTGGAAAAGGACATTTTTGAAGATGTATTAAGACATAGAGTGACCAAATTGGTCAATAAGGCTGATGATGTATGGGATAGTTATAACAACATCCATGAAGCAAACATAAAGTATTCATAGGTTCAGGAGGCCTTCAAGAATTAATGGAGAAAAAAGAGGACTAGAGTAGGTGCTTTGAAAGAAATGCTACCTAAATTGGAAGAAGATCCTGAGGCACCTACAAATATCCTTGAATTATTGCAAGTTATAGGCCTAGTGAATGAGATAACAATTTTTTATGGGAAGATAGGGATGTAGCTCCAGAGCAAGCTAAAGGCATTAAAAGAAATGGAGGAGTTTCATATGCTTGAGATATTGAATCACAAGGGTGAGTTAAAGAAATTTAATGAATGGAGAGATGATTTGGGAGAGATTTTCACATTGGATAAAATGGCATTGAATCTATGTGATTATTCCATGATAAATCAACATGTCGATATAATGTTGGAGATTGAAACAACAATGGATACTTTTGTCAAGGAGGCCAGTTCCTTAATTGATGCTAGATACACTCAACATAGTGTGAAGGTGCGGAAAATTCTGGATACAAAATGGCCAACTAAGGATGAGTACATCACATGGCTGGAAAAATGTACTGAGTAAGCTTGTAATAGGATGATAATGGATATGATGAATAATGGATAGGAGAATAACAATGCATAGCCTAAAATAGTACAGATTCATATTTTGATGATGTATTGTAAAAATATTGTTTTCTCCTCAACCTAAAAGATGTTGGCACAAGTGTTGATGTGGATAAATCATTTTTTAATCTTTATTTTCTTTTCATACTTATAAATTTTACTAACTAGGCTTTCTTGTGGAAACACTTTTTTGAGTGCGTGAACAATATTTTGAAGTTTTTATAACAACAAAGGATGCATTTTGAAGGTGGGACCGAATCTTAAGCGATGAATGAGAATTAATTCTCTCTCATTTTTAATCCCACCATCTAAGAGGTTGAGTGTAAATGAAAAGGGAATATATGTTACAACGGTCCAATAGTATGGTGACCTATGTGCTTTCTTGTTTGAGGCTTTTTTTGCTCCTTCTTTTTTATAAGAAGGAATTCAAGACCAGAAAGCAAGGTTTGTTGTGTTACAATTGAAATAGTGAATTGTAAAAAGAATACAAAGCCTATTTTAAAGTTTTGTTTTGTCTTAGGTTCTTGATTCTATAGTTGTGTATATGGTTTTGACAAAAAATAGAAAATATGAAGCATAGTGTTTCTAATTTCATGACCATGTTCTCTCCTTTGTATATGCATTATGAATTATGAATAATATAATCAAGGATTATTTTTTTCATCTCCATTATTTCCAATGGTTGTGTGATTTCATTCTTTCTAATTAGTTCAAGGAACTAGTATAAATTCTTGAATGAGGTTTTTGATTCATAAGAATTATATGCTAGGATATATCGAAGAAGTGGTGGTCGAGAAAGAAGTATGGGAATATTGTAATGTGATGTTTCTTGAAGCTTATATGTTGCTATGTGAAGAATTTTTATTAGGTTGCATAGGTTACTATTGACTCCATGTTTAGGATAAGGCACTGGGTCAAGTAGAATATTCACAATACAATTTTTGGGTCAATTCATCAACAAATAAGTCTTTAATTATAAATATTTTGAATGAGTTACCATCGTACTTATGTTGAGTTTTGTTATTCTCATACTCCAAGTGTAATACGTTGTTAAAAGAGTAGCCAAAATTTTCAATATATTACATTATTGAGAGGTTATATGAGAAGTATTTGTTGTCGACAATGTATTTAAATATTGGTCATATGAACTATTGAGTATACATTATTGGATCACACTCCTATGTTTCATAGAGCTTGAAGTGTAGGATTGAAAGTTTTGCAACTTTTACTCATTCATTGGCTAATCCCTTTAGATTACTAATCAGTGGAAATGGAAAAGTCCATAGGTAATTTTAAAGATCTTCTTGGTTCTTATAAACAACCAGAAAATTGGTGACTCTATTGGGGGACTGCTAAGTCCAAAGTCCATAGTTTAGATCTAGTATAGTCAGAGTCGAGTAATTTCTTGTTCTTCACTTGTTGAAGAATAAGTGTTTTAAAATGTTTGAGTATAAAATTTGTGTCCAATATTATGTGCCAGGTGCTAGTCCTTTCTTTCACTTTGTGTCAGTTTATGTTCAGAGTCTCATTTGAAGTTACAAGTACCAAGTCAAAATATAATAAATTTCTATTTTTGAGCATTTTGGATAGAGACTTTGAAGTTTCATTTACTAGTGAAAAGATAAATTCTTGAAGAGAACAAGAGAAGAAGGACTCTTACACATTTTTTGACACCATGAAGAAGACCAGGAGCTATACAAAAAAGGATACAAAGCAGAAACTGGAGTCCTACCTTGCAAAGGATAAGCAATCAACATGGGTGAATAAAACTATTGAATTGGGTAAGTCTGTTTAATCCCTTGTTGAAGCATATCCTAATTTTAAAAACGAAGTAAATATTACAAATACCCAAGAAATGTCACATGAAATTGAAGTGTCTAGGGTAGATCAAGGAATTTTTCCTATTGAGAATTTTTTGATAATGAATTTGATGTCTCAAGAGAAGAAGATAGACCAGGATTCTAGGATAAGGATAAGAAGTTCTCAAAACCTTTGACCCCAACAGTTGGGTCCATTTTTAACAAAATAAATTTCAAGCCAAGAGGTGACTCTCCTAATGTATAAGTGCACATAGCCCTTGAGGAAGAACCAGTTGATTAGACCTACTATACTCTTGTGCCAAGTGAGCTTGGAGATGTCTTGGAAAATGAAGAAGACATTGACAAAGACATGCAAGCCTTAGAAGAGGATGAAATTAGGCTTAAGGAAGAAGAAGAGAAAATAAATAAGGGGTTGAACAAGGAAGAAGATAGGATTAGAGATAAGAAATTTGAGAGAGATTCTTAGAAACAAAAAAAAAGAGTAGATGAGAGATGATGCTACTAGGTGGAATGCCTTTGCTGAAAATATCTCTAAGTTTACTGCTAGCATTACCCCTAAAATTCCTATAGTAACTATCTAAATGGGAACCTCTACTACCAATACCTATACAACATTTTTTGCAGCTACCAAAGCCTTAGATCCTTGTAGTAATACTAAGAAATAATCATTTATAGATCATGGGAAGAAACCCATTGATCAGACAAAGGATACTACCTTCAATAATTTCAATACCAGTACCAAAACTCCATCTATTAATACTGCCAATGGAAATTTGAAGATTGATCCTACCCCATTTGTTGTACCCCAAACCCTAAGATCTTGAAATTGTAGTTGGAGAATGATAAACTCCAAGAAGATTTAAAGAAAGATGAAATAGAAGTTGCCAATGCAGAAATAACTAGGAAGATTTCCTTTCTTAAGATCTCTACACCAACTCCATATGCTTCAACCTCTAGACATATTGATAGTGAATCACATAAGAAAAATTCCATGGTACATAGTGCTAGTGTAAGTGGTGGTGGAGGAAATGGAAATAGTAATAATTCTTATTCTAAAGATGAAGAGGAGAAAAGCAAGGGAGGTGGTAAAAATACGAGAGATGGAAAAGGTAAGGATAAGACGCAATCTGACAATGAAAAAGATGATGAGCCTAGAAATTCTCATAAAGATCAACATACTAGGAGACCACTCCTAACCCTTTTCCAAAAAATTTTAGGCATGCTTTAGTTAGATTCTTTGGAAATAATGTTGTGAGTGATGAAGATCATCTCAAATATTTTTTTAATGACATGGATGACATTAAGGTAGAAGTAGAGGATGTAATGTGAAGTTGTCTATGCAATCACTTATCGAAGATGCTAGGGACTGGTACACGGGTTGTCCTATTCAGAGTATTGTCTCTTGAGAAGAATTTAGAAGGCTCTTTATGGAGAAATATGGTGATAAGATAGATTCAAGGGATTTTTTGAATGAATTTAATAACATTGTTAAGGGTTCAAATGATTATGTCACTAATTTTAATACGAGGTTCCAAAGAATATGAAAATATTTCCTCCCCATCTACAATTGAATGATAATGTGTGCTTGGTGAACTACAACAATTCATTTGATGCAAAGATGAGCTACTACTTACTTGATAAGAATCCTCAAACATTAAGAGAGGTTTA
The DNA here is from genome assembly GCA_007115665.2 of Sequoiadendron giganteum. Classification (NCBI taxonomy): domain Eukaryota; kingdom Viridiplantae; phylum Streptophyta; class Pinopsida; order Cupressales; family Cupressaceae; genus Sequoiadendron; species Sequoiadendron giganteum. The sequence continues at coordinate 197,644,648 of CM021108.1, forward strand.
CAAGGTGGTTTTCCATATTTATAACATCAATAGAGAAACTAGTAAGGTTGGAAGAAGAGATGATGCAAAGATTCTCAAAAATCCAAAACAGGAGGATACAATTTCTAGTGCTAAAGGAGGCACTCTCGAAGATAAGATTGACAACTTAATGAAGAGCATGAATGATAGAATTGGAAAAAAAGATAAGGCTTAGTAAAAAAAGTATCATAGGAATGAAAGACCTCCTTGGTTGCAAGGTCACCCATATAAAACTAACTAGCATAATGGGAAGCCCATCCCTAACAACCAGAGAAATACTCAAACCAAGGTTCCTTTAGATCCTTTGTAGAAGAATTCAAGGAATTTAATTGATGAAGCTCCCTAGTGTATGGTTTGTTAGATGCCACATTCTCCTCATTAATGTGCAATTTCATGAATGTTTTATGTTTATTAAGATGTACCTAAGGATTATGACTAGCCAAGTGAGGAGGATATTGATGTACTTATGATTATGGATTATTTTGATTTTTTGGATAATGAATTCTTGTCTGATATAGAGGCTTATGAAATGGATATAGATGACCAAATGAAAATTTCTAATACATATCACCAGAAGGTTCTCTCAAATGAGGATATGGAAAGTGATAATGAATTATATAATTTGGAAGCAAAAGAAGATGATGTTTCCTTGAGAAGACCTTCAGATGAAAATATTGCAAGGTATATAGTGGCTTTGGTTGCTCAAGATAGAAGCTCAAATCATCTAAGAAATAGAATAGTTGATGGCGAATAAGGTAATCCTATTGTTATTTTCATTTAGGAGAAAAATATCAAGGGAAAAGATAAAAATTCTGATGGTAAAGTAGCAACAGTCAAAGATAAGGAGGGAGAGGGAGATAAAAATTGGGAAAAAAAGGCTGATAAACCAAAAACAGAGGGAGAGATGAAGACCCCTGCTATTAAGATGAAGACTCAAAGGAAAAATATTGATACTATGATCAAATATGTTAAACATAAAGATGAGACAACCAAGAATAAATTGGAGAGTGGTATAGAACAAGGTATGCTTTTGTTTGAATTACCCAAGTACACTCTAGCTGATATGCTCCAATTACTTAGTCAAGTGAAATTTTCTATTAATTTCCTCGAGGTGATGAGGATTGATGAACACAAAAAAAAGTAAGTAGCCCTTATCAATGGTGCTACTATAGCCTGTGTTGAATTAGTGGTCCCCACTCGACGCAAAGTGAGTGAAAAGGAAAAGAAAGATAAATAAGTAGAAGGATTGATTACTAAAATTCCTCATATTTTCTAGGAAATTCAGTAACAATTTTCCCTTAGATGATAGACCCATTCTTCCTGACATTGATTGTTGAATGAAATTTTCTAAAAAAATGTATTATTGATTTTGGAGTGTCCAACAATATTATGCCAACAAAGATCATGGAGGCATTGCGATTGAAATTTGACATCACTCATGGTAAGTGCTATGCTATGGATTCAAGAGAATTCCTTGTTATCGGTGTAATTAATGATCTCCTTTATAAATTGGGAGCATATCTAGAGAGAGTTTAGGATGAGTGTGGTGGTTGTAGATATCCCACCTAATTATAGAATGCTACTATCTAGAAAATGGAGTGCTTCAGTGGGAGGTAGTATGTAGTGTGACATGTCCTTTGCCACTTTTCCTATTGATGGTAAGGATGTGCAAGTGGTACGAGAACCAAAGGTGCCACACATGTTGGGGCATGCTCCTAAAGATGATGTAACTCTTTGTATAGATAATGATATCAGTGACTTCAAGGTGGAAGAAGTGCCTTGAACCTATAGATAATGAAGCGAAAAATTTATCCGACAAGGATGGTTTATTGAAAATCTATTTTGATGGTGCTAGTTCTAAGGAAGTATCTAGCTGAAGAATATTGTTGGTGTCGCCTAGTGGTAATGTAATACCCCTCCGTTTTGATTCTTGTTCAAGTTGCTTTATGCTATGTTTGGTTGCAATTACTTTGATACTAGATACATTTTGCTATAATGTTTTGATTGCTACTATTGAGCGACAACATTATTGTGGGATGTAGTTATCTGATTATTGTTTCACATGCATTATGGATTAATGATGTTGTAGAGTTAGCATGAGATATTATTATGAGATTATTGGAATTATGATAGAAGTGTCAGTTTTGATGAGCGTATGGGTGAAGAGGACGAGGTCGCATCACTCGCTTGCGAGCGCCCTGCGAATCCGTAATTCCTTATTCACAGTGTGTATTATATGCTGGATATATTGTATGATGTTGTTTACTTGGTTGTAGGATTGCAGGTACATGATATCGACTCCACCTGGCTTCACAGGTTTGAGCATGTCGATCCAACGGTTAAGTTGAACGAGAGATAGTAGCTAGGTAACATGTGTCAAGTCTATGCCCTAGCCTTAGTGTGTCATCAGTTGTGTGTGTCGAGTTATTGTCTGTCTTGTTTTAATGTTATTTATTTCTGAAGGATTATTGATCTGGAAATAGATACTTAGAATAATTGCATTTAAATCATGTTGATGATTATTTAATTTAAATAATGCAATGTGGATAAAAGTTTATACTTAAATTAATTAATTATATTTAGTTTATTTAATTAATTAAATTTGATCCAAGGGGTTGAATTTAGTTATTAAATAATTAAATTAATTAATTAAACGTGATGCAAGAGAATGAAAGGAAATAAAAGAATTAGAATTAATTTTGGAATTTAATTCCAACGTGTGAGAATTAAATTAGAAATTGTAATTAAATGTTTATTTGGGAAATTGGTTGCAACTTTGAAAATTAATTTATTATTTGAAATTGCATTTTAAATTGAAAGTGGGTTTTTGAAAAGTGAAATTGAAATATCTAATTTGCATGTAATGTGAATTAGGGTTGAATTAGGTATTTTTGATTTACAAGAATATATGTTTTAATTTTAGGGAAACAAAAAGTTGTTTTTAGAAAGAAATACATTTTTATAGCAGGGAAGAAATTTTGGAAAATTTGCACAAAGGTTTGAAGAAAGTTTGATTGTAGAATTGATTGAAGGAAAGATTGTTTGTATTTGTTGGATTTTGGATTGGATTCATTAGAGGATTGAAGAAAAATTCAGGAAATCTTTGGAGGAGGCTTGCATCAAAAAGTCATCTCTTCCTATAGCTTCTTGTACCAGGTTTTCCTCTTTGTGTTTTATTGTTCTTGATTATTTTCTTTAAAATAGTAATGATTAAAGATTTGTTTGTTAAATCTGTTTTAGAAAACAAATTTGATATTAAAAGAAAAGAATTAAACAAAGTTACAACCTTTGCTTGTGAAAATTCTTGAGTGAAAATTGTGAAAACCTTAGTTGAATTTAAATTAATTGGGGAAATCAATTTTGTTGTTATTGAAATTAAACATAGAGATTGAACAATGCATTTAGAATGTTTTTAGAAAATGAAACTTTCTGTTTATTATCAAAAAACGGATTTTAAAATCTGCAGTATAGTTATATTTTCATGGTAAAATGGTCTGGTTGCGTCACCTATAACTTCACTTTTACAAACTGGGTTGTCACGAAATTTAAATTATTTTTGCATTTTGGATTTTTCTTATCCCTTTCAAAAAATCGCAAATACCCAGATCATAGTTTTTGAATTATACTTGAAACATGAGACTGCTGTTAAATTATTTTCCCATGGCTGCTTTGAAAATAAAATAATAATAAATTGATATTTATAAATATTAATATTTTATGTATTGTAATTATAATATTAAAATATTATTTAATAATATTTTATATTATAATCTATAATATTAAAGTATTATATTTATTTATATTATTTTTAAATAAAATTTGTATATTAGATTAGTGGAATTAAAATCATAAATATATGGAAAATTATTGTTATTTTAAAATGGCTTGTTAATGTTTAATTGAAAGAGTTAAATATTTGATTTAAAGAATGCAATATATTATTGAATAGAGATTTAAAATTGGATTGATTAGTGTATATGGAAAATGGACAGAGAAACAATATGTTATTATATTAAAGTGATTGAATGTGTTAAATAGAAAATTGAATGAGATGTAAGATTTGATTAGGAAATGGAAAGAGTTTAGTTGCATGGATTTGTGTCGATTTAAAAGTAAATTAAGAAGCTGTTTTATTGATGAAGCAATGAATTATGTTATTTATTGATTTTTATTTAGATTAATTGAATCATTGTGATTGGATTATGAAAGAGATATGGATTTAGTATATCCAAAAGTAGTATCTTCCTCATGATTATCTTAAAGGATTTAATTCTTTGTATTCAGTAAAGGAAAAGTAAGTTTAATGGTTTTAGATTACCAATAATAAAAAGGGAAATAGGGGTATGATTATTTTAGATGATCTACTTATCATGTCTTTGACTTTGTCAACACTACCTATTGAATGAGTATGGATTTAGAAAAATCCAAATATTAGATTTGATTGATGACTTGAATGCTTTTGTTGCTATGTCGTCATGTTGCATTGTTGGTTTTGGGATTTAGTGTTAGTCCTAAATTAGAAGTCTTCCACAAGAACTTAGAGGATAAGGGTTGTTGAATCTTTATGCCATCCAGTTGTTTTCCTTGGGTAGTGCATGTTCAGTTTTACCCAGTGTTCATGAACAGGGATGTTTGCACCTCCTTGGTTTAGGAGTAGATTATGGGATCCGTGTCTCCTTGTATGGATTGACCTTGTTATGTGGTTTCATCTTGTTGCCTCTTGTGAAAGGAGTGGACTATGTGTTATTGTCTCCAAGATGTTTGGATTGGGATCTTTTGTACCTCCTGTGAAAGGAGTGGACTATGTGTTATTGCCTCCAAGATGTTTGGAGTGAGCTTCTATTATTTGTATCCTCCTTATGTTGGAGTGGATTATGATGCCTAGTTGGTATGCACTTGTGGTTCCCTTGGTGGATTGTTTGGGTGTGTGTTGTCGAATAGAAGAGTGGCTTCTGTTAGGCGCTAGAGCCCAAAGAGGTAAACTAGATAACCTTCAAGAGTGATTTAAACAAGTGATAATTAAAATAATGTACTTAGAAGATTAGGATTAACTTCACATTAATCAAGATAATTTAATCCTCACTCATAGACACAAGGTCTTGTTTAGACTTGGGATGAGTGAGAAGGCCTGGAATGGCAAGATCAACTATCTTGTTCTTGCGAGAGGTAGTTGATTCCGCATGAGTGAGTATGAGTGCCGGGATTCGATTGAGGCCACCAGGATTACTTGTGCCAGAGCCTATGAAGAATGCCCAGAGGAGATCTCATGACAAACTATGCGATGACACTCTATCTATGACAACTGTTATTAATTGTTTTATATGTATGGTTATTTGAACATACTTGATCTACTTTATGTCTGGAAGCAATGTGACCTATGTCAGTGATGTTGGAGTTGTACTTGTATTGTATTTGATTTGTACTTGTATTGTATTTGAGTTGCGCTTGATTCGTACTTGTATGGGGAATGAGTTGTACTTGTTAATTCATTTGGTTGGTTATAACAGTATGAGTCAGTTTGAGTCTGTCTTTGGTTAGAGGTAGTAGAATCTTTGTCCATGTTACTTTGTTACTATCTCCTAGCATGGGGGGTGGGCCTTTGGGTACCACATTGGTACGGTGGAATATGCACCAAAACCGTTGGGTCCCCATCGATTTTCAGTACTTGGTGGTGAGACATCTAGATGGACAGCTCGCGGTTCTTGTTGTAATTACTTGCATTGTAATATTTTAACTTGTATAAGTTATTTTATCCCTCTTATGTTTATGAGGTGGAGTTATGTAATTGTGATATATTTGTATTATTGCCTCATTCTGAGAATGAGTGATGTAACTATTGGATTAAGATAATGTTTATGAGATTGTATCTTGGTTGATTATCTTATTATGTTATATGGTATTCTTATGATGTATGATGTTTATTTCATACAGTTCATACTACTATGGTTATATGTAATATGTATGTGTGGGTTTAAGTAATCCTAACCTTGTAGCCTTAGAGGTTGTTGTTAATTAGTAAGTGGATGTGTATGTTAAATGCACTTTATAAAAAAAAAATTGGTTCATTTAAGATGTTAATTGCAACTTCCTTTAAGGTTACCTGGCGGGGCATTACAGGTAACACATATAAATTCTCTTTCACTTTATCTTTTGTCTACACAAATAATGTAGTAGAATATGAAGCACTATTACTTGGATTGAGGTTGGCTGGAAAACATGGGATAAAAAATTTGATGGTAATTGGTGATTCCAAGCTAGTGATATTCCAAGTAAGAGCCAGGTATGCTTGCAAAAAAAATAGAATGAAATAGTACAAAAATAATTTTTGGGATTCCATAGAGTAGTTTGATACTTTTGGAATCGACTAGATGGAGAGATGACATAATAGAGTGGTAGAATTATTGGCTAAGATTGCATTAAGACTAGATCATATAAAATTTGCAGGTATCTCAAAGGTTGAGATACAATCAAGGTCTTTAGTTCTTGACAATGTGCACAATTGGAAGATCTTCAATCACGATGAAGATGTTCTTGAATTTTTAAAATGTGTAATTGAATATGAAGGTTAGCAGATTCATTTTGGGTTGTTTGTGGAAAAATAGACAATAAGGATACAAGTTTTGGTAAAGAGATAATTCAACTAAAGAAAAAAAATCCCCAAGGGTCTTGTAGCACTAGAATGTGTCTTTGATAGAAAAGATAAGAGAAAGGTTAAAACAATTGTTGCTCATCTAGAGGATCTGGAAGAGGTGAATTTGGGGATTGAAAATATGCCTAAAAAGTTATATGTAGGAAAGAAAATGAAACCTAGAGTTAAGGTAATTCTGGTTTCCTCATTGAGAAAATAGAGACATGTCTTTGACTAGTCATATGATGACCTGAATGCATATAGAGAGGAATTATTTCAACATGAAATTGCTCTGAAGGAAGATGCTAAGCCTTTCAGATAGAACAAAAGACAAATTAATCCTACGTTAGCTCCTAAGATGAAAGAAGAGCTAATGAAGCTAAGAGATAGTAGTATCATAAAACCTATTAGGCATTCTTCATGTGTGTCCAATCTGGTGCCAATTAGGAAAGAGAATGGTGATATAAGGTTATGTGTGGATTTTTGAAATCTCAACATATCATCATAAAAGTACAACTATCCATTGCCAAATATGGAAGCTTTGTTACATAAGGTAACTGGTTGTAAGTTATTGTCTATGATGGATGGATTTTATTGTTATAACCAAGTGAAAGTAAAGGAGTATGAGTAGTATAAGACCATGTTTACCACTCTCTAGGGCACTTATGTATATGTGAGGATTCCATTTGGATAAAAAAATTTAGGTGCCACTTTTTAGTGGGATATGGATGTCGCCTTTTCTGATTTTATAGATTTTTTCATGTCTATCTATTAGGATGATTTGATAGCCTACTCCAAGAAGGAGGGTGATCATTGCACACACTTGGATAAGGTATTTACTAGAGCTTTGGAAATGGTATCTCACTAAATCCAAAAAATGTGCCTTTGGGGTTACTGAAGGAAGGTTGTTGGGGCACATTGTGTCCAAAAAAGGTGTGAGTATTAACCTTGAAAGGGTAGCAGCCATAGATAAGGTCCCTCAGCCAAAGAATGTCAAGGGAATTTACTCATTATTTGGATAGATCAAATTTTTGAGGAGATTTGTAACCTAATTTGTAGAAATTACAAGACCCATGTCCAAGATGCCAAAGAAGGGAGAAAAGATGGTTTGGAGTGAAGAGGCTAGTCAGGCCTTCAGGAGCCTTAAGCAATCTATTAAGGAGGCTCCAATTTTGAAATCTCTTGATTTTTCTAGGCCAATGCATTTTTTTTTCACTTCTTTCCATACCAATGTTGTTGTCTTAGTATAGAAAAATAATGAAGGATTTGAACAAACTATTACATTCTTTAGGAAATATTTATAGGTCACAAAGCTCAAATATGATATGATTGAGAAATAGGAATATTCCCTAGTTAAGGCTATAAATTTTTTTAGAACTTACTTAGTTTGAGCTACTGTCATAGGTTTTGTACCAAGTGTTGTTGTGAAATATATCTTCACTCAAAAAGAAACTACGTGGATAAGGTGTAGATGGATCAATAGGATACAAGAATTTAACATTAACATCTAGATCACCAAGTTAGTAAGAGGGCCAGGCCTAGCTAAACTAATGGTAGAAACTAATTTGGAAGCTAATAAGATAAGCTAAACAAAGACTATTGATGTGGCACCTATTAGTGATATAAAAACATGTGGATCGTATAGAAGGATTGTCCAGTATTTACAGACTCTACAATGTCCTGTAGATATGGTTGATAATGAAAAAAGGACATTAAAATTGCATGCCATTAAGTATGTAATTATTGACAATGAGTTGTGGTGGAGAAGCCTGGATGGTGTGTTGCTTAAATGTGTTGATGGAAAGAAGGCATTGGAACTCTCGTAAAAAATGCATAATGGAGTATGTGGTGGTCATTACATGGTAAAGACCACTGCTCATAGGATCTTGAGGACATGATTCTGGTGGCCTACTATTTTTAAGGATGCCCACAAGTTTGTCAGGACTTGTAATGCTTGTTAGAGATTTGCAGGAAAATTAAAGTTTTTAGGAAGCTTACCACTTAGGCCTATTTTCATTCAATCTCCATTCCAATAATGGGGAATTGAATTCATTGGTGAAATACCAAAGAAGTCTAGTGGAGGGAACTCACAGATTCTTATTTCCGCTGACTACTTCATTAAATGGGTAGAAGCAATACCTGCGAGGAAGGAAACAAGAAAAGTGGTAGTAGACTTCCTATTGAACAATATTATGATCCAGTTTGGAGTCCCAAAAAAGATCATTTCAAATAATGCTATGTGTTTTAGATCAGAGGAATTCAAGAATTTTTGTGATAAAAATGGCATAAAAATTTCTTACTGTTTACCTTACCAATCTTAAGGAAATGGTCAAGTTGAGTCTCTTAATAAGAGCTTAATGAAAATTATCAAAAGAGTGATAGAGAAGAATAAGAAAGCTTGGGATTCAATGATGAAGCTAACACTCTGGGCAGGTAGGGTTATTGTGAAGAAGGCTAATAGTTATTCACCATTTGGTTTGGTCTATGGTTTGAATGCTAGGTTTTCATAGAAAAACTTGCTAAAGATGTATAAATTTGTCCAAGAATATGATGAACATTTTTGTGATGATATGCAACACAAAATTGATAATCTTGTGCAATTAGATGAAACTAGAAGAGAAGCTCATGCAAAAAATACAAATATGCAGTTGCAGGTCAAACACTTGCATGACAAGAGAGTTTCCCCTAGAAAATATGAGGTGAATAGTATGGTACTAGTATGGAATGTGAGGGCATAGGATAAGGGAAAGAATGAAAAGTTTGAAGCATTATGGTTAGACCCTTATTTGTATTTTGTAGGTTCTATACATTTTTTATATAGGTATGTTTGTTTTGGTTGTGCCTGGTTTGGTCTTGTTACCCTATCTAGGTGGTTCCTTGGGTTTTGGTTCACCATGTTTTGGTTGGTTTTCTTCAAACGAAAATTCTAGGAACTTTCTTTGCCTATGAGAGGCATGCATCCCTCAGAGCCACTAATGGAAACCTTGAATTTTGTTCCATTTATCATCCTATATTTTTTTTTTGATAAATCCATGCTAGGAGCTTAGGGTTTTATTTCTTACCACTATTATATAGTTGTATGTTTCCTAAAACCCTTCTTAAATAAATCTCAAGCTTTCATCCTTTATGTAGCTCTAATTCATCATTGAACCTTTATTGCCTATCCCCGGTCATGTTAAAACATCTTATGTCTTTAGAGCTAGTGAAATTATTGGCCCTTATGCTTGGATCTGAAATTATTATTATTTTACAAGGTTAATTGATTGACCTTTTTTGGCCTTTACATCCTTTGAAAATCATGTTTTAATGTCCATTGAGGCCTTTTATTCATTATCGTATAGCATTTCCCCTTTTTAAAACAACTTGGTGGCACATGTTAAATTCTTCACTTAAGTCCCGATCACCATCTCCTTTATCACTCATCACTGATAGCTTTAGAAATGTAAATTCAAATGTGCAATCAGCGATAAGTGGTATCTCATTTATTTTGTGCATCGTGGATAGGTTTTGAATGTTTGAAATTGTATTAGCGATGCACGATGTGCTTGTTCTATATGTTATTGCTGACTTTTCTTTTATCACTAATTTCTCATGAGTTTTTTAATATGGATTAGTGATATGTGATGGCCTTTGTATTTCCTCCTATCACTTATTATGGATCCATTTTAATATTTGAGATTCAAATGCATGATGAGCGATGAGATAATTTGTTCAACCTTTCTTTTATTGATTTGAGTTTCTCTTGTGAGCGATATATCTCATGCCTTTGATTTTCACTCAAGTGCACATGTATTAATTTTGTCCTATCACCTCATCACCCATCACAAATGTGATTTGAAAAATGAAGCAATAATTAACAATGCATGATGGAAGGGGAACATGATCAAGGATGAGTCTTAGATTTGATGATTGAGATCTCATCATATGGATTCTCACATTATGAATTGGACTTGTAAAAGATGAAATTTATTAGAGATGAGTGATGGATTCCACTTGAAAGACAATGTGGCAGCATTCTTAGGATATATTTTAAGGGAGAAAATAAAGTAGCAAGGTGGAGGAAAACTATTGATGTGGTTTTAGAATAAAGTGATCAACGACCAGGTTTTAAATATGAACAACTAAATATCAGCTCACTTGTGCAAGATTTTTATCAAACATTTATAGTGATGTGTTCCATTTATTTATCATAAATAAGGTGGATAGCTTGTTTCATAAACATTCAGAGCTGCTCAAGAGCAAAGAAGAAAACTAGAAACTGAAGAAATGGGGCAAATAACTCCAACAATGCGATTACATCAACATTGGTGCTAATTATTCACTTGGGTAAGAAAATTGTGTATCTCTTCATGTCCAAAGAGCTAAATTTTTCTATTTTGAAACATCATGGGAAATTTGGAGATAATTTTCATATAGTTTATTTACTTAAACATCAATAGGTGTGATGTATATTGTATAAAGTTGGGAGTCTTTTTCTTAGTAATTTGTGCCTTGGATTTTAAGAAAACTAGGTCGGTCTTTTCAATGAAAGTTCCTTTGGAGAAGTAAAAGAGGGTGGGTCATGAATTGGTAAGAGACCCACGGGTCATGCTGATGTGACAAGCAGACTAATTGACAATGCTAGTAAAATTGGAGAGTTAGCTCAGCCTTGTAGTGGGTGGCAATTTTTCAAACATGCTTTTAAGAGGAGGTACTCTAAGAAGCTGGAATGTTACTTGTGGGGGCTCAACCTTGGGATCCTAGTGGTTCCCAATGTGTTTGTGGAGGTGGATTTAATGATGGAATTGGGAAAGCATTTAATCAGGTGGACAAAAAAATCAAAAGATAAAATGGAGATGTAATCCTTGAAGTAACAAGGGATATAATTGTGGAGGTATTTGGGTTGAATACCAATTGTACTAGTTTGACATAGAAAAAGAAGGAAAGGTTTCTCTTAAAGGATTTTCAGCCCTTTGAATGTGAAGATTTTGTGGATTATTCTAAGAACACATATTATTACCTGAATCAGGTTCTAGATCAAATTTTTGAGGATATACTAGCTCCAAACCTATTGGTAATGGTAGTGGATATATAGGGACAAAATCATAACACTGGTTTTGATTATGCTTCTTTTGTTGCAGAACAAATGCATTTGGATTTCATCAATTTATAGAGGGAGGTTCTATTGGCCCCATAGTCGTTGTTGCACCAAAAGATCAACCAATTAATGTCTGATACAACTGCCAGAGTTAATGGATTAATGGGAGGTGATTAGTCCATTTTACAAATCTCGAGGGGAGCACTGACCATTTTCCAACAAAATCCCCCTCAGTGTTACCTGAGGGGATTCAAACCTGACACCCTTGGCTCTGATACAAATTTTTGGCCCCATAATTGTCGTTGCACCAAAAGATCAACTTGTTAATGCCCGATACAACTTCCAGAGTTAATAAACCCATGAGAGGCGGTTAGTCAATGTCACAAATCCCAAGGGGAGCGTTGAACATTTGCGAATAGGTTCTTCCTCTACATTTTTTGCATTATTCTTTGTTAATGCATATGTTTTTATGTGAAGGTGATTATAATTAGTAAAGGAAGTTGAAATTGATATTGAGGGACAATTAAAATAATGTTTTTCCTACCCAAATGTGGACATATATTTGGGACCAAGATTGTCCCAATTCCAATTATTTGATGTTTTCTAATGTTATTAGGTATTTTATTTTGGAGAGTTTAGGAGTGTCACCTATTCATAGGCTTTCTCTAGCAATCAGTCAGGTTATGTGTCCAAAGGATGTGATAGGGTTAAATAAGCATCATAATTGGGTAGATTGGTTTTTGCACTCAGAGTATACTATGATCAAATCTTATGGCTCCAAGGTGGCTCCACACCACTTTCCCTTGTATGTTTCTGACTGATTAGATTTTAAGGAGTTGATGTGGAAAATTGATTTTATGGATTTTGAAATGTTTAAAAGGCCCAGAAAAGGTATTGTGGTAAATCCTCAATGCTCTTTTTCTTACTTTGTAGTTACTGCCTAGAAATTTTATGAAAAATTTGGAGTCATGGTTAATAAAATCAAACTACATGTTGATGAGGTTAGGGTTTTTGAACCGGAGGGATTTTTTTCTACAAAGAGAAGGGGGAAAATTTTATTTTGGATATGTCATCAGCTCTTTTACATAGATGATGTATTGAGGAACTTGACAAGTAATGAGCCTATTATATATGAGGGACTGGATATCCAAAATGGACATTAAAGAGAGTATTATGAATAGGAATTCCTTCTATGTAAGTCCTTATGATGAAATTGAAGATCCTTTTGAAAGAGATTTTGCAAAAATGGGGGATTACCAAAATGGTAATTTCAAAGAAAAGTTAAAGGAGCTTGCTGAGAGAGCACAAGATCTATTAGAACAACAACTCTAGGCTATGGATAATCCAAAGAAAGCTACAAATGTGCAAGAGGAGGGTGTATAAGTAATTGAGGTAGGGAAAATGGCCGAACATGTGCCTGATGATGAGGAAGTGGAGAAGAAATTCACCCCCCCCCCACTAATATTGAAGATACTCTTGATTATGAAGTTCCCCAAAATAGGATGATCTAGTGGAAGTATGATGAGAAGAATGATGATGATCCTAGGATTAAGGATTATAATGAATTCCTTACAGATCATAGGTTCTTACAATCTAAGGAATTCCAAGAATTCATGGTTCAACAGAGCAACAACTAAATAAAGGAGAGTCTTGAACAAGCTAGGGCTAGCGTTGAACCTTCTCAACAAGAAGAGGCTGACAAGGTAGAGGAAGAGAATATTGTGGTAAAGATTCAAGCCATAACTCTTTCTAAAGCTAGAAAAATTATTAAAAATAGTGGACTAATGTTATTACTAGGGTTCACTATCACCTCTTCCATTGCACTTGATGCTATAAAAAGAGATCACACCGCTTCAATATCTGAGGAATAAATTGAAGTAAATGTGTTTGGATTTAGATATAGTCTGAAGTTGCATACTCTTGTTAGATGGTCCATGGAACCTAATATTGGAAAGTATGAGTTTGCTAGGCCTATTGAAGAGGTCATGAGTTCCTTGGTGGTGAAAAGGGCCACATATATAAAACTTGTCAAGGCTCCTAAATTAACTGCTCATGCTACAATGCTTAGTGTCGACACAACACAAATAAATTATAAGTATGATTCCCTGGTGAAGGAATATAATAAGGCCTTGTATGAGATAAAAAATATGAGATACAATATTCAAGCTAACGAATTAGTAAAGACAATATTTGCTCCATGATCTTATTCTTTTGATTTTTCTACACAAGATAGGGAGACCTTATCCTTGAGAATCAATGTTTTAAATAAGCTATTAAAGGTAGAAATATAAAATTTCAAGAAGGCCAAAATTGAAACTGTTAAGGTGGAAAATAATATTTTTGAAGATGTTTTAAGACATAGAGTGGCCAAATTGGTCAATAAGGTTGATGATGTATGGGATAGTTATAAAAGAATCCATGAAGCAAACATAAAGTATTCACAGGTTCAGGAGGGCTTCAAGAGTGAATAGAGAAAATGGATCACTAAATTAGGTGCTTTGAAAGAAATGATACCTAAAATGGAAGAAGATTCTAAGGCACCTAAAAATATCCTAGAATTATTGCAAGTTATTAACCTAATGAATGAGATAACAAATTTTTATAGGAAGCTAGGGATGCAGCTCTAGAGAAAGCTAAAATAATTCAAAGAAATGGAGGAGTGTCATATGTCTGACATATTGAATCACAAGGGTGTTTTAAAGAAGTTTAATGAACAGTGAGATGATTTTGGAGAGATTTTCACATCGGATAAGAAGGAATTGACTCTATGTGACTATACCATGTTGAATCCACATGTTGATATAATGGTGGAGATTGAAACAACAATGGATACTTTTCTCAATGAGGCCAAGGCCTTAATTGATGATAGATACACTTAGTACAGTGTGAAGGTGTAGAAGCTTCTGAATGCAAAATGGGCAACTGAGCATGAGTACATAAAATGGTTGGAAAAATATACAAAGTAAGCTAGTAAGAGGATGATAATGGATATGATGAATAATGGACAGGAGAATAACAATGTGTATCTTCAAAATAGTATAGATTAGGCTTTTGATGAAGTATTGAAAAAATATTGTTTTCTCCTCAATTCTAAAGATGGTGGCACAAGTGCTAATGTGGATAAATCAATTTAATATCTTTATTTTATTTTCATACTTTTAAATTTTTCCGACTAAGTTTGCTTGTGGAAACAATTTTTTGAGTGTGTGGAGGATATTTTGAAGCTATTATAACAACAAAAGATTCCTTTTGAAGGTGGGACCCAATCTTCAATGAGGAATGAGGATTACTTATGTCTCATGTTTATTCCCACCATTTGAGAGATTGAGTGTAACTAAAAAAGGAATATATGTTACAACAATCCAATTGTATGGTGACATGTTTTATTTCTAGTCTAAGGCTTCATTTTCTCCTTCGTTTCAATAAGATTGAATTCAAGACCAAAAAGAAGGGTTCATTGCATTGCAATTGAAAGAGTGAATTGTAAAATAAATAAAGAGCATATTTTAAATTTTTGTTTTGTCTTAGCTTCTGAGTCTGTAGTTGTGTATGTGATTTTGATAACAAAATAGAAAATATGAAGCAAAGTGGTGCTAATTTCATGACCATTTTCTCTCCTTTATATATGTTTTATAAATTATGAATAATATAATCAAGGATGTTTTTGTTCATCTCCATTATTTCTAGTGGTTGTGTGATTTCATTCTTGCTAATTAGTTCAAGGAACTAGTATAAACATTTTAATGAATTTGTTGATTCATAAGAATTATATGCTAGGATATCTGTAAGAAGTGGTGGTCAAGAAAGAAATATGGGAATAATGTAATGCAGTGTTTCTTGAAGCTTATATGTTTCTATGTGAAGAATTGTTATCAGGTTGCATACAGTACTATTGACTCTATGTTTAGGATAAAGCACTAGTTCAATTAGAATATTTAGAATACATTTTGTAGGTGAATTCATCAACAAATCACTCTTTATTTACAAATATTTTGAATGAGTTACCATTGTAGTTATGTTGAGTTTTATTATTCTCATACTCCAAGTGTAATACATTGTTAAAATAGTAGCCAACCTTTTCAATATATTACATTGTTGAGTTGTTCGATGAGAAGTATCTGTTGTTGATAATGTATTTAAATATTGGTCATATGAATTCTTGAGTATACATTGTGGGATCACCCTCCTAGATTTCACAAAGCCCGAAGTGCAAGAGTGAAATTTTTGTAGCTTTTACTCATTCATTGGCCAATCCCTTTAGATTACTAATCATTGGAAATAGAAAATTCCATAGGTAATTTTGAAGATCAGCTTGGTTCTTAAAAACAACCAACAAGACTAAATAATACCACCCGAACAAATAAGGAGACTATTATCCAATCTTAGTTCATTTTCTTTTATCCCAATCAACTCCTCATCTATTTATCCTCCTAATTTTTCTATATATTTATATTTCTCTTCTCTCAATTTTCTTGCATATTATCTTGATTATGGATCAATGAGTTTGATCTGAAACATTGATTCATGAAAACAAACATTATTTCAATCTAGAAGATCGATAATTCATTATCATGGGCTATGGAGAATTGATGGTGTAGAGTTGTTATGGTGGATCCTCCTATTTCTATGAGTTATTGAACATCCATTTAGTATTCTTCTTCCATTCTCTTCTATCCAATTAGTGAGTCCTTTGGGAAGTAAGCCCTTGGTAGTGAGTCATTCTTTTCTTTTGGTCATTGAGACTTTTATAATCAGTAGTTTTATTCATATATATGTGAGTTAATCCTCACCATTATTTTTCCATGATTAGGGTTTTCCATGTAAATTTAGTTTTCTATGGTGTATGGTTGTAAATATGTTTATGTTTCATTATTTTACATTCATTTTGATGTATAATATGGGTTTGAAGGTTAATGAGAGTTTGAATGTTTTAATGTACAATTGATTCAACCCCCTCTCAATTGTCCTGTGTGTCTTAAATTTGGCATCAGAGCTATGGATCCTTGGAATAATCTTAACCAGTTGAGGTAGATCTAGATGGTCCATAGGAATAATTTCAAAGTTCCTATGTTTGAGGGATCAAACTATGCTTTCTAGAAATCTAGGATGGAAGCCTTTCTTGTCTCATTTGTGTTTGGTGTTTGAAATTTAGTTGAAAATGGATACACTGTGCCTACTACTCCTCTTGCAAATGATGATGAGATGAAGGATTATGAGAATAATGGAAAACCAAGGAATGCTATCTTAAGTGGAATTTTTTATTCAAAAATTGTGAAGGTGATAAGCCTCAAAACTACTAAATAGATTTGGATAAAGTTGCAAAAGATTTATTAAGGAGATGATAAGGTCAAGCAAACAAAGATGAAGAATTTGAAAATCAAATTCGAAACCTTGAGGATGCCAAAAGATGAATAAATTGCTATCTACACGTTTATAGTGGATGAAATTTCCAATGCACTCAATGGTATTGGTGGAAAACTAGAGGAAAGTGAAGTTGTGAAAACATTATTGAGAACTCTTCCAAAATCTTATAGTGCTAAATTTTATTCCTATTGAGGAAGCTCAAAATTTGGATCAATATACTAGAGATAATTTTTTTTGTTCTTTAACTAGTTTTTAACTAAGAGAGTTTGACAAAGATGCTCCAAATAAAGAAACTAACTTTAAATTCAGCAAGAAAGAGAATGATGAATTTGATCCAGATGATCTTGATGACATGGAAGAAAATTTTGTAAGGAGATTGAAAAAGGGCACTGGAAAATACAGAGGTAAGTTACCCTTTAAATTTTTCAATTGTGGAAATATATGTCATTATGCTTCTAAATGTCCAATCAAAGTTTCAAATGACAAAAATAAAGATCATAAAGGTAAATATAACAAGAATATTTATTATGATAAATAAAATAGTGGTGTATTTAATGATGAGGAATTAGGCTATTTGAATGATGGAAGTGATGAATGTTTGTGCATGGCTCTAAATATTGGAAATAATTCTACTGATCCTAAAATATGTGTCAAATAAATTTATTTGAAAATAGGTCACAATATTCAAGGAACTATGTTGACTATTTTTCATACAAGAGAGGACAAAAAATACTAGATAATTAATAGTGGATACTCAAATCATAAGATAGGTGATAAGAGTAAATTTGATAAACTTGAAAATTATAATGGTGGTCTTGTTAAATTTGGGGATGATACATCTACTAAGATCTGTGGAAAAGGTTCAATTAGTTTTTATGGAAATCATAAGAGAGATATGTTCATTATTACAAGGGTCTCTGACATAATCTTATTAGTCTAGGACAAATGTGTAGCAAGAGATACAATTTGGTGTTTCAGGATGATGGTTGTGAAATCAGAAAAAAGGAAGCTCTAGAACATTGGTTGCAGTTGGAACAATGACAAAAGGAAATGTTTATTAGCTCAAAGGTGGTGGTGTATTGTTCTTTATGTCTCAAATAAATTAAATTTGGCTATGGCATAGAAGAATTGGTCACATCAATTTTGATATCCTAGTGAAGACTAACTCTACTCAAGCTGTGTGAGATCTGCCAAGAATTACAAAGCCTATCGATGTAATTTTCAAGGAGTGTCAACTTGGAAAGAAGACAAAGAAGAGGTTCAAAACTTAAGAATATTCTACCATAGGACCTTTAGAGATGGTGCATACAGACCTATGTGGACCTACTAGAAAAAGAAGCTCTCAAGGTGACATGCATTTTATGTTGTTGATAGATGATTACTCTAGAATGACCTGGGTAACCTTTCTCAAAGAAAAATTAGAAGCTCTAGATAATTTTAAAACATTTAAGTCTATGGTTGAGAATGAAATGGATTTTAAAATCATACATTTGAGGTTTGACAAAGATGGTGAGTTCACCTCCAATGAGTCTAATAGCTTTTGTGAGGATCATGCGATAAAGAGACACTTGTCAGCTCATAGGATTGCTTGGTAGGATGGAGTTATGGAAAGGAAGAACATGACAATTCAAGAAGTGGCAAGAACCATGATGAAGGAAGAAAATCCACTAGATTTCTATTGGAAAGAAGCTATTCATACTATAGTGTACATTCTTAATAAAGGAAAATCAAGAGTGAACAATGGAAAGAACCCCTATGAAAAATGGTATGGAAAACCTCCTACTGTGAAATATTTGAAAGTGTTTGGAAGAAAATGTTATATTAGGAGAGATGAAGAAAATCTAGGAAATTTTGATGCAAGATCAGATGATGGAATCTTCCTTAGATATTCTTCAAAGAGAAAGGTATATAGGTGCTACAACAAAAGGTCAAAGAAGATAGTTGAAATTGAAAGTGTCAAAGTGGATGAAGGATCATGCCAAATATTAGTGCTGATAGAAGGATATGAATATTATGAGCCCCCTTGCAAAGAAGAAGAAAAAAGAAGAGAAAGAAAAAGAGGCAACAGTGGAAGAGGAAGAATCTCCAAAAAAGAATTCTAAGACTCCTACGTATGTGAAGAAGAATCATTATAAAGATCAAATAATTGGAGATAATAAAAAATGTGTGTTGACAAGGAGAATAGTTGCTATGGTAGAGGAACATGTAAAATTTTATTTACTCTCTGAGGTAGAATGTAAAATAGTAACTGAAGCATGCAAAGATAAGAATTGGATCAAAGATATGGAAGAAGAACTGAGGCATATTGAGAAGAATTAGACATGGGAACTAGTCCCAAGATGAGAAAACAAGAATGTGATAGGAACTAAATGGGTTTTCAGGAAAAAAGTTGAATGAGAATGGATAAGTCATCAAGAAAAAGGCGAGAATTGTGTGTATGGGCTACTCACAAGTGGAAGGAATATATTTTGAAGAGAATTTTTGTCCATTAGCAAGAATGGAATCTATCAAGATGTTTTTGGATTTTTCAGTGCATAAAGACTTCAAGGTATATTAGATGGATGCCAGGTTTTTTGAAATGAACAAGAAAACTAAGAGGGGGGTTAGTCAGTTGTAAAAAATTAAGCCTTCAAAACCCTTAATAGTAATTAGATCCAAAATCATTCATTAAAGCCATATTCTATTAGAATGATTAAACATGAAATGTAGATAATAAAGACTAAAATGACAACACCATACACAAGCGAACACTAGATTTACATGAAAAACCCAATGAGGAAAAAAACATGGTGAGGATTATCTCACAATAATTAATAGAAAATTTGGTACAATAGGGCTCACTACCAAAATAGGACACACTGTCCAAAAGGATCGTAGCTAAGGCTCACTACCATAGAAAGAATATTAGAAGATAGAAGAAGAATGTTACATAGAGAACACTTCTCAATGAAACAAGGAGTCCACCACAATTTCTCACACACTTTCATAGTCTCACATGAAAGATTCCAAATAGCTTCATCTCACTACCTTTATGAATCCTAACTTGAAATTCACACTTCTTTGCTCAAAATCATATCGCTCACATCAATTTCACATGAATCTTTCTTCTCTTTTTTCATCATTCATCCCATAAAAACACCATACATGTTTATATCAAGCTCAACCTCAAAAACCTTTTCCAATGTCGACAACTAGTCATTATACATGCAAATTCAAAATAGGTCAGAACGTAAACATTCCCATGGTGGATAGGAACAAAAGGTGACTTGGATAACTCCTTTATTAGGACCCAAATAGATCTCAAAACACTTAAAAATTATTCCGTAAGCTCATATGTAGTGTTAAACACAAGTTCGACCAACACCCATGCAAAACACCATAAACATTAAGTGCACACTTCCTCAAATCAATCTGAAACTTCCAAAAAAAATCACTCACTTGAACATGATCCAAAATAATCCACGAACTTCTTAAGATTCATAAAAAACTTCATCCAAGCTTGCATCATACAAACACTTTAACTTAGAATAATTGGTAACTCTTATTTGAATAGTGTTAAATGGAACTCACTCTATACTACACCAAATAAAGTAAAAACGTGAATAGAAAAATACCAAAATTATAAGAAACTTCCCAAATCCACACAACCTAAAATGAAATAGTGGAGAAATGCAGAGCAAATGCATTCTTCTCAAGCCATAGAAAGCATCACTGAACAATTGGTTGACGCACTAGTAAACCAAGTACCAGAGACCTCATCTCATATCATTACTTAATTCCAGCTCAACTTAGACTCTTCAACAAAAAGATAGCTCCATGTACTCACAAAACTTCCTCAGGGTCTCAACTACACATGCACAACCTATTTTCCTCCTTTTCACAATTTTCTCAATATCCTCAAAATCTTCATCCCACAGTTGACATCAATGACAACACCAGTTAGTATACTTCCCATTGACATCAATAACAACACCTTCATACTTTCAGAAATATCGCCCTTTGTCATTAATGGCAACATAAATATGAAAATCTACCAGAGACAACACAATATCTCTGAACAATCTCTCTTTCATTCCTTCTCTTTTTTTAATTTATTTTAGATAATCTACACAACATTTATGAACTTTGAACTCTCTCTCCCCTTACAAGAGTCTCTCTCTTTGAAAAAAAATCTCTAATTTTTCACATGATTCTCCCTCTCCCCCTTTGACATCAATGGGAAAGGATAAATTTTTTTACATTGTTCCGCCCCTTTGACACTGAAACAAAAAAGTTGATCTAAATACTCCCCCTTAGGATTACACCCAACATCAACTCAACAAAAATGACAACTCACATGGCACTATCTACTCCCCTTGAGAGGTAGCAACCAACATCAGTTGATAAAAGGGATAGATCCATAGATACATTGCATTAATATATTTCCAAATGCAGCTAGTTCAAAAGAGGAGGGGCAATAACCCCCAACTTCTCCCAAAGATACTCAAAATTATCCTTAGGGAGACCCTTAGTAAATATATTAGAGATCTGATCCTTTTTAGGAACATACTCAAGCTTTACTTCATTCTCCATAACCTTCTCTCTCAAAAAGTGATACCTAATAGAAATATTCTTTTTTCTTGAATGCATCACTAAATTCTTTAAAATGTTAATTATACTTGCATTATCGTAGAAGATAGATATAGGCTCATCATAAACAACTTTGATATCCTTTAATGTTTGTCTCATCCATAATACTCATGTACAACATGATGTTGTTGCAATACACTCAACCTCTATAGTGAATAAAGAAATTGAATCCCGTTTTATAATCAAACATGACACCAATCTACATCCAAGAAACAATGCTCCACCCCTTGCACTTTTCCTATCATCAACACATCCAACCCAATCTACATCTATGTAAGCACTTAATGTGAAATCAATATCCTTAGGATAGCACAAGCCATAATTTGGTGTTCGTCTTAAATATTTGAATATCCTATTCACTACTACAAAATGTGTTTCTTTAGGATCTTCTTGAAATCTAGCTACAAGACAAGCTAGATGCATGATATCTATTCTAGTAGAAATTATATATAGAATTCCACCAAACATAGATCTATATTTTCTCTGATCAGCCTTAGGTGAATCATCATTTTTTCTCAATTTACAACTAGTTACCATAGGAGTACATACCAGTTTGGAGTCATCCATTCCAAACTTCTTCAACATCTCTTTGACATAATTTGATTGTGAAATGAAAATTCCTTTATCTGTTTGATTGATTTGTAGCCCAAGAAAGAAATTCATCTCTCCAAACATTGACATCTCAAATTATTTCTACATTTCCTATTTAAAATTCTTACACATAGCCTCATTTCCAAAAAATATAATATCATCTACATATACAACTACTATCAAGATTGTGCCTTCCTCAATTTTGAAGTAAAGATGACTAGCTACAATGCCCTTACTGAACCCTTGTTGTATCAAGTATATGTGCAATTTTGCATACCAAGTTTTGGGAGCTTGCTTCAATCAATATAGTGCCTTATTCAACTTAAATACCATATCTGTTTGATCTGACAACTAAAATCCCTCTACCTAGTCCATGTAAACCTATTCTTCCAATTCTCAATTTAGAAAATCAGACTTCACATCCATCTAATAAACGTTAAAATCTTTATGTGCTACAAATTCTAAAAAAAATTTGATAGCGTCCATCCTAGCTACAGGAGAAAAAGTCTCCTCAAATTCTATACCTTCCACTTGTGAGGAACCCTTACACACAAGTCTCCTTGTTTCTTACTACTTCTCCATTCTCATTCAACTTATTCTTGAATTCCCACTTAGTTTCAATTATGTTCTTGTTTGTTGGTCTAGGGACAAATTCCCAAGTCTAATTCTTTTCTATCTACATAAGTTCCTCTTCTTCCATTTCCTTCATCCAGTGTTCATATTTACATGCTTCACTCACTATTTTAGGCTCAAATATAGAAAACAAAAATTTAACTCAACTTCAACATCTTTGCTTCTTGTCAATAAACCTTTCCTCTTGTCTCCAATTATTTGATCTTCAAAATGATTATTTTTCACATACTTGGGGGTTTTAGGGGTCTTCTCTAGAGCTTCTTCCTCTTCATTTTTCACTTCTTGTCAATAATCTTTTTCTTCTTCTTCTTCTCTACAATTAGGTTCATCTGACACATATCCATCTATTGCAATATAAATTTGTAAGTTTTCATAAACTTTAACATTTTCACCTTCAATTATCTCTCTCAACCTTTTTTTATAGCATATATAAGCTTTTCTTGTAGTAGAATATCCAAGGAAGATACCTTCATCAGACATTGCATAAATTTTTCATTATTTTTCTTCTTCTCTTTTGATATAACATTTTCTTCCAAATACTCTAAAGTACTTCACAGTAGGAATCCTTATACACTATAGCTCACAAGGAGTATTTTTTTTGTTATCTTTAGCCCGAACTTTTCTAATTATGTAAAAAATAGTATGAATAGCTTTTCTCTAGTAGACTTATGGTAGATTTTCATCTTTCATCATAGTTCTAGCAACCTCTTGAACACCTTTGTTTTTCCTTTCAGCAAGTCCATGCTACTGAGTTATAGGGGTAGACAAATGCCTCTTTATTCCATGAACTTAACAAAAGAATTAAAATCATTGGATGTGAATTCACCACCTTTATTAGACCTCAAACATGTTATTTTCAAATCTATTTCATTCTCAACCATATCTTTAAATTCCTTGAATTTGTCTACTACATCAAATTTCTCTCTAAGAAACAGAATCCATGACATTCTAGAATAATCATCAATCAAAAGCATAAATTACCTATCACCTTATAGATTTACCACTCTAGTAGGACCATGTTGATGGGTGTTTTTGTACCTTCTCATAGACAATGCACAAGTGCAATGTCTCTCTTGAAAGGTAATTTCTGTAACTAAGTTTTAGAAATCACTCCAAGGTCTCTTGGGTGTGAGGTCATGAATAAGATTGGAATAATTCAGTTGGTTGATGTGATTTTTTGGTAATCAAAAAGGGAATTTATGATCCACTAAGCATGGAGGGAATTGGATTTGGAAAAGGAGTTTAGTGCATTCTAGAAATAGATGCACAATTGCTGCAAGTTCAAGGAAATAAACTAAAACTCTTATTTTCTCATCAAATTTAGTTGTATGATGATGCTAGAAATTTGTTTTAACTTCAATTTTCAAATAAAGTTCAAAAGGGAAAAGGGGTAAGAAGTTTCCTAGAGCTATAGCTAATGTTGAATAGTAACAATGGAGGATGATACAATGGACAAACTTCCAAAAACTAAGTTCCACTTAACCAAGGTCAGCCTATAGTCTCATGAAACAAGTGCAATCCTCTAAGGCCTATAGATTCTTAATCCATTCATTCACCATTAAAGCATGAATAAAATTTTAACTTAATTGAAGCAATATAAACACAACTCAAGCTATCTTTACACTATTGTTCATTATCAACAAACAACAAAAATTATGAGCTAAAAAGATATCAACACTATAACATTCTTCACCATTAAAGCACAACATACACTAAAATTTAAAAGCGATTTAAAACTAGAACAAAAAAGCTAAAATATAGGATTGGGAGAATGGATCATGTACACATGAGGAAAAAACATAAGAAACAATCAAAATAATGCTTTTCTAATTAATTTTGTATAACATGCCTTTACACAACAACTTATATCTCTCTTTGAAAATGAGAGGATGTCCCTATTTATAGTTTTCCAAAAGTAAAATGAATGGGAATTATTCATTTACATTGTGTGGCTTAGATTCATTTTACATTAGGGTTTCAACTACCCTAAAATATATAACAATATAAAATATATTTTGTCCTTTAGCTGCCCTGACACTGTAGCTATTTTGTCTTGTAGTGAATACCAACCTTTATATCTATTTTGATAGATATTCATCATCTATGATGGGTTTTCCAACCGCTTTTTGAGCATTCACATACTCAATGAACTTTCCAAACATAGATATAAGCTTCTTCTCCTTAGAGACCTCGTATTTGAGGATCTAGAAGGACATCCTCTTGATTATTTTGATGTTTTCTTAGTGATTATCTATAGAATTTGAGGCAATCTCAACCATTTGTTCTATTTGAATGAAATACATTACAGAAAAATCCATAAATTTTGGTGACAGTGTATCACCAACTCCTTGCTCCATCTTCTTATAGAGCAAAGGCTTGATCTTCTATGGATCTAGCTCCAAGGCGAGCATATCAAAATAAGTCATTAAATTTTAGTACTCAACACTATTTGCTCAATTCTCGGTAACCCCCTCATGATCAACTTCAAGGTTATGCAAGACCATTTCCATAACTTCCTTTCTATAATCTATGTTCATCAACCAAGTCTCTACCAAACAGTGGTCTTCTTTGTGCACTTCTAGCTCCTTTTCCCATATATCTTGGGAAAGCTTGAGGATGCTCTCCAACTTGGAGTAGGTGATCTTGTATGTCTCTATATCTTTATGTAAGATATGATAAATTTTCTATATTACAACTGCATGGTCGATCCCCTTGTCGCTACTGGATATCACCTTTTTGAAAAAAATGGTCATAGACTTGGTCTAATCCTTCCTTTTCTTCATATTGTTTATATCTTCTTTTGAGAGAAAGGAGGGTGGCGCTGATGATTCTACTAGAGTCTCCTCTTAAAAATATTTCCACTACTAAATATAGGTAGTGAGATCTACCAGTTGTTCTTTCAACTCCTCTTTGGTGGACTGATCTTTGTTCATTTGTTTCATTATAGTGGACATTGACCCTTGAAACTCATCTCTCTTTTTCTTGCGAGTTGTGTAGCTTAGGTTGATTGTTGAGATTTCACATTCCTGCCCTATGTGGATCCTATATGTCCACTAATTACTGGAGTGGAAACTTATATATTTTGAGACCTAAGGGAATCTGTCATGATGCATGAGTAGATTTTAGGCTTTTTCTCCTTTTTGGTTCCCATTTATGCCCTTTCTAATATCTCCTCTAGCCTTGCTTTAGGGTCTACAGTCATTGGAGTCTTCTTCTTCAATTGGTGCTCTAGCCAATCTGGTATCTCATTTTGACCCTTAGGTGATTCATGATCACCTTCCTCTTCTTGTTCCTTTTGAGGTTGGACCTCTTCCTCATGAGGAGATTTTTCATTTTTCTTTTCATCATCATCCGAGCCCTCTATTGGTAAAGCTTTTCCTATGATTGGCTCAGTAGATGCTACATTATCCTTAGTGATATTTTCCTCATGGGCTTGTTTCCCTTCATTGTGTTCAATCTCAACATGGTGCTCAAGCTCAGAGCTCTTTTCAGGTACATCTTCTTCTTCATTACCTTTCTCTTTTTATTCCTCCTTTTTGGGAGGTACTTCTTCTTCCTAGATTAGGCCCTTCTCTTGGCTAATTAGTAGAGGCTCTTTGAGTATATCCAAATATGTGGTAGTATCTATATTTTCCTCGGAGTGGTGATTTTCAGGATCAACCCTTTCATTTGCATCTTTGTTTCATTGGGGAATCTCTTCATCTAGTTCCCGATCTAATGTTTCTATCACATAACACTGATTAAGAGCCTCAAAGCCCTCTTTTAAAGCCCGTGACTTCTCTTCATCATAAGCCACCTTATCCAGGTTTATATTCAATCTTCATTTTGGATGCTCAAATTAATCATCCTGATCCTAGTTTTTGGGCTGATATGCTACTTCTTTTGCAGTCTCCTTGTGTTGCTGAACATGGAGCCTTTCCATTTCTTCTGAGATCTGCATTGTGACCTCCATTTTTGGTGTCTTTTAGGTGGTGGATGAAGAGGTAGGGTAGTAGCAAGTCAGCCACATACAATTGAACCTCGGGGTCAAGGATTACCCAAAAAAGTTCAACAGACATAGTATGCATATACACCACAAAAGCATGTGGAAAAGTAATAGGTGCCATGGTAGTTTTGGATATTATGGGTAGAAAAGTAGAGAAAGTAGGCAGCGGAGGAGGAAGTGAAGAGGATTAATGTGGGGATGTAGTAGAAGAGGAGTGAAGTACCATCATGGGAGTAGATGGAAAGGTGGAGGTGAGCTGGACTAAGATGTCCATAGAAGGTGGAGACGAGATGGGAAAATACAGAGAGGTGGAAGGTGGAGTGGCGATGGTGGGAGTGGGAATAAAAGGGGAATTAGCAAGTGGTGAGTGTGGTTGCTTAGTCTCTTTTTCTTATTCATGTTGGGGGTCCTCCTCTATGGTGGGAATTTCAAGCACAAATTTCTCCATTCTCTTTTCTTTTTTAGATGATTTCCCCTCAATCGTCTTTATGGAGTACACTTTTTGTTTAGGTGCATCCTTCCTTTTCTTAGATATTGTAGCTGGTGGAGACTTGGGAGCTTCTTCTGATGAGCCAACGACTACACCACTCTTAGTTTCACTTTCAAGCTCATCCTTGAACTTGCCATATGTCATCTCTTCACCTTGTACTTTGAGTTGGGAAATTTTTATGTCTACCCACTGTCTTATTCTATTCTTAATAGGCTAGGTTAATATATCGAGGTTAGTGACCTCTTGCTCACTCCAATCAATGATGGGTAGTGGAAATCTTATCATGGCACTTTATCTATCATCAATAATATCATCCTTCTACACTATCTGATCTGACATGAGGAATAGATTTATCAACTTCACAAACTGGGTCACCATCCTCATATAGTTCCTCATTCACACATCTTTGTCATCATTTCAATTGGCTGAGAAGTCCTCAATATGTGGTCGATGGGAATACTATCTCCCAAACTATTTCTTCAATTTTTCATGAGGATCCTTTATTCCTTTGTCCATGTGGAGATCCAGGTTATACTCCACCAACTCTTTCTCTAAATATTTCACACATTGGGTAGTGGGGCATGAATACATTCCTTGCTTGAAGGTTAGGGGATATGAATCCTAGCTTAGTGCTTAATGCTCAAAAATGTATGGGAAGTTTTGAGCTACCAAGAAAATTCCAACATGATGAGGTGGTCATTGGGATAGCATGGAAATCAATAGGGTTTCCATCAGAACCCTTTTGCTGTGATGTATTTGAACTTAGGGAATCATATAGATAGATACCCAAACCACTTTATGAAGTCCTTCACACTGTGTGATACCCTTCTCTCAAAGGAGATTGATTATGTGTGCGGTGAAGGCATCATTTACCCTCCTGTATTCTCTTTTGAAATTTCTATATTGTAGTGAGGGATAGTAGTCATAAAATTTAAGCTGCCCTCTCTTTGTCCCCAGTGGGCCTGCATAGAATAATATTTTGTATGAGAACTTCTACACAAGGAGATATACCAGATGTGAAGTCATGCAAAATTTTGAGGTTTTTTCACTTTCATGAGATGGTTGTGAAGTTCGTCACTGATCATCTTAGCCCAATGGAAATTGGCCTCTACTCAGATGATCTCTTCAATGAGTTATAACATCCATTGCTGAAAGAATGCAATAGCTAGTAGGCCCATCACTCTACTTAATAGAGTAACCAAATCATTGCACTCTTTGAAGAAATCACTTTTGAACAACTCCCAGGGTACTTTATTGGCTCTTCCCCTCTTGTATTCCAAACACTACTGGTTTATTTTTCTCTTTCATGCCAGAGGGTCTTGTTTCCACATGTTCTTGACAAATTCCTTCACCACGTCCTCCACTTTATCGAACATTAGGACGTTGAATGCTTTGCCAATGGACTGGGTAAAAGAGATAGATTTTACAGTAATCTCCCATCTTTGTCAATTATTTTCTTGTTGGATTTGTAAGCCTCCTGATAGGCCATGACCAATTCTAGGGAAATTAATACGGGAAGAAATTCATCCACCTTGGCGAGACCATTTTCCTTGATATTTCATGCATTTTCTATGGTAGGGTTAGCCATCACCCTTTTCCTAAACTCATCAATGTTCACATGTCTTGGGTTTGTATTCGAAACTAAGTCCCAGGTAGAGGATATCTTGGAGGTACACTCCACTCCATGGAATTGATACTTCATTTTCTCTTTTTTCTTCTTTTCCTCTTGGTGTGCGAGTGGGATTCTTACCTTTGGTAGATCTCTCAACAGACCTCCCTGATGAACCCACAACAAGTTCCATAAATCCTACATGCAAAATATGCAATAAGTGTATTTACATATAAATTAGGGAAAGTGTCTATCAAATCTTGTAAATCAAGCATCAGATCCATTAATACATCACCAAGATATCATAAAATTCATCCTTATCAATTAGTTGTAGCTCATTTTGGTCATTTGGGAAAATGTGGGTTTAGGGATGTGGGTTTACCCTAGGTGGAAGTTGTTAGAACAATTGGAAGTAGGACTATGTAGGAGCTATGAAGTTCCATAGATGGCTACCCACATTGATATTTTTTCATTGTTTGTTGAAGGGGAAAACATTTGGTAGAATGATTGGGCACATGACAAAATAGGTTACAAGGTACCTGGTGTTATTAGATTATCCTCTCATGTCATTGTGGGTTTGGGGTATGCACACACTGCCAGGTGGATTACCATTTGAATTTTGGTTGTTAAATAATAACACTGATGGGATGAAAATCTACATCTAGAAGTATGCATTGTGAGACTCACGAGTTGTTTAGACGTCTCAGAGTTTCATCATTTTCTTGATAGTGGGAATAAACTTTTGGTTTGTGGTTATATGTTTATTGTTAAGGAAAGGCCTTAAATGGGTAGTGGTCCATAGGTGGTCATTCACATAAGAAGACCCGCAAATGGACCTTAGACTTAATTTATGCACCAAAAATTTTTAGAGTTTGATGGAAGGAAAAGCCTCCCAAGAGGTCTGCCACACAAGGAGACATAGGCACTTGGCTAGTTAATGAGTGATGATGGAGTGAGGACCACCCATAAAGGTTTTCCTTCATGATCTTATGATTTATATTTTTTCTTAGTAGGCTCCCAAAGATGAAGAAGGTGATAAAGGGTGTACAATTCACACTACAGGTGGATGATGTGACATCTCCATTACTCAATAGTAGTTAGAGGATAGTGAGTTGCATGTAGTGACCCAAAAGATAATTTGGAATTAGTGAATTGAACTAGGTGTCATATTTGGTTCCTTTGCAACGAGGATGCAAGAAAAGCCTACAATGTAGAGTGGTGTTTAGGTTCTGCCATTAAGAGATGGCGATTGGTGGGATTTTCAAATGCTAGCAGGAATGACGGGGGTGGGGGTGTTAGCCATAAGGGTTTTCCACTACATGATTAACAAAAAAACAAGAGTGGGGTTCTACATGGATATGAGGGGTGCGATTTTGTCTGTTCCATAGGGATTTTAATGTAGGGTAAAAATTGCTCGTGTGGGGTTGGTGGTTGTAGAGGCTTTGATGATGTCACCACAAGGAGGTTAAGTTTAATTTATGTGGTTTTTCAATTTTTTAGAAACTCTAGCCACCAAATAACCAAAAAAAATGGTTTAAACATGATCCTACCTAGAACGGTGCAGTGATCTGAAAAAAAATTGACTTGAATTCGGTAGAGGCCTCATGCCGGTTGAGAGATCTTATTTCTCCTTCAAAATTTTCAAAACAAGGGTTAAAAATAACTGGTTTGACCCCTCTATTTATAGGTAAAACATTGTTAATGGGATAGATTCAATGCTTAGTACGATGGTAGGTTAGGTTGGTAGGGTCGTCAAAACCTAGTTCAGGTTAGACGTTAGCCAAGATGCGAATGATAAAGGAAGGTGTGAAGCCCACCATGTCAGTGGATGATGAGTCTCACAAGTGCAAGCTTGCAATGCTTGGAAGATGTAGTGGCAAAAGGCTAAGGAAAACCTGTAGGTCCAAGTCTGTAAAGGAAAAACTCTTAGGAAATTTTGGGTGGGTGATTTTGGTTAGTTGAAACTTCATGAATTTACTATTCATAATCAACTTAAGCTCAAAAATTGGGGCACATAAAATGAGGTAAGAGAAAAAATGACCCAACATAGACAAAAAAGAAAGAGAAGGTCCTCGGTCTGAACAAGGAATGTGTGCTATAGGCACAAAAAATGGAAAATCTATTGTGGAACACTCTTGAACATTCCAAGGGTAAGGCTTCATCTAAAACCTAAAATCTCTAGTTTTGTAGACCAAAATCCAGTTTCCTTATGCAAATCGAAACTTAAGAGAGGAGGAAATCCTTGCTTGAATCAAATCACAAGGTATCTCAGAAGTGTGTGTAGTGAGTTCATTTCCTTTCATCAAAGACCATGATAAACAATAGTTAATCAATTGAGGCAAGCTATGTAGGTTGTCCAACCCAAAAAGTAACCTGGAAATTGCTTCTTCGCTAGTTAGGTGTCCATATCCCCAACATAGTTGTCTCTATGACCCCATGAAAATTTCTCTATTTCCATCTAGGCATCCATAGCTCCGATAGAGTTGATCGCACACCCATATAATTGTTTGTTTTTCAATATTTTCTCCTTTTTCTTTTGATACTCATTTTCTCAGCTACATAAGGACTAAAGCTCATAATGGGTTTGGAAATCATAGTGGTCACTGGAGCAAACTTAATATTTTTCACTTGCCCAAGCTTCATCAAGGGCAACATATATTTCATCATAAATATTTAAGGTGTATATCATGTGTAATCTAAGATAAATGTGAAGGGATTCAACTAGGGGCTTTGTCCTAAAGCAAGTTAGAGTTCAAGTAAGGAAACCTACTTCATAGAAGCAATTAGAAACTTATAGTAACTAATGAAGACTTATCCAAGGAACAAAATGAGAATGAAAAAAGTGATTCCTTTGACAAGGCCAAGAAAAACCATTGCATTAAGATCGAAGAACACCCTGAGCAAAAACAAAAGCCAGGAAATGACAAAAATTGAAGAAAAAGAAAACAACAAAGAAAAATAACCTATTATAACTACGTACAACAATATATGAAGGGTTGATCTTAGAAATCTCAAGAAAGGGAGTAATGCTTAAGGTACTGCATGTTGATAGGCAATGAGATAGCTTCTCCAGTTAATGTTTTAAGGTGAAAGGAATTATCTCCTAAGATCTTAGAAATCTAAAAGGGGCCAAACTAGAGATTGCCAAATTTGTTATGTCCACCTTTCTTCTCATGGGCCTTGTCACAACATAGGACTAAATCAGAAATCCTAAAGGCCTTTACTTTTGTTAGGTGATCAAACAATCTCTTCACAATAACCTAATGTTTGGCAAAATTTTCTATTGCTCGATCACGAACCTCCTCTAGGTGAAATAATTGAGCTAGTAAGGCTTCCTAGCATTCTCCCTCCTCATAATATGTGTTAACAAATCAAAGTGTGGGGATCTGTAGGTGGACTAGGAAAAATGACTCTAGGCCATAGATGAGGTGAAATAGGGAATTTCCCAAGGTAGGTTTATGATGTGTGTGATCTACCTAGAGGGAAAAACGTAGCTAGGTGTATTAGTCTTTTGGATTTTTGTCAAGTAGCTTAGGTATGATAGTAAAAAATAAAATTTGGTGGACTCAGCTAGGACATTCCCTTGAGGGTAATAGCTGAAGGAAAATTTAAGGACAATTTCATAACTGAAGGCCCAACAAGAAAATTTAAGGGGTGTAAATGCAAGACCATTATCACAAATGACAAAAAATGGAAAAGCAAAGTGATTTAAAATAAAACCTTCTAGAAAACTAGTAACTACTCCATTTTTACATTGCCTACAAGCAATTTCTTTAGTCCATCTAATGCAATAATATGTAGTGGTCAGAATATACTTGTGGCCTATAGAGGATGGTGGGCATACTAGGCCAATGAAGTCAAGTTCCCACTAAGAAAAAGGCCTTCCATACATGACTAGTTGCAATGGGACATCACCATTTATTTCGCAGGTGGCGGAAATATGACAAATATGATAGGATATGACATGATTGTGTGCATCTTTAAATAGAATTGACCAATAGTACCCAACCCATAGGATCTTATGAGCTATCTACAGGTCGGATCCATGACTAGTACCAAAATTATCACGAAACTCCCTTAGTACTTGAGCTTCTTCCTTCTCTCCAAGGAATCTGAGATAAATTCCCTCATGATTTCTCTTATACAATATGGATCCTTGTAGCATGTAGCTACTACTCTTTGTCTTAAAGCCCATTTTTGGACTCCTTGCAGTCATGATGGACACTTGTTATTCAGTAGATATTAGAATATGTTGTCATACCATTCACTTGGGGAAATATCCTCGAAGTGATATTTCTACATTGTGAGCTCTAGCTCAATTTTTTCTATTGTACGGGTGAGATCCTGTCCTTGAACTGGCTTCATGGGTTGAATTTCCATGTTCTATTCTTGTAGCAAGGTGACCCATTTTACTCTTCTTTCACCAAAATTGTTCTACACCAGTAAAGTCTTCATAGTTGGGTCTGGAACACTTGAAAACACTTTGTTCCATAGAATATAATGTCCTAATTTCTTAACTCCTCTAACCAAGGCATGTAGTTCTTTTTCAACATTGTAGTATCATAATTCAACATCCTTTTGTAGAGCATGCATGACTACAATGGGGTGGTCATTCCCCTCATTATCTTTCTATGTTAACATGTTAGCACAAGAGTGACATAAAGCATAAGAGTAGATGTAAAATGGCTTCAAATAGTTTGGACTTACTAGCACTAAGGCTTCTAGAATTGCTTTCTTGATATCTTCAAAAGATTTTTTAGCTTCTTCTTTCCTTTCTACTTTGGCATCGTACTTGAGCATGCCATTCAACAACTTTACTATTTGTACGAAGCCTGTGATGAACTTCTTGAAGAAGTTGATCTTTCTGAAGAAAGACTTCATTTCCTTTTTGCTATCTAGGGGCTAATTTTTAATATGGTCTATAGGTGCTCCGGATCTTTAGAAATCCCCTTTTCTAAAATCATGTGCCCTAAGAACTTACCCTCAGTTACCCCAAAGATTTATTTCTTCAATTTTAGTGAGGTGCCAAACTTTTCATTTTTGAAAACAATTACACAAGTCAGAGACATGGTCTCCTCTTTTTTTTTAGAACATGGTGAGATCATCCATTTATATAATGATGCACTTACTAGTGAGATCCTTGAAGGCTATCTACATGGCATGTTGGAATTTTTCACCTGCATTAATAAACCTAAACAACATCCTTTTGTATGCAAATGTTCCCCATTTTGTGGTAAATGTTGTTTTATGCCTATCTTCATATTGCAGCATCACTTGGTTGTATCCAGAGTAACCATCTAGAAATGACATCATTTGAGACCTATTTATAATTTTTAATATCTCATCCAGTGAGGGCACTAGATAATTGTCCTTTTCAAAAGCTCTATTTAGGTTGTGGAAATCCACACATAGTCTGATTTCTCTAGTCTTCTTTTTGACTGGAACCAATTTACCACCCATGTGGAGTGTCTGATAGGAAAGATAATAGCTTTTGTACTTCCTTGAATATAATAGGCTCCAATAATGAATTTATCAAGCATTGATGCTACTAAAAAGGTCTTACATCATGTTTAAGGGGAATGGTATGAGTGATAATCAACGTATCATAGGTTTTTAAGTCTTTGTATCCCTAGGAAATTACATCATGATAACTACACAAGGCATCAATAATCCATTTTCTTTCCTTTGGTGTGCACAAATTTCCTATAAATACATTTTTAAATTTTGTGGTTGTGCCCATGTTATGAGACTCACATTCATTACCTATTGAATATTTTTTAATCTGTTGATCTTGGTCTTTAATTTGATCCAAATAAAATATCTACTCTAGCTGAACCATAGCTCGTGGTATTGTTTTCCTCTTCAAGTTGACCATTCCCTCTATATCAAGCTCAGCCTCCTAGGGCTCTGCTTCGTCAATTATTTGTGAGAAAAATATGTCATAACTTGTGATGAATTCAAGGATGTGTTTATCATCACTGAAAACTTGAAAGTTTTTGATATTTCAGGCACACACGGGTTATAGGTGAGCTCTATGGTAATTTTATTTAAGCCTACTAAGGAAAAAGGCTAGAGGGTGCTAGCTACTTGAGCTAGGGCGTCGGCGGTCTAATTCTAACCATAAGGGATTAGCTGAATATTGAATGCATCCAACCCTTCTAAGAGATCCCATACCCTATTCCTATAGTTTTCCAACCTTCTATCATGATAGCAGCATAGGTTCCTAACTTGTTTCACAACTAGCTCAGAATCACCAAACACTTGCAACATTTTAACTTTATTTCTTAATTCTATTAGAAGTCCATGAACTAATGCTTAGTATTTTCCTACATTATTTGCGCAATAAAATTGGAGTTGAGCAGAAAAATACATCTTACTTGTAGGATTGATGAGTTCGAAGTTTTCTCATGCTCCCTACTTGGACTTAGATCCATCAAAATGTAGCATCAAAAACTTGGATGGAATCTTTCCTTTAGAGCTAGTTGAGCATACTTATTTTCTTGGTTGTGTGTTTGTTTCTATACCCTTGGGGAACTATGTATATATGGGTTGGTTGTGATCCGTCTGCCCCTCTGTAGCTTCCTTTGGAATGACCTACCTTGCTATATGCTCCATAGCTATCTGATATAAGAAACATTAAAATTTAGATTGGACCGTGTTGTGTAATTTGCATCAACTTGGTAATAATAGCTGCTGAAATTTCATCTTAGCTCCTAAACTAAGTTGATTCTATACACACTTTTGCATAAACTCTTGGAATCCATCAATCAATCCTAGGTTACCATCTTCATAGGATTCTTCATCTTCCAAATCAACTAGTACTTTTATGCAATTTGGGAGGGAAGTTAGATTGACAAAAAAATTGTATGACATGAGAACCTCCTCCATGATTGCTTGTTCTTGGAACTCTTCATCATCCTGGTAAGCAACATGATAGTAATTACCCAACTCTATTTCTGCAAATAAAACTTCATTCGTATTGTAATATTCAATGATCACGAGCTTTATCCTGGGCTCCTTGTCAATGCAGATTTGATTAAGTAGTCCCTTCTACAGAAGCCACAAATGGGAATAGTCTAAGGCGTCATACTCATTCAAAGCATAGGTGAAGTCCCATCCCAGTATAATTCCATATGTATCAAGAATATCAACAACTTGGATTTCAATTACTTGCTACACCCTTGGGTTAGCAGCAATCTGTATGGGTATCCTATTCATTTCTTTGACTATTTTTACCTCGATCTTGTCTAAATGAGTTACCTTCCATCGGGAGGGGGTCGAAGTTATCCCCATTTCTTTTCATACTACCAATGGCATGACATTATCTAAGGTAACCAAATCCAACAAAGAGTTATGCGGATTCTTACCAAAGATCCATATTGTTGTTAAGAAAGGAGGAGTTTCCAACTTCTCTTGGAATAGTCCCATGGAAACATCATCTTGGGATACCTAAGCTTTATATTTATCATTTTTATTATCCTTAGTTTTCCTATAATTTTTCTCTTTATTTGATTTATTGTTTACTTGTTGATTTAGGGGTTGATCAAGTTTCTTCCCTAAGATTTCTCTAACCACATGCTCACTAGTTGAGGTATTGAAGGAAACCCTTTTGGCCTGTACCTCTTGGGCTGGTTTTGATTGGGTGGTTCCATTTAGTGACCTAAAGAAAGCATTTATAATAGTAGGTACCCTTAAAAATTCAAAGGCTAAAAAAATCAATTTAACTTTCTTTAGTTCTTTTGCAACATATTCTCCCATCTATTCAACTTCAACTTAAGAAATTTTTCCCTTGGAAGAACTAATGGGCTGATCTTGAGTTTGGTTGGGCTGCCTATTTCTATTGAAGTATTGAGTAGGCACATAAGGATAGATTAGATTTTTTTTGGCATTAGGATCAAGTGGATTATTGAAGTTGTTAGGAGTAGAGCTAGTGAATGGTCCACTAGCCTACCTATTTCTCCAGTTGTAAGGTGTTTCTCTTTGGTGGAACGTATGGATCTCATCCTCACATGGATATTCCTCATCTATGGGACCATTATCTACAAAATCAAAGAGCCAATATAGGGATCTCTCATTACTTAACTATTTAACTTCTCCTTCCTTGGTGGGGGCCTCATTTTATGTAGCCTTCTTTTAAGGCGAGTTACTTTCGGTTTGTGAGAAAGGACCTTGATTAACTTTTAGAATCGAGGAGTCATATGGCTCTGATGGAATGAGGTATCTTAATCCCGAGCCATAAAAAATATTTGATACTTCCACTTGGAATATCTCTACAATGGTTTGGAATTCTGGAAAATTCAATTCAAAATGTCGGTGTGTCTTATGGATTCGACACCAACCTAATAAGGCAGCCTCCTCCAAGTAAACTCTGCTTGTTGACATATTGGCACTTTTTGACTGATTGAGAGGTTTGGAAATGCATCCATTTTTTGGCCTAGTGTTCCAAGTTCTATTCTACCTTTGAGAAGGTCTTCTTTTGAAGTTTTTCCTTGAGTTCTGACCTATCTCATAATTTTGTATGAACAATGTACCAACGTCATAATTGTCTCGATTAAGGTTGGATTGGATTATTCTATGGGAAACCTACAATTGGTTATTTTGATTCCTCAGATGCATCATCTTTGTGGAAAAATTCTTCACCAATTCAATTAGCTCGTCGATTCAATCCTTATCTATGTTATTCTTCTATTAAACCAAGTTCTGGAGGAACATCAATTGCATCGTCAATTGGTTTTGCTGAGCTGGTGGAAATTATAAATTCTATAGGTTTGTAGACACTTGGGATTTTTGAGAATAATCCTATTGTTTTAGAGGCTGCAAGTAGTGTGGGACTGACGATGCTTTATGCAAAGGGATTCCTAGATGTGGCATATTGGAAACTAAGGGACCTGATTTAACAATGGCATCTGATGTGTTAAGGCATGAGTGAGCCCTTAAATTTGCATTGGTTTAAAAATCGACCTCAATGAGGGAAACATATTTCCAATATGTTTTCCCAAGTTCATGCTTGTTGTGATTGCATCCCCATAGGCATCCACCAACATGGTAGGTGGTGGATGCATCCTTTTCACCAAATCATATGTAAGATTATTGAGGGAAGCATAATACACCAGTCTAGCAGAGGTGTCACCCACCACATAAGGCTTTTGAAACTTCATGTAATGTCTTTAAAACTAGTCATTGAATGATCTGATCATTTCATTGACTTATCTTCTAATGATCATAAAATACTGATATAATTCTATTGGACTGACTGGAATATTGAAATTTTATAGAAAATTATCCTTCATGAGGTTCCAAGAAGTAATGGATCTAGTTGGCAGATGTATGTAGCAATGAAAATCTTCATCCCCAAATGAGTAGGGGAAGAGCCTACAAACCACATCCTCATGATCAATCTGCATATCCTTAAATGTTTTAAAGATTTTGATACATTCTTACACTATCCTTACTGGATTGTGTGGATGTAAATTTTTGTATAAGCCTTATAGATTCTTTGGCATACCATGGTAGTCATTGAAGGACAATGGGGATGGGTTGTTGCCCAGTCAAGCTATTGAAAGAAATGCAGGTTGCAATTTCTGTGCTATAGTAACTTGGGGCTGAAATGGGACTCTAGCTAGGACATCGCCTTGGAAGTAAAGTGTAGGAATGGGGGAAACACATTGACTATGGGAAGTGAAGGGTGGAAAGGAAGTTTGGAGTGGAGGGGATGATGGAAGTGTTGTCGAGAGTAAAGAGGATGAATAAGATGTAGGGATGGAGGGAGATGGAGGGGATGGGGGTTTAGTGGATGGGGTTGAAGTTTATGCTTCCCCTCTCTTGGCTCTCTTAGCCTTGGTAGGGGTCTTTATCTCTTGAAACTCTCCCTTGTCTTTTGTAGATCTAAGTACTCTATGAAACATTGGAGGGGAGAAGAACCCAATTTGATCTATCTTAGCTAGGCCCTCCTTCTAGTGCAAATACTCTTGATAGGTGTTTTTGCATCTTCTCAACACAAATAATGCACAAGTGCAATGTCTCTCTTGAAAGATATTTCTGTAACTAAATTTTAGATATCACCCCATAGTCTCTCGCATGTTAGGTCATGACTAAGCTTGGAATAATTTAATTGCTTGATTTTTTTTTTTGGTAATAACAAAAGGAATTTTTGATCCACTAATCATGGAGGGAATTAGATCTGCAGTTTAGTGAATTCTAGTAATAGATGCACAGTTGCTACAAGTTCAAGGTAGCAAACTAAAACTCCTCTTTTCTCATCAAATTTGGATGTATGGTGATGCTAGAACTTTGTTCTAACTTCAATTTTCAAAGAAAGGTCAAACGGAAAAATGGGAAATAAGTTTTCTTGACTTGCAACTAATGTTGAAAAGTAATAATGGAGGATGCTACAATGGACAACCTTCCCAAAACTAAGTTCCACTTAACCAAGGTCAGCCTACACTCTCATAAAACTAGTGCAATCCTCTAAGGCCTATATATTTTCAAACCATTCATTCACCATTAAATCATGAATAAAAGTTGAATTTAATTACAGCAATGTAAACACAGCTTAGACTCACTTTTCATTGTTGTTCATTATCAATAAACAACAAAATGTATGAGATAAGAAGATATCAACACTATAAGATTCTTCACTATTAAATCATAGCATATAATAACAATAAAAAGAAACATAAAAATAGAACAACAAAGCTAAAATATAAGATTGGGAGAATGAATCATGCACCCATGAGAAAAAAAAGAAACAATCAAAACAATACTTTTCTCATTAATTTCTTGTAGCATGCATTTACACAACAACTCATCTCTCTCTTTGAAAATGAGAGGATGCCCCTATTTATATTTTTCCAAAAGTAAAATGAATGGACATGATTCATTTACACTATGTGTCTCAATATCATTTTACATTTGGTTTTCACCTACCCCCAAAGATATGAAAATATAAAAAACATTTTGTCTTGTTCATTATTTTGTCCTTTAGCTGCCCTAACATTGTAGTTATTTTGTCTTGTAGTGGCTACCAACCTATATAGCTATTTTGACAAATATTCATCATCTATGATGGAATTTCCATCTGGTTTCTAAGAATTTTCATACTCAATGAACTTGCCAAACATACTTATAAGCTTCTCCTCAAAGAGCTTGGATTTGAGGATCTGGAAGGACATCCTCTTGATTCTTTTGATGATTTCTTGGCAATTCTCTACAAAATTCAAGGCAACCTCGATCATTTTTTTGTACGAACAAAATCCCTTGCAAAAAAATCCATAAATTCTAGTGACAACGTATCACCAGCTCCTTGCTCTATCTTCTAATGGAACAAAGGCTTGACCTTCTTCGGATCTAGCTCCAAGGTGGGTATCTCAAAATCAGCCATTAACTTCAAGTAGTTAGTGTTATCTGATCAATGCTTGATATCCCACTTGTGATAAACTTCAAGGTTGTCCAAGAACATCAACAAAACTTATTTTGTGTAATCTAAGCTCATCAACCAAGTCTCTACTAGTCAGTGGTCTTCTTTCTACAGTTCTAGCTCCTTTTCCCAGATATCTCAGGAAAACTCAAGGATTCTCTCCAACTTGGGGTAGGTGATCCTCTATGTCTCTAGGAATTCCTTATAGGTGTTCATCATGCTTTCTATATATTTCCCTAAGTTGCGATACTTGTTATACATTGTGACTGCATGGTTGATCCCAATGTCACCATTAGATATCACCTTGTGGAACAAATCAATCATAGACTTGGTCCAATTATTTATTTTCTCCAATTTTTTATATCTTCCTTTGATACAAAGGAGGGCAACACTTATTATTTTTCTGGAGTCTCATATTCAATAAATTTCCACTACTAAATATAGGTAGTGAGATCTTCCACTTGTGCTTTCAACTCATCTTTGGTGGACACTAACCCCTGAAATTCATCTATCTTTTTCTCCCAAATTGTGGGGCCTAGGTTTATCATTGAGATTTGATATTTCTATCCCTATGCAGCTCCTATATCTACACTAATTATTGGAGTGGCAACTTGGATCATTCGAGATGGGAAGGCATCCAATGTGACGTATGAGTGGATTTTGAGCTTTTTATGTTTTTTGGTTCTCATTTATGCCCTAGCTAATATTGCCTCTAGCCTTGCTTTAGGGTTTGTGGCCACAAGAGTATCCTTCTTTAATTGTTACTCTAGTCAGTCAGGCATCTCGCTTAGGTGATTCATGATCACCTTCCTCTTCTCATTCCTTTCAAGGCTAACCCTCTTCATCACTAGGGTATTCTTCATTGTTCTTTCTGTCCTTGTCTAAGCCTTCTATTGATATAGATTTTCCTGTATTCGACTCACTAGAAGCTACATTATCCTCAGTGATATTTCCTCCTTGGTTGCTTTCCCTTTTTCATGTTCAATCTCAACATAGTGCTTAGGCTCAAAGCTCTTTTTGGTACATTTTTGTCTTCATTATCCTTTTCCTCCTCCTTTTTGGGAGGTACTTATTCTTCCTAGATCAGGCCCTTGTCTTGGCCAATGAGTGAAGGATCTTTGAGTATCTCCACATCTATGTTAGTATCTATTTTTTCCTTGGAGTGGTGCTATTTAGGATCAACCTTTTCACTTTCATCTTCATGTCATTGGGGCATCTCTTCACCTAGCTCATTATATAATATTTCTATCACATAAATCTCATTAAGAGCCTCATTATCCTCTTTTGAAGCCTATGACTTCTCTTCATGAGAAGCCACCTTTTCCAAGTTTATATTTAATAATTTTGGGTGCTCAAAGTAATCATCACAATCAAAGTCTCTGGGCTCATCTACTACTTCTTCTACAATCTCCTTGTTTTTCTCAACATGGAGCCTTTCCATTTCCTCTAAGATCTGCATTTTGGCCTCCATTTTTGGTGGTAGAGGCAGAGGTAGGGTAGTAGCAAGTTGATCCATAACCGGTTGAAATTTGGGGTCAAAGATTACCCTAGAAATTTCAATAGGAACATTCTGCATATACATCATGAAAGCATGCAACAAAGTAAGAGGTACCACGATAGTTGTCGATATTGTGGGTGGTAGAGTAGAGAAAGTAGGTAGCAGAGGAGGAACTAAAGAGGATGATATTGTGGATGTAGTAGAAGAAGAAAAGTCAAGTACCATCACTGGAGTAGTTGGTTAGGTGGACTAAGATGTCCATAGTAGGTGGAATTGAGATTGGAAAAGGTTGAGAGGTGGAAGGTGGAGTGGTGATGGTGGCAGTGGGAGTAGAAGAAGAAGCATAAGTAGTGGGTGGAAAGTATGGCTTCTCGGTTTGTTCTTCTTCTTCATGTTAGGGGTCCTCTTCTATGGTGGCAATTTCAAGCATGAATGTCCCTGTTCTCTTTACTTTTTTAGACGATTGTCCCTCAATCATCTTTTTGCAGTACACCTTTTGTTTTCACTTGTTTTCGGGTGCATGCTTCTTTTTCTTAGATCTTGTAATTGGTGGGGACTTGGGAAATTCTTTTGATGAGCCAGTGGTTGCACCACTATCAGTTTCACTTTCAAGCTCATCCTTGAGCTCACCATATGTTAGCTCTACACCTTGCACTTTGAGCTGGGCAATTTGTGTCTCTATCCATTGTCTTGTTCTATTCTCAATAGGCATCCTATCTCTTGACCCATTTCTTCAATTTTCTATGAGGATCCATTCTTCTTGGGTTCGTGTGGAGATCCAAGTTATACTCCACCAATTCTTTCTTTGAATATTCCACACATTTGGAAATGGGGCAAGAATACATTCCTTTCTCAAAGATTAGGGGATATACAATCCAAACTTGGTGCTTATCACTCAGCAATGTATGGGAGGTTTGGAATTGCCAAGAAGATTCCAACAAGATGATGCACTCATTTCGATCATGTGGAAATCGGTAGGGTTTCCTTGAGAACCCTTTTTCTCTTCTGTATGTGAACTTTGGTAATTATATGAATAGATACCCAAACCTCTTTATGAAGTCCTTCATGCTATGTGATATTTTGGAGTTGAGAAGATACAATACCACAGAAGCCCAAAAGATCTTTGCAAGCAAATAACCTATTACAAGGAGAAGGAAAGAGAATTAACAAAGGAAATGCTCAAGAATGTGGAGCAATGTATTCACCTAAAAATGTAAAATGAATAATAATACAAAAAATAGTTTTCATCTACATATAGATGAAAACCCTAAAAAGGAAAACCCTAGGCTTGCACAATAATAATTAATAAAGTAATTAATAATTGTGTACCTAATGTTAGCTCAAGTGAAAAAGAGGTAAAAGGGAAGTTTACATAATTAAACAAATATTATTTAATTAATAAAGTAAATGTCCAATTACTCTAACACCCCCCCTTAAGATAGACATAGGGAGAAACTAAAACCTAGAAGAAGCTACTGAAAGCAAAAGCAATGGGTCTCGACAACAAGGCCAGATCAAGTACCCAAGTACAAAGAAATCTCTATGAAATGGAGAAAAGGAGAAAACCCAGTGGGAAAA
Organism: Sequoiadendron giganteum; assembly: GCA_007115665.2. Taxonomy (NCBI): domain Eukaryota; kingdom Viridiplantae; phylum Streptophyta; class Pinopsida; order Cupressales; family Cupressaceae; genus Sequoiadendron; species Sequoiadendron giganteum. Next base: position 197,688,164 of record CM021108.1, read on the forward strand.
ACTCCTCTCCAAAAAGAGATAGAACAACATGCTGAAAGAAACATGAAGGAAGGAAGGCCTCATAAAGACCCCCCAAGGACAGGTTCCTTCAACCCAAGCATAGAGCGCAATTGAAGATCGTGTGAAGATGCAAAAGGTTTCGTGAAGATGTCTACAACCTACTCGGCAGTGGGAACATACTCCAAGATGAGAGAACCATCATGAATCAATTGTCTGATGAAATGCATATGAAGCTCAATGTGCTTCATCCGTTGATGCTCCATCGGGTTGTGTGAAATGTGTATAGCACTCTGATTGTCACACCAAAGAATAGTGGGACTATCGGGAAGAAAACCAAACTCAATCATCAACTGATGAAGCCATAAAATCTCCTAACTAGCGAGCACAACGTCTCGGTACTCAACCTCTGTAGATGATAATGCATGAGCAGTCTACTTCTTGCATGACCATGTGATAGGACCAGAGCCAAGACCAAAAACAAAGCCAGAAGTAGACTTCTGATCATTGACATCACAAGCCCAATCTGAGTTAGTGTAGCCAACAATGTGAGGATCCCCTAATGTGTAGTGAATGTCATATGAAGTGGTGCCCTGAATGTACCTCAAAATACGCTTGGTAGCTTGCCAATGACTCTCATGAGGATCATGTGAGAATCAAGAGACAAGACCAACAACAAAGGAAAGATCAGGACGAGTGTGAGTCAGGTACAACAAACTACCAACCAACTACTTGTAAAGTGTAGAATCTACTGAAGGAGTGGGGAAAATAGTAGTCAAAACAACCCTTGACTGAAAAGGTGTGGGGGTAGGCTTGCAATCAAGCATGTCAAAGCACTAAAGCATATCAAAAGAATACTTCTGCTAGTAAATGAAGATCCCCTCTGAAGACTAAATCACCTGAAGACCAAGGAAATAGTGCAGAAGGCCAAGATCTATTATCTCAAATTGCTTTATCAAGGCTAGCTGAGAATTTTGAATCATAGAGGATGAGCTACCAGTGATGAGAAGATCATCAAAATATAGCACAAGAATTAGGATCTCACCCTTAAGATGCTGAATATAGACCGTGTGATTAGAATGACAGTGAGTGAAACTAGTGGAGATCAAAAAAGAGTCTATCTTCTCATACCAAGCCCGAGGGGCCTATTTGAGACTATATAATGAATGTTGAAGTCTGCAAACCAAGGAAGCATCATGAAAAAATCCCTGAGGCTGCTTCATATAGATCTCCTCCTGTAGGTCACCATGTAAGAAGGCACACTTCAGATCCATCTGAAAAATGAGCCATCCTCTAGAATCTGCAAGTGATAATACAAAAAAAATTGAATTCATCTTGGCGACAGGGGAAAATTTCTCGGAGTAATCAATACCCTCAACCTATGAGAAACCCTTCGCAACAAGATGTGCTTTTTACTTATCAATAAAACAATCAGCAACATACTTGGTGCAATACAACCATCGGCACCGAACCATCTTTCTGCCCTTAGGAAGAGGAGAGAGATCTCATGTACTATTCCTCATCAAAGAAGAATACACCTCCTCCATAGCACTATCCCACTCAGGGTAACCTGTAACCCATGAAAATCTCTGAGGATCCTCTAAAAGAGCATGAGTCAAAAAACTAGAACCCGTAGTATGAAAACAAATGCGACAAGTGTCTGAAGGATCACCGGCCATAGATCCTACTGCCTTAATAGTAAATCGAGCCCATTTGGGCCTCTAAGGTGGAGCAAGTGGAGGTGGAGATGGGGGATCATCAATATCCTCATCAAAATCATCAGTCTCCTCAGGATTCATATGTTGAATCACCTTGTGAGGCATCCGATTCTAAATATAGTTGGCACAATTGACTGCCTCAGCCCAAAAAGACGAATCCATGGACCTGGACTGAATCATACAATTAGCCATCTCTTGTAAAGTCATGTTCTTTCACTCAACGATACCATTCTACTGAGGGGTGTAGGGAATAGAAAACTAATGCTGCAAATGATGCTTAGTGCAAAAATCTCTGAAATCCTAATTCACATACTCCCCCCCATTATCTGTATGTATCCGCCAGATAAAAAGACCAAACTACTTCTCTACAAATGTCTTGAAGACACGAAAGGAATCAAAGACATCAGACTTGTAATTAAGAAAGTACAACCATGTGCATCTGGAGAAGTCATCAATGAATGTGAGTACATACTTGGCCCCTGAAAAAGGAGTGGGAAATGACATGAGGTCACTATGAATCAACTCCAAGGGTGCCAAAGCACGAGTGGTACTTCCCTTCGGAAAGGGATCCCTGTGATGCTTGCCAAGCACAAAACCATGACAAACACCGTCAGTGCAGGAAATCTATGGAAGACCAAGAACAAGTAATTGTGTACTCATCTGCTAAAGATATATGTAATTGACATGGCCCAAACACTCATGCCAAAGCTGACTCACCGAATCTACATGTGCTATAAGAGATGAACTTGTACCCTCAGAAGGCGCAAATCCATAAAATCTGTAAAGACAAGATGCAGTATCAACACTACCAGTAGCCACAACCAAATCAGAATCATGGAGGTCCCGAATAACCACATCATGTGGTGAGAAGTCAACTGTCTTACTAGAGCCAGTGTGCCAAATCTGATAAATGGAAAAGAGGTTCATCAAGATGTCAGGAACAACCAAAACATCCTGTAGAGTTCCCCCATTCAAAGAGACAAAACCTTAACGCAAGATAGAAAGTTGTGAAGAGTCACCCACTGCAATTTGTGAAGTACCATAAGAGGCAAGAGAAGTGACCAACTGTCGAGTGTGAGTTATATGGTGAGAAGCACTAGAGTCTAAAATCCAAGTGGACCCATTGGTCGATGCTCATGCAGTGAGAGCATGACCCTTCCCTGTGGCAGAAGAAGAAGAAGACTAAGGTGAGGAGATGTGTTACTGCTCCATGGCATCCTCTAAAGCCTCTAATCATTTCCAACACCTGGATTTTGGATGACCTTGCTTGCCACAGAAACTACAAGTGTCTCTTTATTTCTCCTTAGTCTTGGAAGAAGACTCACAAAACTTCAAAGATTTCCCATGTTTTGGATTAAATGGTGGTTTAGAATCAAACTTAGGAGGTGGTTTGGAGGAATGCTCACTGCCTGCAAAATCTTTCTTGGGCCTCGATTTCTGCTTTTGTTTCCCCTTCGATGACTGAGCAACCAATGCTTTGCTCTTTGAACCTAAGAGCATATCCATTTGAAAAAGGTGAGACTGTTCCCGAGACAAATGCTCACAAAACAAATCAAAGGTAGGGATGGTAAAACTAGCACCCAAACTATCCATGGTGGAGTAGAAGGAGGAAGCAAATATCTGAAATGGACCACGAAGCTTTGAAAGAACCAAGTAAATGCACTCTATGTCTGTCTTGTTCTTTCCACAACCCTGTAAAATAGTGCGGATAGTTTTGAACTTGTTCAAAAAATCCTCAATAGTGGGAAATGAATCAGGTAACAATGAAGTTAGCTCTGCCTCAATCTATAATGTGCGGAACTCATTAATGGCCCCAAAAAGTGTCTAAAAATTTATCCACATGGCTCGAGGAGTGAACAAAGCATCAAGGTGAAACAAAAGACTATTTGAAACATGCATGCATAACAAACCTATAGTCTCATCCATCTTGTTCCTATGTTGCATAATCTCAAAAGGACACTGCAATTGAGGCTGAACCTCATCTAAACAAGACCATAACCCTCATGACCTAAGTAGCCTCATCATACGAGACTTCCAAGTGTTATAGTTATGTGATGTGAGTAGCTCAACTGAAGAGTCTGCCATGAAACCCTGCACCTGTACCTGCTTGTGTTTTTTTTATTATTATGTGATCTTTCAGAATAGATAGAAGATGTAGAAGGGTTCATATTTTTGAGAGTTTTGGTGTTCTGGTTTTCTGATATAAATGATAGAAAGCAAGAGAAAAACACCCCCCATAAAAGATAAACCCAAACCCTAGTACAAACTGAGAAGAAGGAAGCAATGCATAAGCAAAAAATACTTTAAAAACATTCTCGTGTACCTGGTGAAAATTCTGATAAAATAGATCACATCACTGAATAGAGAGTGTTGAGAGCTTTCCAATGCCTATTCAAGTTTGAAAAATGGAGTCCATTTGCATCTTCTATGACCTTGGAAGTGAAGAAAGAAGACCTCACTTTGACTGGTAAAAAATATCTAGACTAGTAAATTTTTTATAAAATTACCTACACCACCAGATTGGTGCTGAAACTAGCATTCCAACGCTTCTTCCTATTCAAAAAATGGAGCTAAAACACCCGAGTTATGCCCGATTTCGTGAGAGAGCAAAAAAATGCCCTATTAGACTCCTCTAGCACCCGGGAGCTAATAAAAAGGGCCCTTGGTCGCATGGGCGAACCAGGGGGCTGAAGCTGGCAGAGCCCACGGTCACCATGTGACCACCCATGGGCTGGGAGACCCGAGTCTGTCTCGTGGGGGTGGACTTGGTGGGTTCGACGTCGTCAGGGATCTCGGTGGAGTCGGCAGTGAGCGCAGCTCGGCGGAGCGAGGCGCGGTGGAGACCGGCAGAGCGAGCACGATGGAGCCGGGCATGGCAGAGACTGGCAGTGGAGTGGCTTGGTAGCCAAGCAGTGGACAACAGGGGTGGAGCAGCGACCGAGTAGGTGGTGCGGTGGCCGACGGGCGGCGCAGTGGTGGTCACCGGGCAGCGGAAAAAAAATGCACGGGCCGCTCAAAAACCTTTGTTTTTTTAATTTTTTTTTTGCATTTTTTTTTCTGAGGGGGCCGTACGACCAAACCCTAAAAAGAATTTTACAACCCTGGTTGACTGTGGCCAAAATCGATGATTTGATAGTCAATTTAGGGGTTTTTGGGCGCTACGAATCCAATGGCACTGTCCGTTTGAGCCCAAAGTGAACCTAAAATTCAGAGTATGCTGATTCCACAAGAAGAAACCTTAGAACCCTAGATTTGCTTCCAATGCAAAAATCTCAAAACAAGAACAAGCAGCTACAAATCTGAAGCTCTAATACCATGTTGGAGTTGAGAAGATACAACACCACAGAAGCCCAAAAGATCTTTGCAAGAAAATAACCTATTACAAGGAGAAACAAAGAGAAGCAAGAAAGGAAATGCTCAAGAATGTGGAGCAATGTATTCACTTGAAAATGTAAAATTAATAATAATACAAAAGATAGTTTTCAACTACATATAGATGAAAACCGTAAAAAGGAAAACCCTAGGCTTGCACAATAATAATTAATAAAGTAATTAATTATTATGTACCCAATGTTAACTTAAGTGAAAAAGAGGTAAAAGGGAACTTTACATAATTAAAAAAATATTTTTTAATTAATAAAGTAAATGTCCAATTACGCTAACATGATACCCTTCTTTGAAAATATTTGCCTAGGAGCTTGATTATGTGCACTGTGAAGGCATCATTTACCCTCCTACATTCTCTTTTGAAATTTTTATATTGTAGCTAAGGATAGCATTCATAAACTTCAATCTCCCCTCTCTTTTTCCCTAGTGGGCCTACACAAAAAAATCCTTTGTATGGGAACTTCTCCACAAGGAGGTATACTAGATATGAAGTGATGCAAAAATTAGAGGTTTTCTTCACCTCCATGAGCTAGTTGTGAAGGTTGTGACTCATCATCTTATCCCAATGGAACTTGGCCTCTCCTCAGATGATCTCTTCAACAAATTAGGACATCCACTCCTCAAATAATGTGACACTTGGTAGGCCCATTACTCTACTTGTATACACCTAAAAATGGTTTGTATAAATCTGATTAATTAACCTTTAATTCATCTATTTATAAATAAATAGAAATATTTGTTTATATGATTCACATTCTATTTTCTTCTATTAAATAAAAAAACTCAATAGTTTGTTTTATTTAATTATCTAATTCTTCCATCTTAATTAAACAAACAAAGTCACAATTTTTTTAATTATCACTTCTTTTATTAAATACACAAATTCCAATTGGTTTATTTAATAATACATCTTCTCTCCAAAATTAAATAACTCAAATTTCCAATTGAGCACATGTCTATAGATTTTCTCTCAACAAAGTTGAAAACTTCAAGTTGCATTCAATTTTACTTTATCTTTCTAGCCAGTTTTGAAATAAACTTTAATAGTTGGAAATAGTTGGCTTCATGGATGCACAATTTCTTCTTAATCACTTGGCACAATGTTTTGTTGAGAGAAATAAATTCCCCTTCTTCCTCACCAATTTTTTCATCTTCTACCATTGATTTATCCAGATCAAATCTAAACCATTGCTTCCTACCACATCATAATTTGCCTTTTAAAATCTATAAAAATAATCTCCTGCTATAAGAAATAGATCCCACTTTTATGCAATTTTACTCTGCAAGAACCATTTTAGAGCTATTTAGCATACAAAATTTGAGTCATCTGTAATTTAGAATCGTATAGCAATCATATTAGCATTCATAATCATGATTTTCTTATCAGTTGCATCTTAGTTTATAATAGTTTATCATATCATATCGTATCAATATTACAGTATCATTATATACCTTTCATTATCAATCATTTCATCACAACATATCATTAAGTTTACCATTCTCATTATCTAGGTTGTCATTTTAACAATCACAGTGCACACAATCTGAGATCCACTTTGATTTAATAAATCCTTGGAGTTAGAGAGCAATGTAACGATTTTAGAGATTTTATTATGCTTCAAATAGATTAAATGTGTCATTTGAAATCTTTAAGAGTGTTTCATTAAGGTGTGTTGTTATTACTCCACTTACACATATTTCCCACACATAAAATGGTGCCCACCATGGGGGCCAACTCCACATGATTAACATTTTTCTGGAAAGTGACTGGAGATTTGACGTGATTCTATTTTAACGGGATCAAAAGTTTTTACAATGCATACAAATAGTGTTTTGGTGCATAAAAATACTGTATTGGTGCATTTAATTATTGTTATAGCGCATTCGATAATTCTTTCAATGATTTCATTTATTACTTTAGCACATCTAATGTTTAGCACATATGCTTAAAGTTTTAGCGCATCTAATTGTTTTTACATAAAACTAATTTTTTTGGATATTAATCTCTATTTTCTATGTTGTAGGTAGAAGGTACGCTTTTGAAAGATAGTTATTTGAAAAATTTATGATGGTCAAAGGTGAATATTACAAATTACTAATGGTGTTTGCAAGGTTTTGGAATTTTTTATTTCTTTTCTTTATTTAAGATAGGAATCTAGCTTAAGTAAAAGGATAATTGGACCCCTTGATTACTGTTGTTGAAGTTATAGGCTTACGCTCTCCCATTCACTGGGTGATCAGAATGCTAGACTCACTTTTCATGCTTTCATTAACACCTTTAGAAGGCCTGCCATTTTGGAAAAAGTACTCACCCTACAGGAATGACCTAAGTGGGAACAACATAAGCTAGGTTTTCTAGCATACTATAATCAAAAGAGAATTCAAGGAAAGTCTGAAATTCGATGGAAGCGTGCAAGATAACCATCCCCAAAGTCTTTGTTCTAAATGTTGGGAGGTCTCCAGAGGGATTTTATCTATTGTCACACCCAACGAAAACCTTATCTATGAAATTTAAATTAGAATCCAACCGTGTCAGTTTTCAAATGCTTTCTATATCACATTGCAAAGGGAGGGAAGAATCTACCCCCAAGACACTCACCATATAACTATCAGAGAAGTTGGCCAAAAGTGGAGGATTCAACTTTGGTTAACACTCAGGAAAGGAAAAAACATAGGCACCCTCTAGGGGCTGACATGACTATGTGAGATTGCATAGTTTCAAGATGTGGGCTATGGTATTTTTAGTGACCTTTTGAGATAAAAGAGTACTCGAATTGTATTTATTGGGTTATACCAGTAAAAATTGAAAGAATCAGACGTAATTCTAGAATACACACTATATGTTTAATGTGTATAATTGAAACAATTGTTTGCAAACTTGTTGTTGTGTGTAACTCATTTTCAAAAAGATATCATGCAATCAAATAAATCATTTTCCATAGTCCACAAAAAAAAAATCAGATACAAGGTCATCAAATCAAAAGTTTATACCGTAGATTCAAACAAATTCATTATTTAAAACCAAAGCAAAAATATATTGTCAAAATCCTAAATACTTCTAGAATATCACATTTGATCTCTATTATAGTGCATCCAACCTATTTAATATTGCATTAATCCATCTTTTAGCACATAGGAGGAACAATCTAGCACATAGAAAGAAAATTTTAGCACATAGAGGGAGAAATACAACACATCCAATCTATTTAATAGTGCATCAAAACAATTTTTATGCCCATCTATCAACTCTTTTAGCACATTAGAGGACTGTTATAGCACATCCACCAAAGAAAAAACCATAGAGTTGTTTTCACTGTCTATCAAAATTTTTACATCAGAATTCAAATTTTTATCAGAACAAAAACCTTTCTCAAATCAAACTAGAGTCTTAAAATTTCAAAAATTGAACCTTACAAGTGAAATTGTTCAAATTAAACCAAGATTTTCCATCCTAAAGGTGTCTAAATCAAAAACATCTAATTAAAAATCCAAGTTTCATTATCAGGATCAATCATCCTACTTTAAGAAATGAAGTTGTATAATCATACTTGTCGACTTAGTCTAATCAATAGAATACATCATTCTATTTGACTCAAGTTAACATCCTTGAAACTATATCCAACCAATATCAAAGTTTATTGGATAATTATAACATTTGTATGCCTGTTTTTACAAGTTCACAAAGATTAAAATTTCAAGAGAAAGAAATTCAAAGTCCAAAAAACATGTCTAAGATTGAGGAAAATCTCCTTAACAGATTTAATCAACATGATGATGATGAAATATTTGAATAAGATCTACAAAATATGCAACAAGAACCCAAATTCCATAAGGTTATGGAGAAAATTTTGGAAAAGGATGGGGAAAATTATCTTTTAATGTTAGTTGATCTAGGTGTTAAAGTTCCAAAGGAATTCGATATTAATAGACTAAAAGAAACACCAAAATGAGTTGAGATTGAACCACAAAATAGAGAGGAAGTCGATGCAATGAAACATCAATTACAAACCTTACAACAACAATTCCAAAATATACAAATAGGGACTACTAAGAGATACTTGTAAGTGAAAATAAGATTAACATCATAAAAATTAGAGAGAATCAAGCATATCAACCAATCAATGTGAAAACAAGGGGACAAGCTAAGGTAATACTAAAAGGAGCTACGAATAACTCATCTAATACTCCTTCTATAATCAAAACAACTACTGGCCCTACAAATCAATATAACATAATCAATCAGTTGAAGAAAATACCAGCACAAATCTTGATATTAGAACTCTTGAGAATATCCCCAGCACACAAAGAAATCCTAGAACAAGCTCTTGTTGCAACAATAGTACCCAATAACTTGGAAGTGTGCTAGTTCCAGGCTATGGTGGGACACTTAATCACTCCTCACTACCTATCATTTTCTGAGCATGATGATGTATCACTAAACCATCCACACAATGTTTCCCTCCACATTGAGGTTCTCATTCACAAACACCAACTCAAACATGTCTTTATAGATGGTGGAGCTGGTTTGAATATCTATACTTTAAAAATGATCCATGCACTAGGATATTTTGATAATACTATTGATGGAAAAGAAGGAAAATCACAATAAAAGCATATGGTGATGAACAGAGATCTTCCAAAGGATTGATTGTCCTACCTATCCAAGTGGGACCAATTGTGAAAGGCATAATCTGTCAAGTTTTGAACAAAGATCTAACATATAATATACTTTTGGGATGTCCATGGATTCACGAGATGCGAGAAATGTCATCCCCCTATCATCAATGCTTGAAGTTTCCAGTCAATCGACAAGAAATAACCATCTCAGCTGATTCAAATAATTCCCAACAATGCAACATGCTTAAGGAAGCTCAAGATACTTGTATACCTCATAACAAGGAAGCTAACACTCCAAATTCATCAAACAATGAGATGCAATCAACTATTGTGTCAAAATGGGTTCAAAAGAAGGAAAAATCAAGGACAAAGGTATTTATAATTCCACTACAACAAACAATGAAAAATATTTATCAAATAAATTCAAAGGAAAGATCCAGTTAACAAATAAAGGCATGGGAGATTATTCGATTCAACAATCTTTATGTCTTTCACAATTGTTGCGTTCACCAAGAAATTATCGGCAACATTTAACATCAATGCAACAATTATCAAAACCTATCATAATTTTAGATGGCAGATCTGTAAATGTTGGGACTTTGATTGATGAATCAGAGGATAAGGCTATCTTTAATTGGCTCTACAAAGATGAGGAAGCATCTACATCAGCAACCCCCAACATACAAATAGATCAATATGGAAAAGGAAAGACAATCCTAGAGAAGATGAGGTATGAAGGACAAGGAACTATCACTCAAAGGAAGGATGGAATTATAGAACCTAGTCACCCTCTCAAACTTCAAGAAAAATACAAAAATGGATTGGGATATAAAGAGGAGACAAAAGAAGAAGCTACCCAGAGGTTTGTTGAAAGAATCCTACAAATGCAAGCTAGTGATACCTATAAGACAAAATTTAATGAGTATGAGTGGGATTCACTATTTGACATATCCTTTGAAGAAAAATAAATAGGTGTAATACAAATGTATGCACCTACATGTGAAGAGGGGCAAAGCTTAGGGACTAGACCCCTTGTGTTTGGATCACAAAATATCGATGACTCAAGTGAGGAGGAACAAAATTCGAGCGAGATAGACTTGGAGGAGAGTAACATCATAAGCCTCGACACCCCTATTGAAAACTATGACGACATTTCTATTCAAAATTTTACTATTGTTGACCTTCATCAATTTGATGATCTTTTACCCTTACTACACCCTGAGCTTATTGACTTGGACCAAATTGAGCCTTCTAACATTCCTAACTTTGTGAATGATGATTCCATCATTAACTATCTTTGTTCCAAAAATATTGAAACAAGTTACAACCATGAAACTCATAATGGAGCTCCAAGTCAGGGGCTGTCAAATCTTCCAACTACATATAAGAAAATATGAACAAAAGATCTAATGGTGAAAACCATTTAATGGCACTATTAGATCTAGAAAAATTAAAAATAAAGAGCACATATGACAGTGAAAACCTCTCTGAGGAACTAAAAGATGGGGGATTTGACACTCTTCCCAAAAATTATCATGAGATATCATCAATTTTGGTTGAGCCAACTCAGAGTATCAATGTGGGAACAAAGAACAAAGTAAAGACATTACATCTAGTAGCATCAATGACAAAACAAGAAAAGTTGACATTCACTAGGTTCTTTGAAGAACAATTTTATTTTTTTTGCTTAGTCTTACTTTGATATGTCAGGTTTAGATCCAAAACTCTTGGTGCATCATCTATCTCTACCTCCTGGGGTGAAACCAATTAAACAAAAACTAAGGAAAATGCATCTACATATCACCTTGTTGGTGAAGGTAGAACTCAAGAAATTATTATATGTTGGTTTCATTCCTCCAATTGGTTATGTTGAGTGTATGTCAAACATTGTACCAATTTCTAAGCCATACAATAAAATCAGGATATGTACCGACTTTAGGGATCTCAACAAGGCATGTCTAAAGGATTACTTTCCTTTACCAAACATTGACATTATTATAGACTTGAAAACTAGACATGACATGTTATCATTGATTGATAGCTTTTTGGGTTATAATCAAATAAAGATAGCACTAGAGGACCAAGAGAAGACAATGTTCACCTATCCATGGGGAACATTTTGTTGAAACATGATGCCTTTTGGGTTGAAAAATGCAGGGGCTACATATCAAAGATAAATGGCAACCATCTTCCATGACATGATGCATACTTTTATGGAGGACTATGTAGTTGGTCTATTGGAAAAATCATATACCAGAGAGGGACATCTTGAGATCTTAGACAAATTTTTCACTCGTCTATAAAAATTCAATGTTTGGCTAAGTCCCAAGAAATGTGTGTTTGGTGTAACATCAGTGAAGCTTCTAGGATATATAGTTTCAAAGAATGTTATTGAAGTGGATCCCACCAAGGAAAGGCTATTACGAAGATGATGCCACCTAGAAATATCAGTTAGCTACAGTCTCTATAGGAAAGGCTTTAGTCAATTTGAAGGTTCATTTCTCAACTAGAACACAAGATTCATCTATTCAATCATTTTCTCTATAAGAATGTCTCTTTCATATGGGATGAAAAATGTGAAACTCCTTTCAATCAAATAAAGAAATATTTGATGTCTCCACCAATACTAGCACTGCCTATAGAAGCAAAGCCAGTACTACTTTATATAGCAACAACTGAGATTTCATTGGGGATTTTATTGGCACAGAAAGGTCCTTTAGGAAAGGATTAAGCTATTTATTATATCGGTAGAACTCTGAATGGTTATGAGATCAATTACACCTTCATTGAGAAAGCTTATTTGGTGGTAGTATTTTCTACTCAGAAGCTATGCCATTATATGTTGACTCATATAGTTAAGCTCATAGGAAAGATTGATCCACTAAAATATTTACTCAATAAATCTACTTTAATAGGAAGTCTAGCCAAATGGGTCATGATGTTGAGTGAGTTTGATATCCAATATGTAGATCAAAAAGCCACCAAGGGACAAGTGATAGCTGATCAATTAGATGAAGCACCTCTACAAGATGCTCATCTAATGAGCATTGAATTTCCTGATGTGGACGTTCTTACCATCACACCACAAGAATGGATTCTATATTTTGATGGATCATACACACAACATGGATGAGGTGCTAGGATTTTATTTATCACACCTCAAGGACACACCATTCCAAAGTCCTACAGAATCATCTATCCTTGTACTAATAATGTAGCTACATACGAGCCATTAATCATTGGCATCAAAGTAGCAGTAGAATGGAATATCACTAAGCTGCAGGTATATGGAGATTCACAATTGGTCATTAATTAGGTAAATTACAATTATCAAACAAGGAATGAAAAGTTGCTGCCATATAATAAAATGATGGATGATTTTAAAAGTACTTTTTCTAGAACAAATTTAAACAAATACCAAGGGAAGATAACAAATTTCTTGATGTTATGGCTACAATTTCTTCTCTCATGCAGATACCAAAACAATGAATATGTTATGAGTTTATGGTGGAACAAGTTTCTAATCCCACCTACGATAATCCTAAATCTCAAGTGATATGCCATATCGTTGAACTTGAAACCTCCATCAATGGGAAGATTTATGCTTACTTGAAGGTAAATACCCTTCCTCCTTATCTTTCCCAAAACCATAAATGAAATTTCATTCGCCAAGCCACACAACATACCTTGATTGCCAACATACTTTACCATCAAGGTCATGATGGTGCTCTCCTACAGTGTCTAGAATGTAATGAGTCTGAGACAAACTTGCATGAGATTCATGAAGGTATTTTTGGAACTAACTCAAGTGGTCTAACTCTAGTAAATAAACTCCTATGTTTGGGGTATTACTGGTCAAATATGGAGCAGTCTTTTTAGTATGTAAATAAATGCCAAAAATGTCAAATCCATGTCAATATTATGCATGCATCGGAATAGGAACTACAACCTTTCACAACAACATGGCCTTTTTGTCAATGGGGACTAGATTTGGTGGTTAAAATTCACCCTTCTTCATATAATGGACATAAATTTATCATCACAGCCATGAAATACTTTACAAAGTGGATTGAAGTTGTACCCTTAACCACCATCACCAGAAAAAAAATTGCATTCTTTATCTTAGATTGCCTTATTTGTCGATATGGTGTTCCTTAGTCCATTATCACTGACAATGGTAGACCTTTTAAGAATCAAGATGTCCAAGAACTATGTGAACAGTTTCATATCCAACATTTCTATTCAAAATCATACTATTCTTAGGGAAGTGGCTAGGCAGAGGCCTCAAACAAAACTATACTAAAAATATTGAAGAAAATATTCAACGATGCTAGATGCAATTGGCACGTTCAGCTAAATCCTACTTTGTGGGCATACCGAACCAGTATCAAAACACCTATAGGATCTAAACCATGTGCCTTGGTATATGGATCATAGGCTATTCTACCAATTGAGGTTGAAATACCATCCCTCTATGTGTCACTAAAGAATATCAACAGAGGATGTCTAGAAGCTACAATCATGAAGTCTAGTCAAGGGAGTTTTAGGTAGGTGACTTGGTAATAAAGGAAAATGCTCGCAATCAATAGGATCATGAAAATAAGGGTAAGTTTGAAATAAATTGGGTAGGCCCCCTCATCATTATATCAGTTTATCGATTAGGATCTTATCAGTTGTCCACACCTAAGGGGGATTTTTTTGATGAACCTATCAATAGTATCCACCTCATAAATTTCTATGCTTGAATTAAATAGTGCATGGTGAAAGTTCTGCAAAAATACAAAAAAATTAAAATATAAAGAAAATAAAAAAATAAGTGAAAATAAAAAAAAATCGTTGCCTTGATGAAAACTTGGCAAACAGGCATCTTGGTAACAGAAAAAAAAATCATAAAATCTAAAAAGTACAATAAAAACAAGTAGTGAAAACCTGGAAATAGGCACTATTTGTGATAGACTAGTTGTCCCATCTATTTGAGCATCTATTGACTGATCGTTTTCACCATCATTCTTCTTATCATCAAAGAACCTCATATACATATGTTTTATATTGATGCTATGTGGTTGTCATTTATGTCAACACTATTGGCATTAATGTCTTTAAGGTTGTATATGTCGAGGATATTGAGAAAATTGTAATAGAATAATTTGCAGGTTGTCAGTGATTCAATGAAGTTCATTATGATGGATAGCTCAGTATATTTATGATAAGAAGTTGTGGATTAAAGGGTTTGTTGAAAATTATATCTAGTTTATTCATATAAAGTTTCAGAGGTTCACATGAATATTTGATTAAGTTATGAGTATCTATGTTTTGATAGTTGTTTTGTTGCTTTAGTTGGTGTTCCTGAAAGAAGATGATATGACTAGTAATTTGAGTTGTTGTGGATGCTTCTGTGGTGATTCATGATGCTTGTGGATGTTTCTAGATCATTCTCTATCTTTTTTGTTGGTTCACATTGATTTTTGTGCTCGCAATTGGTGATTTTCTTCTGTGAGTTCATTTTTTTCATGATCATGACCGATAGAGTGATTGTAGTGTGTTGTGGATCTTAGAGGCATAATTGTTTAAGGTGTTTCATGTTTGAGACATGTTGTTTTGGGTCCTTACTATGTTTTTCTCAACATTTTTTGGTTCACATTGATAAATTGCTTATTAATTTGGGCTGATAGTTTGTACACATTTCATATTTTGTTGGGCTGACATGTTGTTGATGTTATCCTTAGTTCCAAATATATATGATCAATTTTTAATACCATTTGAGAGAAATGGTGAGTGAAATAAGTGTGTTTTGTGTGTAAATAATTTTCTAATATTTTGAAGGAAGAAGTAAAGTGTGAAGTAGAGTGAGCAGAAGAAAGTGTTTATGTGCTTAATCGGAACTATAATCAGGCATTAGAAGATGTTAATTTCTCGGTTCAAAATATTTAGATGAAATTTGAAGGTGACTATAAGACATTGAGTCTTCCATTGGGTACTAATCCTTTTTGTATTTGAGTAGTGAGCTCTAGGTGGTATGCTTGAATCAATGTGAATTCCCCATTTATAATACTTTTAGCAAAGTATAAACTTGTGGACTAACCTCCACCATGGTTTTTCCCCTAATAGGGTTTCAACACAAAAATCTTTATGTTATGTGTGTTTTTGATGTGGTGATGGTTTATGATTTCATGTTTATTTATCAGATTTGAGAATAAGTTTAATAAGTATATTTTTTGTGAAAAATGATTCACCCCCCCTCTTAGTTTTTTCCCTTGTGTTTCCAACAACATATCCTAGCAATGTGGTCATGTCTCACCCTAGCTTGGGGGAAAAATCCTAAACTCACTAGGGGAAATAAACTATGGGATTAAAAAAACCGACAAATGGAAGTATGACAATGCAACAACCACAATGATCATGGGGAAACTCAACATCAAGCAATCAACAAACATCAGAATATCAAACTATCCAAACCAAATAGTTTGAATCAATAAACCAAATCAAATCTAAATGGATGATATTCTTTTGAATGACGATTTTACTGCTTTAGCTTAATTGTTCAAACGTTGTACTTTGATTTTTGTTATCATATCTTTGGAGCAACTCGATGATGTATTGAACTAGAGAAGCAAGGAAGGGGTATGATTTTTCTTTGTCTTTTTTCTATGAATTGATCATTATTCCTATGTGAATTGTCACAAGATGTGCTCTACCAAGTATCACTGATGACATTCAAAATTTGGATAGGAAAATGATTGATTCTTGTCTGTTTTACACAAGAAATGCTCAAGTCATCTCAGTTTAATTATAACTAGATGCTTGTTTTAACTTGAAATATCAAAAATCATGACACAAGTACTCAAGTCATTGTGGTTTAGCTTATGCCATCAATACTTGTACTCACTTTCAACATTTTAAAGGCTCAATGATGATAAAAAGAATGATAAATTGATTGTTAAGATGAAATTTTTTGCATATGTAGATTTGGATACTTAAATTAGATTGCATTCATATTAGCTTTGCATCTGCATAATAGATTGTTTCAAGGTTAGCAAAGATCTCAAAAACAATGTTATCTGTATCATTTAATGGACTGAGTATACTTGATAGAAACAAAAATTATATCATTCCCATGTAGTTGCATAATCATATACATATTCATATCAATCATTCATTTTATACATCACATCATAATTTGCATCATAAAATACCAAAAATAAATCATGCATATAGGGGCATTATCATTGACATTATCATATCATACATTTATCCTTGCATTAGATAATATAAAAAAAAAATTACATTAAATATCATTTGCATCATCATAAATCCATTTGATATCATATCCACATAATTCATAACACATATAAAATAATTATCCAAGCATCACATATCATTCACATTATCACATTCATCTCATGGAATTTCATATCAACATCATTTTACCATTGCATTCATACATAATAAATCCATCAATGCATATTCATAATATCATCATCATATAAGCATCACATGGCATATAGAATGAAAATTAAATGCATATATCATAAAAAATTATCATAAGAAACATATAGAACATATAGATCAAGAATCTATCGCATATCATATGTCTCAAAAATCATAATGTCAGGTATACAATTATGTTTGAATAAATTTCAAGAGATACAATATCAAGATGGAAATAAGTGAAAATTGGAGTGTACATCATCAACGGTCTCAAAATACATCAAGTATAATCATAAATCTATGAGGTTCTCCCCCTAGATCTCTTTGGTCTAGCTAGGTCTCTTGTAGAATCACCAGATGGAACTACACTGGGTGCACCTATACCTAGGTCTGTGTTAGGAAAATTTAAGGTGCGAAACAAACTCTCCTAATGTCAAAACTCAGAGAAGAATGCATATATGTCTCTAAATTTTACAATTACATTCCATTAAGATACACATGAAAGGAATAAACATCACAATATAGGCGTTATTTATGATCTACTTAACCATGTATTTATTTTGTAGAACTAATACTTGATTCATAAGAGCTCCATTGCAGAGGGTAAACCTAAGCAGCCATTTGAAAGCTATGGAAACGATGGAACCTGTGACTGCATAAGATCATATAAAAATCTTAATCATTCATTGGAAAGGATGGAAAAATAAACCAATAAAGAATTAATTTCATTGGAGTCCATAAGTTGATCCCAAATATTGAAAGAGTAAATATTCGCCTGTAAGATACTTATTGAGCAGTACCGATATACAATAATAATAATAGTAATTAATGAACAAAAAAGAATCGTACAAACTATTGAAGTGATGCTATCTCCGACGGTCCAGGGAGGGGCATAATTGGGATATTTCGGATTATTAATCAACATCACGACAAATAGAATCAAAATATTAACAACTCCTATGTAGATCAGGATTTGTGCAACAGCTACGAAATCCGCGTTTAATAGAATATAGAAAAGGGATATACAAATAAGAACTAGCCCCAATGAAAGAGCGGAATAAATTAGATTAGTAAATAATACTACTCCCATACCTCCTAATATAAGACTTAGCGTTAGAGGAGCCAAAAGAATATCATATATCGATTCAGGTCGATTCATTATGTGCACAATAAGTTTAAATATTATTTCCTCCCATTCATTCAATAAAAAGTGACCCAAAATTGCTAAATAAAAGCATCCCAGGCTGAAATATCACAAGTACCGCCCCGTCCCAGACCATCGCAAGGAAAACTATAACGAAAATATTTCTTATCAGGCATTAGCTTAGAACCGCATGCATCTAAAGCACCCTATCTGAGTATTTGAAAAAAATAGAGAAATAAACACATACACAATTAGACACGAGATTTATGTGGGAAAATCCTTACGGGATAAAAAACCCCCACACCAAAGAAAGATCACTTGTATTATAGTTATTGAATTACATAAAAGTTACAAACTTTCCTTTCATATGATAATTTTGCAGTGCCAACATTTCCCTGATCAACCTTGTACAATAGAACATCACTGTTATAATGCTCTCCAAAAGAATACAATGAAATTCTCTCATTTTTTTATGTCTTACTGTTCCAATACTCATACAAAATACAGTTTAAAACAATAAAAATTTGAACCCTTGATGAATTGCACACCCTAAAATTTATCCCATAGCCATGGTCAATTCATTCTTTCAACCAACAATTCGGTTCATCTTCCAATTCAACTACATCACATATCAGTGAGACAAGAGTATCTATCTCACCAATGCCAAACTGCTCATTTGACAATCACACACACTACATTCTTCTATCACTCGATTGGTTAGACCAGGGTGATGTATCTCCAACCAAACACCATTGGGCTAAGAACACACCTCGATGGAATTTTCCAAAGCTCATTCGATAGTTCATGTTCTACTAATGAAGTTCCTGCTTGTGATCTCATCGGGGAGACTTACCCTGATTTATTCCATTAGGTAGACCAATATAGTCAATACGATCATCCAAAGCTAGGTCACAGGCCCAGGTTACTCTAATTCCATCCATCGGTAGGACTTATGCTAATCCCAATCCATCATCCAAAATTAAATCATTAGATGAAGACATTAAGTCTTGGTCGAAGTCTTATTTCACACCGATGAAGATCCATTGGAAGGACTCATATCAATCATCACTTGTCAGTCAGACTACTACTATCGATCTGATCTTTCCAAGTCTTATTGGTGACCAAAGTTATCTTGATGGAGTACCATTGACAAGACTCTCGTCGCTCACCACCTGTTGGTTAGAATCCTACCTTCATCAAGAGATGGAGGACTTACGTTGATCATTCAGGTCATACCGATGGATTCCATCAGTAAGACCGACCATTAGTCACACCAACATGATCATTTTGAACCTTTGAGACCAAGCTTCTTGTCGGTAAGATAGTCCAAATGTCTCACTAATTTTTGTCTTTCAGGAGTTTCATGTTAGTAAGTTTGAGGCACATTTTCCAAAAATATCCCACTTGACGAAGATATTACTGATATCTCGAGAGCATCTAGAAACTACTAATATTCATGGGTGCCAAGGCCCATTGAACTAGCACACCACCTATACTTGTCTATGCTCACTAGTTTCATCAATGCATATACCAAATTTTCCAAAGTATCCACTTTATCTAAACAAACCTTTCCATCCCCCACTATATCGCGTACAAAGTGATATTGTACATCAATATGTTTCATCTTGGCATGGAAAGTAGGATTTTTTTCAAGAAAAATAACACTCTGATTGTCATAGTAAATTATAATTTTCCTTGCATCAAACCCAATGTTAGAACATAAACATTTTAAATAGATTACTTCTTTACAGGAATGTGTAGCTACCATGTATTCTACCTCCATAGTGGACAAAGCGACTACAACCTGCCGATTCCTCATCCAACTAACTCCACCACCATTCACCATGAAAATATATCCAATGGTGGATCTTCTATTGTCAATGTCCCCTGCCCAATTAGAATCCACATATCCATGAATGTTGAGAGTCCTTTGTGATCCAATGAAATTTCCATGGTAATACAAAGCATACTCTGAAGTTCCCTTCAGATATCTAAACACTCTTTTCACAGCATCCCAATGCGTGCTTCCTAGATTTTCCATAAAATGACTAAGTACTCCACCTGCTTGGGAAATTTTTGGCCTTGTACATACCATTGCATACATTAAACTACCAATTTCACTTGCATAAGGCACCCTGGTCATTTCCTTCATCTCAGAAGGATATTTTGGACAATCTTCAACAAATAGATTCATTCCCTAGAAAACTGGAGCAACTAGCTGCTTGCAATAAGTCATACCAAACCTCTCTAGAATAGTGTTAGTATACTTACTCTATCTTAGCCAAAGTTTTCTATTCTTTTTGTCCTTGGTTATTTCCATCTCTATAATATACCTTGTTGCACCCAGATCATTCATTTCAAATTTTGTAGACAACTGATATTTTACATCAAAAATCATAAGCTTACTACATCAACATGAATTTTCACCCCTAATGCAAATTCCATTTTGACCCTTAACACTTTAGAAAATAAAAAGTGGAGGTTTAATTTCACTTAAACCTGCTCCTTGGATTACACTTGGCTCTTGGTTTGTGGGTTGGTGGAGGGATTTCTTTTAGGGATTCCTACATGGTGTGAAGATGTCCACATGGTGCACTTACATCCCTGACAGATTCCTACAGTTGTAGACTACAAACACGTTACATTTTTTATTGGAAGTCAAAGATTAACGTCCCTCTTTGGTTGACTGACCCAAATATGGCCATTTTTCATCCATAACTCTCTTTAGAATAAATTTTGAATAAGTTGGCACACTCTCTCCATGCTCAGATAGCTTCATTCCCTACAAAAATGGAACAAATAGCTACTTGCAATCAGTCATGCCAAACCTTTCTAGAACAGTGTTAATATACTTACTCTATCTTAGCCAAAGTTTTCTACTCTTTTTGTCCCTAGTTATTTCCATCCCTATAATATACCTCGTTGCACCCAAATATTTCATTTTGAATTTTGCAAACAACTAAGATTTTACATCAGAAATCATAAGCTTATAGTATCAACATGAATTTGCACGCCTAATGAAAATTCCATTTTGACCCATAACACTTTAGAAAATCAAAAGTGGAGGTCTAATTCCACTTAAGCCCACTCCTTGCATTACACTTGGCTCTTGGTTTGTGTGTCGATTGAGGAATTTTTGTCAGGGATGCTCGCATGGCATGCAGATGTCCTCATGGCGTGCTTACGTCCCTGACAGATTCCTACAGTTGGAGATTGCAAAGGTGCTACATTTTTTATTGGAAGTCAAAGAGTAACATCCCTCTTTGGCTAGCTAACCCAAATATGGCCATTTTTCATCTATCTCTTCATAATCTTCACTCTCTCATCCATAGCTCTCTTCAAAAAAAGTTTTAAACAAGTTGGAACACTCTCTCCATTCTTTTGAGCATCCATTCATAAGCTTTGTAGTAGCACCATTCACTCCATTATAGCACTCCCCTACTCTGTTACTCCAATAGGGCAAGAACATTATAGACATCATGGCAACAGAAGCTTGAGTCTTTCTTGTTCACTCCTCCATGAGCCTTGAGTGCTTTGGATGGAGACGATAAGCTCCTACAATCTCTCCTTTCACTTTCGATTGAGTAAGCAAGTACTGCTTGTAGTGGTTTTGTGTTTATTTAGCTTGTAGTTTATTTTTCTTTATCATTTATCTCTACTATTCCAAAATTGGATATTCTTGGAGGTGGAAACACAAAGATGGGGGTCTAGCTGAGGCAGGCCCCTATCCGGCCCTAACAATTTCTCCCTTTGTTCTGTGCAGGTGGAGAAAAATTGGAGCAAGCTAGCAAGGAGAGCATTGTATGAGATCATCTTTGTCACCTTGGTGGTAATAAATTTCCTTTATCGTATTCGTATCTACATTTCTCTTCACTTAATATTTTTTATCACATCAAAAATCTCTAGAATAGGTTGATAGTCTCCCTTTCAGAGCTAGATTTCCATCTTTTCGGTTCTCTAGCCATATAGATGCTAGTGCACCTATGAGACACCAAAATGCCATGCTATTTCCCTAGAACTATGCTTTCATCCTTAGATAGAGAGCTGCCTCATACACAAATTTGACCCTAAATGATGACTCATCTACTTTCCTTCCAACATTCAGGATTGGAGAGTGATCAAAGGATGGCTAATCCTTATCATTCTCATCCTTGTCATCCTAACTTCCCCTTAAACTGAGGTGGGTTAGTCTAGCCTTTCTGCTCTTGGCCTTTTGTGACCTGGGGCATTTTTGGTTAACCCAACATGAACCCATGTCTATCCATTTGTCGACATCTTGAAATTTTTTGGATATACCTCTTGGTCATGGTACCCTAGTGTGTTGTGAAATTTTATGAGCTTCACAACCCATTCTATGACCTATGGCCATATTTTTAGAAGAAATCTATGACACCTTTTGATGGACAAGATGAAGGTCTCCTCTAGCTTCACTATCGGCCTTTTCTCTGGTTCTGCGGTTGGGCTATCTGCAATGGAGCATGTATCATGAGGCGAACTTAGGTTTCTTGATGAAACCGATCACGTCCCTACTCCTCCTGCATCACTGACCTCTTCATCCATAGATGAGCACAAGGTCATCTATATCCCTTCTAAGTACGTCGTTAGTCTTGGTAAAGGGTTAGGAGAATTAGAAAATTAACTAGAAGGCAACCTAAAGTTGGATAGGGTTGCTAAGGTGATCAAAGAAATAAGATACATGGTGGAAAAATATCGGATAGGTTTAGAACTCTTGGCTATTTTTTTTGGTTTAGGTGAAGCATGTACCCCCTCGAGTCTTGGTCACATGATACAAGGTGGAATCTTAGAGGAATGTGAGAGGTAGCTGGAGATGTTGATGCCTCCTACATCTCTGTACATGGATGACATGGTCCCAGCGGTCAATATACCCTCTACTTCTAAAAGTTTGGATATTGTCAAAGTAAACAAGAATCCTTTACGTTTCCACTTCACCCTTTATGTCACCTCTGGTGGTGGATGATTTTGGGGAATGATGGGGAGATGCTTCGAAAGTGGAAACTTTTGAATTAGGGGTGGAATTGGTGGATATAGTGCCAATGGAAGTCATGGTGGTGGCTTCGGCTCTAGCGTTGGATCTGATGAAAGTCACACTAGTGGTAGCGACATCAATGGAAGCTCTGGCGGTGGTGACGATGGTGGTGCTAGCAGAGATCACACTAGTGGTGGCTTTAGCTCTAGTGTTGGATCCAACAAAAGTCACACTAGTGGTAGCAACATCAATGGAAGCTCTGGCGGTGGTGCTAGTAGAGATCAGATTGGTGGTGGTAGTTCTAGTGGTAGTCACGGTGGTGGCTCTGGCGGTGGTTTGGGTGGTCTTATGTCTTCTATAACCCTATTTTGAATACTCTCCTTCAAAATATAGGGCAAATGTAGAACCAGTTGGTGAACCTTTCTCCAAACACAACCCGTTGTTGGTTGCAATTTTAAACACTCCATTCCCGCTAAGGATGTGAATTGCTAAATTATAGAAATAAGGTGGTAAAGGGGACCCACAAACACATGTGTCCACCTTTAATGCCCTATGCTCGGATTGATTCCATCATGATGCATTGATGGCTAAATTGTTTCCCCGATCCCTCAAAAATACACAATTGGATTAGTATTGTTCTTTGCCCGATAATTCCATCTTCAAATTCAACTAGCTTGTGAACAAGTTATTGTGATAGTTCCAAGCCAATATCAAACCAAAGATGACCTCAGACCTTGTTCGATGCAAATAAGGAGACAATGAAAAGTTTATAGACTTTATAGCATGTTACCAAGCGATCTTCTCACAAATCTCATACCCGACTTTGATGTACAGAAGGTCTTCATAGGGAATTTATAGAGACATTGGCCAGAGAATTTCACCCTCATGAAATATCCCTCTTCCGCACATTTGTGTGTGGCTCTATGAGAATATCAAAAAGTGGTGCTATAATTTGGGGGTCCTACCTCACACTCCCATTCTAAAGGAAGATCTATTGTATCGATCTTAGGAAGAGGTAAAGTTGTTGCGAATGTAGTAGCCGATGTAGATAAAAATGGCCCTAGACATGATCGAAAATTTACAAAACTATCATAATCTTATTCGTCCATCTTGTAGAAGTTGGGGAAGGATAAGATCCTTATCCCGCCACCTCTGAAACTAGTAAGAGAACCATATCCTAGTTGGTATGAAGAAAACACATATTTTTAGTACCATAAAGTTAATGGAAATGATACCGAACATTGCATGTGCCTATGCCATGAGATACATGATCACATCAAGGATGGTTATCCATCTTGACGAGAGTAAACACAATACGAACAAATCAGTGGTGAAAGATAACAATGATTTTCATATATACACGAACCCATTTTTGTCACATCCTGCTAACATGATTATTGATCCCACTGATTCTACTTCTCACCCTAAGGTGTATGTTAACATGGTTACTGTTACTCCATCTAATCATCTTGCAACTAGCTCACTAAATGTAACCTTAGCCTCACAAGACATTTCAGAAAACAACAATGGAAATATTGTGATAGGGGTTCTAGTTGACCCCACAGGTAGGGTGAATGTCATCACAAAGGAGAAATTACTCTTAAACTCCCTATAGAGGGAGGAATACGACAAGACAAATTTTGTCATCTACACGCATGATGGACTTTCTCTTAAACCTTATGGGTCGATAACATTGTCTATCCTAGTTGGACCTCGGAGTGTAGACATGATATTTGATCTCATCCTCGAGTCAGACCTATTCAGAGTAAAGGTAGGCATACCTTGGCTATCTTCCATGAATGGGACCACCTCCATGATTCATAAGTGCTTTAAGTTTCCCCATGAAGGTGTCATGCATATAGTGCATGACACTTGATATTAGCCTGTGGTATCCCTTGGAGGATATTCGTTATATCAATTTTGGCCCACCCTGGTTAGTCCACTCCCACAAAGAACACACCTAATTTACAAGAACTATGTGAAGTACAAGACTAGAGGTAGGGGATAGCCAAAGTCGACTCTTCCTATAGTTGAGATGCCTATTGCCTCCTCTTCCCAAAAGGGAAGGGAGAAGCTTGCTCCCTCTCAAGCTGACTCATGTACTCCTCTCTCTTAGGAAGAGTATTGGATGAATAAGCTTAGACTCTACCCACTAAGTCAGATGATTCCTCCTTGGAAAAACCCCAAAGTTAGGATATCGGATCTCCCTAATGGGTCCCCAGGACCCTGGTACTATTTTTATAGTAGAAAGAAAGGATTGCGGAGAGATTTCTTCCCTCGACCTCATTTGGTTCCTCGAACATGAAAGGATCCACCTCCAAGGTAGTAGAGTCAAGTCCTCCCATTGTTTCTGAGCCTTTCCCTACTCCTTCCATTCAAGAGTCTGCCCTTCCACTAGAGACAATCATGGATGACACTCCCATGGATGAGTAGGATCCTTTTGTTCCTTCAAAAGTTCCAACTTCTGGTGCGAAGAGCCATAGAAATTTCCTTGCACATGATAGGAAGTGTTGAAAAAAGGCTCTCCTAGCAGATTAAGCCTCCTTATAGAAGGAGGAAGAGAGGACTACATCTCCTGCTATTATCCTCTTTCCCTCCTTTATCTCTTGCTATGAGTGCACATGTGCCCAGAAGGGTGCAACTGTTCATTTCTCCTTCAGTAGAG
The DNA here is from genome assembly GCA_007115665.2 of Sequoiadendron giganteum. NCBI lineage: Eukaryota > Viridiplantae > Streptophyta > Pinopsida > Cupressales > Cupressaceae > Sequoiadendron > Sequoiadendron giganteum. The sequence continues at coordinate 197,714,107 of CM021108.1, forward strand.
CCACCCCTTTTTGACTTCCATCCTAGATGCTTGGCCTTTCTTGAAGCCCATGGACATGTCTAACACTTTGGTTGTGTCCGTTGTGGCTCTTTCCTCCTCCATGATACTCCTTGTTTCATCTATGGGGATTTCACCTCCTTTGATGAAGAAGAAGGTAGAGCATGGCCCCTCAAGCAATGGAGGACATAAGAAGAGCCCACCTTTTCCGAAAGGTGGTCCCAAATTGACTTGTTCTGTCCTACTCACAAAACTAGTCCCATCTTGCCCCAAGTTTGTCACTACTCTCGAGTCTATCAGTGAGGTTAGCAGTGAACCTCAGGTACAAACTCCTCCGTCTACTGAGTTGAAACATGGAACTCATGTTAAATCCATGTTTAACTCCATGGACGAAGTCATGACACTGTCAGTGATATTCGCTAGGTGATTGACCCTGGACCCACAAGAGCTAAGCGACAAAGACCTTATAGGTCCCTCTTCTTTGGCCCTTATTGCGGGAGGATTCAAAGCTCCTCCCTTTAACATTACAACATTGTAGGGTCATCTCCCTTCCTTTGAGGATCTAAAGTTGGAAGTCGATGACCTCCTAGTCGACCAGTGTTAGGGGGAGACCCTCTTCTTAATCTTTAGATTAGATGTGTGTCTATTTCGTGACATGTACTTCCCCTATGATTGTGCTACATGTGGCTGGATAACCCTTTTCACCCATGTTGGTGCTTTGATAAAGGCATGGTGTTTGCATTGTAAATCTTCCTCTATATGTATAGTCATTCTTCCATGTTTGTGATTGACTTTTGGTAAATTGGGGAAAATGCAAAGAGTTGGGAGAATTTAGGCCTCCTTCCATGTTGACCCAATGTTTTGTTTTACTTTTTCTTCTCATGCATTCCTCACATGACCTTATATAGTAGGGGGTTGATGAAATTTCATATAAATACTATTATTATACTTATATATATTCATGAAGTAGTTTTGACTCCAAAATATCATGCTACCCATGTGCCCTTTGTGTGTGTTCCCTTTTTATTTTTACTTCCTCTTTATCTTTCTCTTTTCTTTGCTTGATTTGTCCCTTTCATGTGTCCCAACACATATTCTACATCATTTGGTCTTTAGAAAATGCATTCGTGCTAAATGAATCTTTTCTCAAATACCTTCCACACACTTCCATGGATCTTTATTCTCAAGTTGGAACCTTAACAAAACATGTTTCGTTCATGAGGGGTTTGTAAAGAAAGGACTTGGAAATCCTCCTTTGAAGTGTGAACAGTCTTAGTCTTCCCCTCACATGAGAACATCTCCTTCCTTTCAAATTCCTTGATGAAGTGAACATATTTCAAAAGGATTCCTTGATGACATATTGATTCGAAAAGGAAGAAATTAATCTTTTTGAATAGAGAGTTCCTTGATTAGACCCTGCCTCTTCACACCAAGTTCCTGAGGGACCCCCTCAATTTTTATTAACAAATTTATATGGCATCTAGCTTGTGGGAACTCCGACTAGACTGACTTCACATCTTGATGTCTAGTCCACAGGCAGCCTGACTAGATCATCTAGTCTAGAGGGTAGCCCGACTAGACCCTACCTTACAAAAAACACGTCCCTTGAGTGGACCCTCCTTTGTTTTGAAGGGTTCCTAGGGAAGCCCCTTGAAATTATTATAAATTAAGAATGGTCTGCGTGATTGTCCATTCATTGGCCTGTACAGCCACTTCCTAATGTGTTCTATCTACGAGTAAACATGTCGCCATCTCCGGATCTATGGAGTCTCCTTTGCTCACTTCCTCCATGTGAGAGTTCTTGGAGGATACTTTCCTTGTAGATCTATGGGCCTATGAGGTTCTTTTCTTGATCTCCATCATGTGATAGTTCTTGAGGGATACCTTCCTTGGAGGTCTACAGGACTATATGGTTCTTGTCCTAGTCTCCATCATGTGAAAGTTCTTGAGGTATACCTTCGTAGAGGTCTGCAGGGTTGTAAGGTGCTTGTATTAGAACTACATTTCCATCCACATATAGATAACTACCTCATACACGAAGGTGACTCTAAAATTTGATTCATCTAGTCTCCTTCCAACTTTTAGGATAGCAGAGTGATCAAAGGATGTCTAATCCTCATCATTCTCATCCTTGTCATCCTAACTTCCCCTTAAACTGAGGTGGGTTACAGAAACTAATGTGCAATTTTGCACACACACCCCACTGAAATTAGGGACCCTCTTTTTCCTAGCCTTTTGGTGCTTTTATATGGCCTCGCCCTTTTTTGAGCTTGTCTTTGAAAATCTTGAGTTTTTGACTTTTGGGTGCTTTAGTCGTTTAGTCTTGGATTTGGGTTACCTTAAAATGTTCCTAAATGCCTATCTTGCTTGTAAAGTGCCACCCCATTATGCTAACACTTTAAAACTCTAATTATTTTGGAAAACTCCAAGATTTTTCCCATTTTCAGGAATTTTCCCTTTAGATGGATTTCCTCGGCTGCCTGAAAAACCAGATGGGGCTGGTTCTATGTTGTCTTAGGGGATTTTGATGCTTCACGGATTACAATCTTCCTTGGGTTTTTTCCAATTTTCATTCGCCTCTTCATTTTATTAGGTTGAATCTTAGGTTTTCTACCTCAATACCATGAGGGCTTTGCATCTATGCCACATTTGTGTGGTGGTACTGCCTTACCACAAGAGGCTTTCGTTCCTAGCATGGTAGCATGGTGGTCCCGCCTTACCGTGGGAGTCTTTAGTTGGCAAAATGGTTGCGTAGGGTTCATCTGTCTGGGATTGTAGCATGGTTTACTCGATACCATGGGTGTCTCTGAGCCTAGTCTTGGTTGTGTGATTCACCACCATATTGCGGGGGGCTTTATGCTTGGCTTGTGGTGCTGCGGTTTACTGCGTTCCCTCGATGGTCGAATTCTTGGCTTGTGATAGTGCGATTTTTGTTGCTTTGGAGGCATTGGAAGGTTAGATTGTTGGTCAACATCATGTGAAATGTGTTGACTTCGTAAGATTTTGTTGCCTTAGGAAAATCCTCATAGACAATCTCTACTTCACTTTCCCATGATTTGCTAAGTATTGCTAGTTCTGGTGATTTCCACCCCTATCAGATTTTTTTTAAAGTCTTCCATTTGTCAAAGACTAAGGGGATTCATGAGTTGACGATTAATGGTTTTGCATTGCATGATGGATTTGGATGATTTTCTGATATGTAGAAAAATTCCTGGAGCTTTGACTTATGGGTGATTGGCCTTTTGGTGATTTTTTTGCTTCCCTCACTAAAATCTGCTTGACCCAGAATTCCCTGAAATTCCTTCTTGACATGAATTCCGTGGAGGGGTGAAAATAGTGAACTTTGATAGAGCTACTTTAATGAATTTTTAATAGATTTTGATGTTTGTTTTGGATCTCTCTAATGATTAGCATGTTGTTTGCATTAGATTAACACAAATTTTCATGCCATAATGAATGATAATGGCGGCCATTTTGAATGCAGGTTGGATCAAGCGGGTTGTTGTTGTCAAGGCCAAGGGAAGAAGTGGGTGTACTTTGAAGATGTTGTGGGATTTACAGGATTGCAGCCAGGTATATTTTGCGGCTATGGGCAGGTGAAACCTGCACATACGTGGCTGGGTCAACACACTCAAGGGTTGTTCACCTGAGTTGGGCATGAAATGGAGGGTTCAAATTGGTTTGACTTGATCAGAGTCATTCATGTGCCCACCTCAGATGTTGATCGGTGCCTCGTATTTGAACTTGCATCGTGCAAGTGTTTTCGTTCTTCTAATTTGAGTCAGTGGGACATTAATGGCGAAGGGACCTATGGGGTTTGATTGATTTGAATTAGGATTTGTGGAGATCCTATGTCAACCTGAGGAAGGTGCCTCATGCATTCAATTGAGGGTGGCAATTTATTGCAGGTTGTCTGGGCCGATAGGGTTGGTGGCCAACCTTCTCCGTAACCCTATCTTGGGCTAGCACGGGACAAAGTTTCTATAAGAATGGAATTTCACCTGATTTGTAAGGGTTAGAAAAAAGGGTTGGTCGGTAGGTTAGAAAAATAATGAGGTTATTGTTGAAAAATAGAAGTTAGACAAGTTTATAAAGTGTTAGATAGTAGATTAGAAGAATTAGGAGTTAGTTTCATTTTCAAGAAAATATTGTAATACAAAATATCAGAATTGTTGCTATTACTAGTGATTCAATACAAGTGAATACATTGTGTTATTTTTGGTGCCTTTTTTGGATTGATTTGTCTTGCATGGTTCCTATTCTATCTTTGAATTTTCTTGGAATTTTTTGAACGCATTTTAGATTTTAGAGTTAAATAATCTAACGGTGCGTGTGATTTAATGCTTGGAGTGTTATAGTAATCTCTGGTTCATACTTTGGGTAGCTTCTTGATTGTGGGACTATTGTGCAAGGTCAACCTGTACCTGTTCGTTATGTGCTTATTTTAATTATGGGCATTTATCTAGTTCTATTGAATGAATCTCCATGACTTGAAAATATTTAATTCCTTAGAAGATTGCACTGTTTCTATTAGATTGCAGGTATAACCTCGGTTAAACAAAAATTATTTTTAAAGGGATTGGTTTGTTCCAAGTATTTCTTCATTGGTATTTTTAATCTTTGGAGTAATATCAACCTTAGGATTTCTGAAACCCTTACCCTTTTCTATTTCTTTGAACTACAGTTCAAGTAGGAATTCAAGTATCACCCTGTTGCAAAATATGATAAGTTTAGAGTCTCCAACATTTCTTTTGTAAGGTCCCTTTGTGATTACTAACATTTTCATATTTATCACTAATTGGTTCCACTAAACTATCATGTCCTGACACCTGAGAGACCTTGGCGTTATTTTTTTTCTCATAGAGATCAACCTTTCAAGAGAGATAGAAGACTAAATTTTATTTGAGTTGTTGTTGTGTAGAAAACGCCATCAGCATGATTGGGCCTAGAAGGAGGGCCCTGAATAAGCAAGCTAGAGCATTTTCTAAATGCCCTTTCTCCTAAGAGACTCAGAAGGAGAACTAGATCTACCCTAGGAGAAGAATAAGATTTTCAAGAACTGCCACCTCCAACCAAGTCAAGAAGGACCAAAATAAGGGAGGATTCAATGTCCAATCCATTATTTCTACCATATTCACCCTCATCCACCTCATCTTCACCTGATTTTTAGGTTGGTTCCATTCAACAATCCCAATTAGTCATCACTTAGCCTTTACCACCTCCACCTCTGCTAATGGCTTTCTTGGAAAACAACCCATCACCTCTATCCTTCAACAACTACAATGTTATGCACAAGAACCCTGAGCATTTTTTCTCTAAGTTTCACATGAGTGATCCTAATAGAACAACAAAGGAGCATATTAAGATTTTTCAGACCTATCTGAGGGATAGATGGATTAATCATGTAGATGTTTCATGTAGGATTTTCCCTTACTCTCTAGGAGAGGAGGATTTTTACTTGTACAATCACTTTCCCATTACATCCATCCATAACTCGGTTGAACTTGAGGTTGCATTTCTGCATAAGTTTAAAATTATCATCAATGCCAATGAGCTTTACATGCAGTTTACTAGAGTTAAGAAAGAAGTCAATGAGCCTATAGGATCATTCAATAATAGGTTCCACCAAGCATACACTAGATTGTAGACACCTTATGATGTGGATGATTCCACTACCTTGGAAGTCTATTTTGAGGCCCTACATAGTCTTACATCCACCTTCCTTAAGTGGAAAAATAATCCTCCAACTACCCTACTTACTGCATACACAAAGGCTATTAAGGTCAGTACTGATCTGAGAGAATATTTTTTAGGACCCCTGCCATCTCAAGGACTAGTTGCTCACCCTAGGAAACCCCAAGATCTTATCCAGGCACTGACTAATCACACTCCCATTATGAATCCCATTCCATAGTTTCCTTTGGTTCCACACCCAGGTCACCAAATAAGTCAAGCTCACACAATGTCCAGTTATCCATAGTAGCGTACCAATCAACCCCTTTATCCATAATTGCAAGCTAGTTTCCCTACATATTTATAGAACTCAAAATTTTTGAATTAGTTTGCGGGTATCGGAGGAGTGTTAGGATACCCCCCAAACAATGAAAATTCAGTGCCTTAGAGTAGTCCTGATAAGGAAAGGTTAGATGAGCTAACCAACCAAGTGAAGAAGTTGAATATGAATGTAACCTACTTGAGGAGCCAGAACAACCAACTGCAAGCTTCCTAGAGTATCATGCAATTAAATTACAATAGGGAGAATCAAGATCTTGCATGAGGGTAACACTCTCACAAAAATCATAATTTTGAAACAAAGCATTTGGTAAAAACTTTGATAGAGGTCAACCAGGTGGACAAGGGTTTGAAGGGAGACAAATACCTAGGTATAATAGGATGTGGATTATTGGACCTAATAATGGAGGAGTCCCCACTCCACTAGACCGACCTTCCAATCATGAGAAATATCCGAGTCGAGTATATCTAGCTGAAGAAACTTTGTCACAGTGGTACAGTCTTCACAAGATAGGTCAACACTCTGAGCTGGATTGTTCTAAATTTAAAACTGGTGCTTCCATCTTTTAGTATGAAGTTGAAAAAAACTCGAATAGTCGAGAGTTGGTACCCTCAAATTTGTATGACTGCCTAGTTTTGGTGTTGAATCACCCTCCTTTTCCTAGGGATGAAGAGAATGAACCAGAGGATGAGTCAAGTATCCATAATGAAGAGGCTGAACAAGTGCTCAATAAAGATGAAATATCTCAGTTATTTAATGAGGGAACTGAGAATGATAATGATACCTTACATGAAGAGGGGGCTAGTATTGAAGAAATACAGATGTTTCAGCAACCTACAAGAAAGTATGATTTGAGGAATAGGCCTAACAGATATCCACAAGCTGGAGGCCAATTTACCACATCTATTACTCAAAACAATTTTACCATTCCACCAAACCCACATGCCAGCAATAACCCATCTTACCCTCATGTGCCAACATAATACTTTGAAAAAGGAGGACAACCTGATATGTCAAAAGGAATCAATGACGATGCAACAAAGGATAGGAAAACTGGTCATTCTAAGGAGAACCACACTGACATGAATGTGGGACAATTAGGTGAATATGTGACTGAAAAAATTAGGAAAGTAAAGGTGATTCTCTCTGCTTTTGAGTCATTAAGGGTTCCTTAAATCATAAATATAGTCCTAGGGTCTTTCAATTCAAGTACAACATCACAAGGAGTAGTCATCAACGAGGAAGTTGGCATGACTCTGAAGGGAAAAATGGGGTAGATCTAATGACCGAATAGTGAGGAATACATTCCCTTAACACTAATACAACAGAGGAGGAGAGAAAAAAACTAGTTTCTTAATAGCTTTTAAAATTGCTTGAGATGAATACAACCAGTAAAAGCTATTATACAAAGCTAGCATTCACAGATGACACAAGATATACGTGGGAAAACCTTTTTTGGTAAAAAACCCACCACCCAAAGTCAAGACAATTGTATTATAGTAATGAAACAATTACATACAATATTCAATCTTCTCTAATCAGCTCACAACAACTTAGTGTTCTCTCTCTCATTGTTACAATGTTATTTCAAACATACAATTCAAAAATCCTTTTTCATCAACCCACTTCTTCACGTACATGTATTTGGCTAATACAAAAGTACAATCATGTACTCGACTAAGAAATTCATACACTGCATTCAATTCTATCAACCAATCATCAAACATGAGGTTCATGAATCGAGCCAATACGCAATCGATCTTCTCTAACATATATCTTCATCATCAAGCCACCCAGGCATTCAATGCCATTCCATAATCGGTTTTGAATCCCTATCAAACAATTCTACATTAACTGCCATTGACTACATTAGCCTTTAGCCAATGAAACTACTGTCAACCTGCCACATGGCCTTTCTACATTCGCTATTGCTCTTTGACTCTGAGTCAAACTTGGTCAAAACAGGCCCCGAGCTTGTTTGAGCTCTTCAAGTCTTTACCACTCTACCATCGAGCTCGTTTGACCTACTCACATTATGGAAGTGATCCAACTAAGCTTAGTCAAGCTCTTACAACACTACCATAACCAGGTTTGAGTTGTATTATGATATAGTGGTGAGCTCATCTGAGCACATCCTGTCACTCCACCAAAACTCCATCGTTCTAATGCTGCAGTCATCAGATAGGACCACGGTCTGGTGGTGACTGGTTTGTGGGACCGTTGACGGTCTTACCATGTTACTATGAGAGCCAATAGGCCACCCCGTGGTAGGGCGATGACCATCAGCTAGATTGCTGGTAGTCTTACTATGGCCACCACAGTGAGAGGACCCACCATCTGCGGTATGCAAATAACTACCAAGACCACTGCAGGTAGCTTCACCATGGCCACCGTGTTCGGTTTCTTAACTGCCTGTGGTATGGTAGTGACTGAGAAGGTAGATTGAAAGATGCCAACTATGGCCACCATAGCCAAGGAATAGATAGTGAGAGGTAACTTGATAAACCATCAAGACCTTCATTGTGGTACCGCCAAGGTAAGAAAAGAGCCGGGCGCGCTATGGCGGTAAACTGCAGAAATAACAAATTTTTGCCAAGGCATGAAAAGAGGGGATTCAAGGTGGAAGTTGAGACACATTTCTCAACAAGCTCCCACTTGGGGAACACTTCTAGCTCCCTCATGACTTTGAAACTTACTATTTGTCATAGGCCTCAAGGCCCATCAATTATGCACACCATCTAAACTTGTCTGTGCTAACCGGATTTTTCAAAGCATTTGCAACATTCTTCAAGGTGTCAAGCTTTTCCAAACTAAAATTGTTGTCTTCAACCATATCCCTCACGATATGATATTGCAAATCTATGTGTTTGGTCCTGGCTTGAAAGGTTAGATTATTTGCCAAACAAATCACACTCTAACTATCATAGTAGATTGAAATCTTCCCAGCATTAGATCTAATGTCTGAACACAAAAGGTTTAACCAAACAAATTCTTTGTAGGCATGAGTTGCATCCATATACTCTACCTCATTCATGGATATAGCAACTACAGCTTGTCACTCGCTCATCCAACTGATTGCTCCACCATTAAGCATTAAAGTGTATCCACTGGTGGATCCCAGGCTGTCAATGTCCCCTGCCCAATCTGAATCAGCATACCCACAAATGCAGAAGTCCTTTGTGATGCAACCAAATTGACATGGTAACATAGTGTATAATATGAAGTCCCCTTCAAATACCGAAATACTCTCTTCACAACATCCCAATGTGATCTTCCCGGATTTTCCATAAATTGGCTTAGAACTCCCAATGCTTGGGCAATATTTGGTCTTGTACAGACCATAACATACATTATACAGCCAAAAACACTTGCATAAGGCAGACTGTTCATGTCCTCCATCTCAGTAGCAAACTATGGACAATCTTCAAATAATAGCTTTGTTCCCTGAATGATTGGAACTATTAGTTGCTTACAATCATGCATGCTAAACCTCTCTATAACCGTTTTCACATACTTACTTTGACTGACCCAAATTTTTTTGCTTGTTTTGTCTCTGGTTATATCCATTCCAAGAATGTACCTAGTTGCACCAAGATCTTTCATTTTGAACTTTGTAGACAACTGAGATTTAAGGTTAGAAATCATAGACTTGCTATTCCCAATGAATAACATATAATCCACATACAGGGTAATAACAAGCACATGATCATTTTCAGATTTATTATAAATGCAATGATTAGATTTTGATCTCATGAATCCAATTGACAACACAAACGTGTCAAATTCCTGGTACCACATTCTAGGAGATTGCTTTAAACCATAGAGAGATTTATTTAACTTACATACCAGATTTTGTTTACCTTTTCAACAAAATGCTCAGGTTGGGACATGTAGATTTCTTCTTCTAGCTCATCATGGAGAAGCACTGTCTTCACATCCATCTACTCAAATTTAAAATCATACACAGCTGCCAATGACAATAAAAATCTGATGGATGTCAGCTTTGCTATAGGGGAAAAAATCTCTCCATAATCAATTCCCTGAATTTGAGAAAATCCCTTTGCAACCAACCTTGCCTTATACTTCTCAACACTGCCATCAAGGCCTATTTTCTTTTTGAATATCCACTTACAGCCAACAAGCTTTCACCCTTTAGGAAGTGGTACGAAATTGCAGGTTTCATTTTTTTTTAATGAATCCATCTCTTCATTCATGGCGTAGCCAAGAATTTGAATCAACCATGCTGATTGCTTCTTTAATAGTCCTAGGGTCATTAGTGCTGGTAATTAAAGCACAGGTATAGTTTGAATCTAACATAGAGAAACCATACCTTTTAGGTTTCCTTTCCTCTCGTGTAGATCTTCTTACAAGCTGAGGTTGTTCTTCATTATCATAACTTCCAGAGCTACTTGAGCTCTTCTCAGTCTCAGGTACACCATGCGGCTCTTCCCTTTCTGGAGTTTGGGGAATCTCAACTGCATCCTTCTTCTTGTCACTCTGATCTATCTCAAGCTATTGATCACTTACTGAAGTTTTAGCTCACAAAATATCAAGCTTCTATTGTACAAAACCTTCTCAGTAACAGGGTTCTATATCTTGTATCCTTTCACACCAACTGCATAGCCGATGAAAATACATTTGACAAAATTGTTATCCAATTTAGATCTCTTTTTATTTGGCACAAAAATATATGCCTCACAGCCAAGCACATGGACATGCCTCAAAGAGGGCTTCTTACTAGACCATTCTTCCAAAGGTGTCTTGTCAACTAGAGAAAAGCAAGGAGATCTATTTATTAGATAACATGATGTAGCCACAACCTCAGCCCAAAAATTCTTCTCTAGACCAGTACCGCTCAACATACTGCTTGCCTTTTCCATCAGTGTCCTGTTCAACCTTTCAACAACTCCATTTTGTTGTGGAGTGTAAGGAATTGTCTTATGCTTTTTAATTCCATGATCATTGCAATACCTTTCAAAATATGCAGAACAAAATTCACTGCCATTGTCTATCCTCAAACATTTAATTTTCCTTCCAGTCTGGTTCTCTACCAAAGATTTAAATTCTTTAAACTGACTGAACACTTCTGATTTACTTTTAAGAAAGTAAACAAATGCCCTTCTCAAACAGTCATCAATAAAAGAAACATAATATCTAGAATTTGATAACAAAGGAACATTAAATAGACCAAACACATTAGAATGACCATAATCTTGTATACTAGAAGATTTATGAGGACTAGAATAAAACGAAATACGGTGTTGTTTTCCATAGATACAATGTTCACAAAAATAAAACTCAAGATTACAATCATCAAGCCCTTCTACAAGATTTTTATTCTTCAAGGTTTTTAAACCTTTCTCACCTATGTGACCAAGTCTATGATTCCATAGCATAGTTTTCTCAGCTAGGAGTTTTACCTTGAAAGCATTTGCTGATAGAGAAGTGTCTTCATCTTTCTCTACAAGAGCAACATTGCGTGAATTTATAGAGGCATTGTTACAAAGAATAGGACATGCATCCAGCATGTACAGAGTGCCAGTACAAACACCCTTAGCTAGCACCATTGCACCTCTATCCATTTTACATCCCTTACTTGAGAAATAAACTTCTACACCAGCATCATTTAACTTACTAACAAAAAAAAGAATTTGAACCAGACCTGGTATGTGAAGTACGCCACCAATACCTTTGAATCTCCCATCAAGAAACTAAATTCTAACTCTTCCTCTACCAACTATCTGCAACATTGAATCACTTTTTAGGTAGCCCTTTCTACCATCATACTCCTTGTATTTAGAAAACCATTCTCTATTAAACGTCATGTGAAAGGACACACCTAATTTAACCAGCCAGACACCATCTCATGCCTGAATTGTCAAGGCTTCTGCAATGAAGGTATTTGCATCACTTTGAGAAGATTCATCGTGAGAATTATTATTCTTCTTCTTCTTCTCCTTGCAGTCCCTATGGATGTGACCAGGTTGCTCACAGTTCCAGAATCTCACCTTGAACGTTTTACCAGGAGACTTTGATCTCCCTCCAGATTTGGATTTTGACTTCTTGTCTTTCTTCTTGCCTTTCTCCTTTGGTCTACCTTGAATATCAAGAGCCTCTTTGGCCATCTTAGAAGACTTCCTCTGCATCTCTTCAGATAACAATGAGGCAACAACATATTCCATCTTGAAAGCAATGGTGGTGCTTCCAATGGCCATCACGAGATGATCCCAGCTATTAGGTAATGAACATAACAGGAGCATACACTGATCGTCCTCCTTAGTATTTACACCTAGAGATGCCAGCTAAGTAACACTCATATTAAATGAGTTCAGATGGTCTGCAACAAATGCACCTTCTTCCATTTTCAAGGAGTAAAAATTCTTCCTCAGGAATAACTTATTTACTAGAGACTTTCCCTGATAAATATCACCAAGCTTCTTCCATAATGAAGCTGCAAACTGCTCCTCATGGAAATTCATGAGTAAAGAATTGGTTAGACTCAATCTTATCAGACCTCTATCTTTTCTATCAACAATATCCCAAGCCTCTTGCATCATACTTTGTGGTTTAGTTCTAGTGATAGCTAACCAAAGGTCTCTATCCACTAGCAAGTCTTCCACTTTGAGTTTCCATAACTCAAAGTTGCTACAATTGAACTTTTCAATATCTACTTTACTTGATGTACTCACCATTTCAAATAGAAACAAGTTTTAACACAACAATACTCCAATTGAAATAGTATTATCACAACTGGCCAGGCTCAGGTACAACTTTTAAGGGAAAAATGGGGTGGATATAATGACCCAACAGTGTGGAATACATTCCCTTAACACTAATAAAACAGAGGAGGAGAGCAAAAAAATAGTTTTTTAATAGCTTCTAAAACTACTTGAGATGAATACAACCAGTAAAAGATATTACACAAAGTTAGCATTCACATATGACACAAGATATACATGGGAAAACCTTTTCAGGTAAAAAACCAACCACCCAAAGTCAAGATAATTGTATTACAGTAATGAAATAATTACATACAATGTTCACTCTTCTCTGATCAACTCACAATAGCTTAGTGTTCTCTCTCTCACTGTTACAATGTTATTTCTAACATACAATTTGAAAAAACCTTTTTCATCAACCCACTTCTTCACGTACATGTATTTGGCTGATACAAAAATACAATCATGTACTCGACTGAGAAAGTCATACACTGCATTCAATTCTATCAACCAATCGCCGACCATGAGGTTCATGAATCAAGCCAATACACAATCGATCTGCTTTGACATATATCTTCATCATCGAGCCACCCAGGCATTCAATGCCATTCCATAATCGGGTTTCAATCCCTGTCAAACAAGTTTGCATTAACTACCATTTACTACATTGGCCTTTAGCCAATGAAACTATTGTCAACCTACCACATGTCCTTCCTGCATTCTCTATCACTCTTTGACTCCGAGTCAAACTTGGTCAAAATAGGCCCTGAGCTCGTCTAAGCTCTTCAAGTCTTTACCGCTCTACTGCTGAGCTTGTTCAACCTACTTGCGATATGGCAATGAGCTAACTAAGCTCAGTTGAGCTCTTACCGCACTACTGTAGCCAGGTTTGAGTCATCCTATGGTATAGCGGTGAGCTCTTCTGAGCTCACCAACGAAATCATCGAGCCTAGCCCGTCACTCCACCAAAACTCCACTGTGCTACCATTGCAATCATCAAACATGACTGCAGTGTGGCGGTGACCAGTTTGTGAGACCGCTGATGGTCTTACCACGCTACTATGGAGGCCAACAAGCCACCCCACAGTAGGGTGGTGACTGTCACCCAGATCACTGGTGGTCTTACCATGGCCACCATAGTCAGAGGACCCACCACCTATGGTATGGCGGTAACTAGGAAGACCACTGCAAGTGGCTTCACTATGGCCGCCATGGTCAGTTGCTTAACCACCCACCATATGGTGGTAACTGACAAGGTAGATTAAAATATTCCAACCATGGCCACCGCGTCCAAGGAACATACAGCGAGTGGTAACATGGTAAACTGCCAAGGCCTTCCTCATGGTACCACCAAGGTAGGAAATGATCCAAGCACAGTATGGCGGTAAATTGCAGAAACAACTAATTTTCAGCAAGTTATGAAAACATGGGATTCAAGATGGAAGTTGAGGACACATTTCTCAATAGCCTCCTAGTTCAGAGGCACCTAAATTTCTGAGTCAAGCACAACCTAGAGACAAGGTTAAATAAAAGGATAAGAACCGAGTTGCACAAGTTGACACTCAATTGAGTTTGTTCCAGGGCAAGATGGAAACCCCTCTCTTCCTGATTTCTATTCGTATCTTTGGGAATAATCTACACAATTTTCTTATGGATTCAAGGGCATCAACAAATTTTATGCCTTTTGTTGTTTATAGGCCTCTAGGTATTACCCCTACAGCCTCTCAAAAGAAGGTCACCCAATTGGACAAAACAAAGGTAAATATAGTGGGAGAACTGAATATGATCCCCATACAAGTTCCTTCAGATCTTAGAGTGCAACAAGTACTTAATATTCAGGTGGTAGATAGTCATGACACTTATGGTGTGATCTTGGGTCAATATTTCACCAAGGCACTAAATGGGTATACATACATAGATCAACATGGGGAACTATGTCCTGGTCACCCCTATTTCAAACATAGAAGAATTTTTTATGTTGCAAAGATTCTTTGATGAATCCACATCAGAAGGCAGTAGTTCTGGAGCACTTCTTGAGAAAATAAATGAACTTGATGATTAGGAAGATAGATAACTCATCTTGCTAGATAATTTCCAAGAGTTTATCTAGAAGTGTGTGGAGGATCAGATTCAATTGCGTAGAAATATGGATTTTAAGGAATTGTTGCTCCCCAATTGGTGTAGATTTCATAATTTCCCTCACTTTGAGCTACAATGTTGCCTATGCCAAACTATAGTAGATCAAATGCAAAGATGCATTAACCCAACCCCAACTATTAGGCTAGATATAAATAGCATTCAAAATGATCTAAAAGGAAAGCACCTAATAGCTCTTGAAGCACCTCTGAGCAGTATAAAGGATAGGGTTAGTGAAAACAAATCAAGAGTTGATGGTTGCTAGATATTGAGATTTTATGGATCCAAATCAAAGCAGGGTACTGGAGCAAGATTTGAGCTAATCATCCCTAAAGGTAAAACCTATTTTTCTGCTCATAGACTCTAGTTCCATTGCACTAATAATGTAGCTAAATATGAGGATTTGGTCCATGGATTATTAATGGCATTGAGAAAGGAAGTCAGGATCTTGCAAGTGTTCGGAGATTCTGAGCTGGTAGTTAAACAAGTAAGGAAACAATACTCATGCCATAATAGAAGAATGATCAAATACAAGCACAAAATATGGGATCTCATTGAGGGATTTGATGCATTCAACATATAATTGATCCCCCAAAGTAAGAATCAAACTATTGATTCTCTGGCACAAGTTGCAAGTACATTGCAACCTTTTCACTTTCAGGTTTGCAGAAGTTCTTTGTGGAGCTCACCCCAGTACCCTCAGTGCCTGACAAAATCACCAATTTCTACATGTTTGAGGATGACAAGCATATTCTTGATTTCATCACTAGTTGTGATGTGTTTGCTTCTTAGGTGATTGATGAGGCAGAACCTCAAGAGGCTGAAATGGACCTAAAAGGGGTCATTAACCTAAGAACTAATACTATCCCAAGGGGGATGGTGCAATTAGAATGAATTTTTGATCTAGATAAGATAAAAGATTAGGAAAAACAAATGAAAAGGGAATCTCTTAGTAGCCAGTGTGAAACATATAACGTGGGGACCCAGGAGGGTGTCAAAAGTGTCTTTATTGGTAAAGTGTGCACTCCAGAGAAAAGGAGAGGAATTATTGATGCCTTGCACACTTATCAAGATGTGATAACATGGAGCTATGATGACTTACATACATATGATACTTTAATCATTACACAAAATATACTCGTAAAGTAAATATTAAGTCATTTAGGCAAAGACAAAGGCCAATTAATGCTCTACTAGAGCCCATCATTCAAAAGTAGGTGCAAAAGATGCTTTCAGCACAAATCATATTCCCAGTAAGAAAGAAAAATGGAGAACTCGAACTGTGTGTTGATTTCAAGAACCTTAACAGGGCATCAAAGAAGGATAATTATCCGGTCCCTTCTCTAGATGGGTACTTTGGATACAATCAAGTTATGGTAAAATATGAGGATAGGCACAAAACTACCTTTACTACAAAATGGAGAATTTTTTCTTATAGAAGGATCCCCTTTGGATTAATCGATGACGAGGCCACCTTCTAGAGGGCTATGGATGTTTCTTTCAAAGACATCATTAGTAGGTGCATCATTATTTACATGGATGATTTGACAGTCTTTTCTAAGAGGAGAAGTGATCATATTGTAGATTTATGCCAAGTATTCCAAATTCGTAGAGAGTTTGGCATCTCACTTAATCCAAAGAAGTGCATGTTATTTTGGAACAGGGTATTTCAATTAATCCCGAATGGGTAGAGGCTATACTGAAAATTCAGCTTCCTACAAGAAAAAAGGAAATGAAGTCATTCTTTTGGAAAATTAACTTTGTCAGAAAGTTTATCACTGGATTTGTTAAAATATTAAAGCCCTTGAATGCCATACTGAAATAGGAAGAAAAGGTTCAATGGAGTGCAAAAGCTAGGGAGGCATTTACAGAAATAAAAAGAGCTATTGTTGAGGCTCTAGTATTGGTAAGTCTTGATAATGCCAAATGCTTTTATATATATTTGTTTGCTTCTAGAACATTCTTGTGCTAGCATGTGGACCCAAAAATCTGACTAAGGGAATGAACATCCCATAACATTTATGAGTGCTCCTTTGAAGGATACAAAATTGAGATATCCTTGCATAGACCTAAAATTGGTCTGGATAATCCGATTAATTAAATAAAAATTATTTGATTAATTATTCTAATTTCCTCTACTATTGAATAAAAAGAAATATTTATTTATATAGTTCACGTTCACATTCACATATAAATTCTTCTAATTCGTCTATTATCTCATCTTAATTAAATAAATAAAATTAAATACTTTGCTTGATTTAATTATCATTTCCCTATTTTATTCTATCACATCAATCTTAAATTAATTAAATAAAGATTAAACACTTTATTAATTAATTGCCATTATTCTTCTATTTAATTTAATAAACAACTTCTATAGTTTGTTTTATTAAATTATTTATCCCTCTTTTGCTAGTTTAAATAAATAAAAAATATTTAAATAAAGCCATAAGGAATATTCCTCTATATTTCCTCAAAATCAAATTAGATATCCTATGTCTAATTTATGTCAAAATATTTCAAAATTAATGCTTTGAAGCTTCAGGGGAGGTTTTGGAGATAAATTAGAGACAAATTCCAAAATCTTCTCTTAATCCTCCTCCATCAATCTTTCCTCTTCTCTTGCCTGGTATTTTCATGGGTAGACACAATCTCCAAATTTCTCTCAATCTCCTCCATCTTTCACCATTCAATCCTCCAGATTGAATCCAAGCCTCTCTTTTCCATCCCTGTGCATTTCTATAGCCAGTAAATCTATAAATAAAGCCTCATTCAACCAAGAAAAGGATCCCAATTTATCTAATTTATGCACTCTTACTCTGCAGGAATTCAAGCACCAAGCATCCAACATCCAACATTCAAGCTTTTACAATCATGGTTGCCTCTTGTAGCTGCATTTATTAGTTTTCAAGTCAATCCATATTGCATTAGTTTCTTTTGATCATATACATATTATCAGTATCCTTCTCATTGTCTAAATTGTGATTTTAACAATCATAGTGCTCCCATAATCTGAGAGCCATAGTGATTTAATAAATCTTTGGAGATAGAGAAAAATATGACACTTTCAGTAGATTATTGTTGTAAATTAGTTTAATTTTCTTTATCTTTGATATAATGTCATATTAAAAAGTGTTTTATTATTTTCTACTTATTCACACTTACAATTTGGCACCCACCATGGGGCATAACCCCATATTTTTATCAATTTTTTTGAAAAGTGTCACGCAGGTTTTTGACGTGTTATGTTTAGTGCTTCTGTCAGAAACTATAGCACTTTCTTCAAAAACTATCGCACATCTATGGAAAAATATGGTGCTTCCATGCTCTGTTTCAGCGCTTTCATGATACTATAGCACATCCATCAAAAATTTCAGCACTTTCAACTCTAGTGCTTCCATGACTTGTTTCGGTGCATCGGTGACCAATTTCCAGAAAATTTGATTTAGTGCTTCTGTGGAAAAATCCGATGCTTTGGTGCTGTTTTTTGGCGCTTTCAATTTTAGTGCATCAACTAAAATCTATAGCACTTTGGTGGACTATTTTAGCGCTTGTGTAAAATCAATCTAGATTCGATGCGACCAAGGCCAGGTTTTAACTTTGTTCACAGTTAGACTAAAATTTATCAATCCTAGGATAGCCACTTGTGGTTTTAAAAATATATCAATCCTAGGGTAGCCACTTTATGTTTTTCTTAAATTTTTTTTATCAATTCTAGGGTAGTCATCACACTTTTTATAGTATCAGTTAAAAAGAACATCATGATTTTTGTGAAGCAAAATCTTCACATAGATTAGAAAATTGTCTTTTTGGACTTAAAACAAAACAAACTTATATGTTGTGCTTGTGTGGTGATTAGCCTTATGCTCTCCTCTTAACTGGGTGATCAAAGTGCCAGATTCATCTTTATTTCATGTTATTTATGCTTTATTAAATCCTTTAGAAGGCCTGCCGTACTGGGAAAAATTACTCACCCTACGGGAATGACCTAAGTGGGAACGCCTAAAGCCAAGGATTCCAACCCACTATAATCAAAATGCAAGTTGTTGATGAAATTCCAACTTGACGATAGTGAGAAAGATAACCATCCCCAAAATCTTTGTTCTAAAGATTGGGAGGTCTCTTGAGGGAGTTTATCAATTGCCACACCACGCGGAAGCCCTATCTACGAGCGATAGAGTAGTATCCCATCGAGTCAGTATCCAAACATTGTCATACTCATGGTACAAGGGTAGGGAAGAATCTGCCCCCAAGACACTCACCATATAATTTCCAAGGACCGTTTTCTTAGAGGGTGAGAAATCCAACTCTAAGTATGTGCTTGGAAATGACAAAAACATGGGCGCCCTCTAGAGGGTGACACAGTTGTGTGCGTCAATGCAATTTTAGGATGTGGGTTGTGAGTATAACTATGACCTATTTTTCCTTAAGTGTGAGTCTATCTGATTTGTGTACATTTGTCAAATCAACTAGTGAAAATCAATAAGGACCATTCATGGTTTTTGAACATACATGATCTATTCAGTTTAAAATAATTACCCCACAATTGCTTGCTGTGTTTTCACAAAAATCATTAGAATCAGATTAAAGATCATCCAAAAAATGACAAGTCAAATCAGTTCAAGAAATTCATGATTCGAAAGTGGAAGTCCACCACATTTTTCAAGAGAACAATCAAAATCACCAAACCCAAGAAACCTCTTAGTTATCAGGATAATTTAAGGAGAAGGCATTTTCTATATCAGAATTGAAATATATTTTTGCAACATAGAACCTTCATCCATAGATATCACAACTTTTCTAGGGGTCATAGTCTTAATTACACTATAAAACCACTCTATTCATGAGTCTTCTTCCAGAGGAGAGCTCTCAAACAATATCACAACCATAGTAAATGCATATGTCAGTCTTATTTTCCACAACCCATGATAGAGTATGCCACAAGGCCAGCTCAAGTTTTACAATAGAGAGTCTTAAAAGTCTTGTTTTTAGTGCTCTGGAAACCTGTTTTAGTGCTTTGGGTCATTGTTTTAGCACTTTCATAAAATAGTGCTTATGGGCACTATTTTAGCGCTAACAGACTTTATTCTAGCGCTTTCATCATCTTTTTCAGTGCTTTCAAGCACTATTTTAGCACATCTGTCGAGATAGTGCTTCCATCACTTTCTACAATGCTTTTGAGCACTATTTTAGTGCATCTGTATAGATAGTGCTTCCATTGCATGTTTCAGCACTTCAGGACTCTGTTCTAGCACTTATGCGAAATAGCACCTATGTACTCTATTTAAGTGCTTTTAAAATAAAGAGTTCAAAAATTGTACCAATCAGTTTGTCTATCATTTATCCACAATTTTTATCAAAACACAAGCTTCTTTTTCTCAGAATCACTATCTAGAAATCGAAATCAGATAGGTTTATACAAATTTCCAATCTTATCAACTGAAACAAGATCTTCAAATCAGAAATGTCAAAATCAAATACATAATCAATTACTATATTGAAGTTTCATCATCAAGATATCATCATCCTTTATCATGAAACAAAGTATAGCAATCCAATTTTTACTAGTCTTATCAATAAGATCAATCATCTTATTCAACTTTGTTAAAAATTCAGTTGACATTTTTCCAGCATAGAAGATCAACATTTCGGAAGAAAGAGCAAAACTTTGTATGCCAATCTTCACTAGGTCCCAAAAATAGAGACTTTTAGAGCAAGAAATTGAAACATCCCAAACAATGGTGGAAGAAAATCCTTGGAACAGTCTGTACCAAAATGATAAAAATGAAATAACTCCAGAGGATATTCAAACAGCCCAACAAGATCCCAAATTCCATAAATTTATGGAAAATATTTAAGAACAAGACATGGAGAAATATCTTTTAATGTTGGATGAATTAGGGGCTAAACTTCCCAAGGACTTCGACGTAAATCATTTGAAGGAAGCACTTGGAACAAGTGAGACTGAAATACCACAACCCACACAAGCAATAAATTTCGTTGTTGCTTTAATGTCCCAAATGAAAATGCTACAACAACAGATACAGGATATGATGAAAGGGAGTACCAAAAGGTATGCGATACAAGACATTTGTCATTATCCTTTTGACGCAATAGTTGGCCTGATACCTTTTCCTAGACATTGTGAATTCCCAAAGTATGACAAGTATAATGGAAGAACGGATCCAATTGATCATATCCGAGAATTCAAAACAATGAGCCTTGAGTTTTCCCAAGAGGAAACTTACTTAATGAGATTATTCCCAGGAAGCTTGGGAGGTGCATGTATGAAATGGTTTTTAAAATTACAACCAGGTATCAGGACTTTTGAGGAACTTGTCAATAGGTTCATCTCCCAATATTCTTTTAACATCCAATACGATGTTACAATAAAGGATCTTTATAACCTAAAACAAAACAAAGGGGAGACATTCTTGTCTTTTCTACAAACATGGCAATGACTGTTCACCAGATATCCTTGATCCATTCCCGAGGAAGAAAAGATGGAGTTTTTCATTGACAATTTGACGAAGGAAATGAGTTATAGACTTGAATTGCAATGTCCTCCCACATTCAAAAAATTAATAGAAAATGGTCTTAAAATTGAAGAAGCGGTAGTCAAAAGAGGAGTTATCAAGCATTTGAATGCTAAAACAAATAACACAAATAACTCCTCCAATCAATACTCAAGTAGTGATAAGCCAAAATTTTTGCAAAAGAATTGAAACACAACTACCAATGAAACAACAAATGATTCCCAAAATGTCAAACCGGTTTTTAACTTGACAACATCTACATCAAATAATCAAAATAATGATCAAATTGTCAAGTCAAATGTCATACAAAGCAACGAGATCGTAAAAACATAGTCATATCAAAAACCATCAAATTGGCATAGGTTCACATCTTTGGGCCAGATGATAGAATCAACAATGAAAGAATTAGTCACCAGCGGCCTTATCACTGCATGGGAAGCCAAATTCTGGGATCCAAAGGTCAAACCACCATGGTGGAATGACGCAGATTACTGCAACTTCCATAACAACAAAGGCCACAAAACTAAAAAATATATGGAGTTAAAACATGCAGTACAAGATCTGATTGACAACAACAAAATATATGTGGAGGGACCTCAAAACAATAATGATCATTCAACCTTCAAGGACCCTTTTCCAAACTATGACAAAGGAGCATCATCCTCTGTGAATAGCGAAGGCAAGAAAATCAACCATGTCTATGAAAAAACAATCCTTTGTCTTTCTGAAGTAGAGAGTGATCATACAGTTGGTCATAATATTAAAGAACACAAAACCAACGACACTACCCCTTTTTATTTTCTCCCAAGCATACAAAACTTTGAAAATCAAATAAACATCTTAAAAATAAGAGACTGTTGAGACTATCAACCAACAAATGTAAGGACTAGGGGGAAATCCAAGGTAGTGTTAAAGGGAGTTGGGTCTAAAAATGCATATCCACCTCCATCTCATTACAACATTGTTGATCAGCTTCAAAACATTCCAGCATAGATATCAATATTAGAACTCCTCAAACTATCTCCATCACATAAGGAGGTTCTAGAACAAGCATTAGTAGCCACTACAGTACCAAAAAATCTATATGTTTTGCAATTCCAAGCTATGGTGGAGCATTTAAATACCCCACATTTTTTATCATT
Source organism: Sequoiadendron giganteum (assembly GCA_007115665.2). Taxonomy (NCBI): domain Eukaryota; kingdom Viridiplantae; phylum Streptophyta; class Pinopsida; order Cupressales; family Cupressaceae; genus Sequoiadendron; species Sequoiadendron giganteum. Next base: position 197,736,650 of record CM021108.1, read on the forward strand.
TTCTAAATAGGATGATGTCTCACTTAACCATCCCCATAACACCGCACTCCATATCAAAGTCTTGATCAACAATCATCATGTCAAAAAAGTCTTAATAGATGGGGGAACTGGTTTGAACATTTGCACTCTCAAGTTAATCCATGCACTAGGGTATTCCAATGATGCTATTGATGCCAGAAGGGAAATGACCATAAAATCATATGATGAGGAAGAGAGATCTTCAAAGGGACTAATTGTATTACCAATTCAAGTGGGACCAATGATGTAACACATAGCATGTCAAGTACTGGAAAAAGACTTGACTTACAACATACTCTTAGGACGTCCTTGGATCCATGGAATGCAGGCAGTACCTTTCACATATCACCAATGTTTAAAGTTCCTTTTAAATGGACAGGAGGTGACTATATCTGCCGATTATAATCATCTTCAACATTGTGACACACTTAGGAAATCTGAAGATACCTTTGTGCCTCACAATCGGGAAGCATCCAGTTCAAAGTCATCAAATGAAGAAAAACATCCAAATATCATCACCAAATGGGTAAAGAATAAGGATAAAGAAAAAGATAAAAATCTTGTTGACACTCAAGTAACAAAAAATTCAAATCCCCAAACTTATTTATCACAAAAATCTCAAGAGCAAGTCCAGTTGATAGACAAGGGAATGGGGCAATATTCTATGGAGAAACTGCTTAATATTTCATAGTTAATGCCATCTCCTAAGACATATGGCCAAACATCACTACCTGTCATAGCTCTAGAAGAAAGGATTGTAAAAGCTGATACCATAGAGGATGAATCAGACAATAATGAAATCCTTCATTGGTTATACAAGGATGAAGAACCATCGACATCAAATAACAGTATCAAGAATGTCAATATCAATATAGACCAATACAGAAAATGGAAAGCTATCCTAGAAAAAATGGGTTACGAGGGACAAGGACATGTTGGTTTAAGAAAGGAAGGAATAATTGAGCCTATTCAGCCCCTCAATCTCCAATCAAAAGAGAAGACATGATTGGGATACTCTAAAGAAGAAAAACAAGAGATGACAAAGAAGGTTGTAGAAAGAATCCTTCAGCTTAGAGATAGCTCTAAAACAGATTCAAATGAATATGAGTGGGATCTATGTTCCGATGTATCTTTCACCGATATTCAAGTTGATGTAATCCAACAATATGCACCTATGCATGAGAAGGGACAAGGCTCTAGGTATAGACCATTCATAGAAGGATCACTTAATATTGATGACTCAAGTGGGGACGAACGAACATCAAGTGAACTAGACAATCTTGAAGAAGGTAACATCACTGACCTCGATATTCCAATTAACAACTATGATGAAATGGTTGTCCAAACCCTGACATCCATTAACCTAAATGAATCTGATGACCTCATTCCATTAATCCATCCAAAACTTATTGGTTGGGAACCTATTGAACCTCTTACTGTACCAATATTTGCAGATGATGACGCCATCATGAATTTCCTTTGTCATGACGAACCTAGTACAAGTTCTATTAGTAATACTCATAAAAATTTGAATCGACAAGAGAGTGTCAAATATTCTAGTTGCAAAAGCAAAAATAGGGATAATAGATCTAAGGGTGAAAACAATTCTATGGTAGCATTAGATCTGGAAAAAGATAAAATAATGAACATATCTAATGGTAAAAACCTCTTTGAGGCACCGAAAGATGGGAGATTTGACACTCTTCTAGAACATTATCATGAATGGTCATTAGTATTGGTAGAATCAACATAGTCTGTTAACATTGACACTAAAGAAAAAGAAAAAATCCTACATCTGGTAGAATCCATGACAGATCAAGAGAGACCAAAATTCATCAAGTTCTTTACAGAAAGAAACATCAACTTATCTTGGTCATATTCTGATATGCCATGACTGGATCCAAATCCTCTCATGCATAATTTTTCTTTGCCTACAAGAATCAAGCCTGTGAAGGAAAAATTGAGAAAAATGCATCCTCATATCGCATTAATGGTAAAGACTGAGTTAAAGAAATTTTTGGATGTTGGATTCATAAGGTCTATCGACTATGTCGAGTGGATATCAAACATAGTACCTATTTCAAAGCCAGACAATAGCATCAGGATATGTACAGATTTTAGAGACCTAAATAAAGCATGCCCAAAGGATGATTTTCCATTACCAAATATAGACATCATTGTGGACTTGACGACAGGGCATTCCATGTTGTCAATAATGGATGGTTTTTCAAGATATAATCAAATGAAAATAGCTCCAAAAGATCAAGAAAATATGGCATTTACATTTCCATGGGGAACCTTCTACTGGAATGTCATGCCATTTGGTCTGAAAAATGCAAGAGCCACCTATCAAAGAGCAATGACAACAATATTTCATGATATGATGCACACCTTCATGGAGGATTACATGGATGATATTCTAGAAAAATATTGTACAAGGGAAGGACATCTACATATCCTAAGAAAAATCTTCACATGACTAGATAAATTCAATGTTAAGTTAAACCCCAAGAAGTGTGTCTTTGGGGTCACATTAGCAAAACTGTTGGGGTACATTATCTCAGAAAAGGGCATTGAAGTGGATCTAGCGAAAGTCAAGGCAATAATGGAAATTCCGCCTCCCAAAAATATCTATGAAAAAACCTATGCATACCTGAAAGACAATATCCTTCCTCCCGATCTTTCCAGGAACCAAAAACATAATTTTATCTGCCAATCCTCTCAACATACTTTAATTGCTGACATCCTATATTGTCAAGGTATTAACGATACCTTACTCTGATGTTTAGAACATGAAGAATATAAGACAGCCCTACACAAAGTTCATGAGGGTATTTGAGGCACTCATTTGAGTGGGATAACTCTAGCTAAGAAACTCCTCCGTTTTGGATATTATTGGCCATGCATGGAGAAAGAATCTTATCATTTTGTAAAGAAATGTCAAAAGTGTCAGATTCACAATAATTTGATTCTTACACCAGCACAAGAACTACATCCCTTCACATGCACATGGCCTTGTTTTCAATGGGGCCTGGATCTGGTATAAAATTTAAATCCCTCTTCATCCAATGGACATAAGTTTATTATAACAACTACATAATATTTCAAAAAATGGATAGAAGGAGTTCCCCTTACAATGATAATAGGGAAGTAGATCTTGTCCTTCATCTTGAACTACATAATATGTCAGTATGGCATTCCACAATCTATTATCACTAATAATGGACAACCTTTAAAAAACCAAGATGTTCAAGAATTGTGTGAATAGTTCCATATCCAACATCATTTTTCAATGCCATACTATCCACAAGGAAATGGCCAAGCAGAGGCCTCTAATAAAAAAATTCTAAAAATCCTCAAGAAGATGGTAATCGATGTTGGATGTGATTAACAAGTTCAAATCAATCCTGCATTATGGGCCTATAGAACAAGTATCAGAACACCAACAAGAGCAACACCATACGCCTTGGTGTATGGATCAGAGGCCATATTACCTATTGAAGTTGAGTTTCCATCACTTCGTGTATCACTCAAAGGAATCATTTTAGATGAAGACTATAGGATATCAAGACTGCAAGAACTAGAATTGTTAGATGAGCATCGTCAACAAGCTGTTAATCATCTCACAACATATCAACAATGAATATCAGGGAGTTACAATCATAGGGTAAAACCTAGGATTTTTCAAGTTGGTGATTTGGTAATAAAGGAAAACCCAAGAAATCAACACGATAGGGAGAAGAAAGGGAAATTTGAGCCTAATTGGCTAGGTCCTTTTGTCATCATATTAGTATACGGATCAAGGGCTTATCAACTATCAAATTTAGAAGGGGATCTATTTGATGAACCTATCAAGAGTATCCATCTCAAAAATTTCTACACCTAAATTCCTAGTGCATGGGCTAAACTTTTGAAAAAGGGTTTCCTTGAAAAAAACCTGGTAAATAGGCATGTTGGCAACAAAAAATAAAAATATATATATATATATACATAAAATAGAAAAATAAAAATGAAAAAAGAGAAAAATATACAAAACAAAAAGTGTAATCAAACATAAGGTGAAAACCTGGAAAGAGGCATCATCTGTGATTTTAAATCAGCTTTACCATCTCTTTTGATATGTATTAAGATCATAAGTCTGGAAAATGTTACCATTTCATATCATATCATTAGTCTTTCCATCATTACATCCATTATCAAATCATGGCACATGGTCATGTCTCACTCTAGCTTGGGGGAAACATATGGATATCACTGGGGGCAACAAAAAAATTAGTGTTACCAAATGGGAAAGCAACAGTATGATAGGAAAAACAAAAAAAATCTTCAAAACACAACATCAATCACCATCAGAAAAGCATCAAACATCCGTATCAAATCCAAAATCCAAAAACAAGTCAAAAAGTCAGTCTAAAAAAGAAAAACGAAAATCCTGAGTCGGTGTTAGTCAAAATGTGTGGTCTCTCTATGTGTGACATAGGCAAGGCTAGTCTTTGATCAGCCCCCGAGACCCCTAGGATAGGTTAGTAAGTTAGGTCTTCGGTCAATATCAAAAAATCAAAAAGAAAAAAAAAAGTCAGGATGGATGATCTAAACTAAATAATGATTTGAAACACTCTAAGTAAAAGGTGGATAAGATATATTTTTTATTAATATTATCATTTCTTTGGAGTAACTCAATGATGTAAATGAACTAGAGAAACAAGGAAAAAGAATGATATTTTTATTGTATGTTGTCTGTAAGTTAATCATACAAATGTATGAATTTTCAGGGGATGTGATATGCAAATGTATCATTGATGACATTCAGAATTCACACATTGAAATGATTAATCATTGCCTGTTTATGCAATGAATGCTCAGGTCATCTTGGTTCAATTATACCTAGATTCTTGTGTTCGCTTGCAATATCAAAAATCATGAAAGTAGTACTCAGGTCGTCATTGGTCTAACACATACCATTAATGCTTGTACTCACTTTCAACATCCAATAAAATCTCTATGATGATACCAAACACAAAGTACTATTAAAATGACAATGGTTGCATACAGCTAGATGTTAAAATTAGATTGCATTCATCAAAAATTCATTATCTATAGAGTATGTTTTGAATAAGGGATTCTAATTAATGATTATCTTTTCTACAAATATGACTCAGTATACTAAAATTCATCAAAAACATCATCATCTTTTTTATCATCATCACATTTAAAATAAAATGCATTTACCATAGCATCATTACAATGAAATAAAAACATTCATATAGAACATCATAAAGATACATCATCACATAATAAATGCATCAATCACATAGAAATCATAAACCATCATGAGATCAAATCAACTGCATCTTGTATATATATCATCAATGTCAAGTATACAATGAAGTTTGAAATAAAGATACATCATCCAAAAATGAGCTAACTCGAAGTATACATCATGTCTCAAAAAGAATATCTTGAAATCACAATAGCATTTATGATCTACTACTGCTAGAATATACAAGTCCAATGGGACCAGTACCACCACCCTCCAAAGGACCAGGATCTTTGGGATCTCCTCAAGGAGGTTGTTTCACACCCTCACTGACTATCCAGGTGTGAGTATGACCGGATCTTGACGGGGCATAACTGACTCTACAATCAGTAGGCACTACATCATGGTATCTACCACTATAGAACTCTACCTCTTGGCTAGCTCATAGAACCTCTCTCATATAATCTTCCACGGAGGTACCGTCGGCTACTCTCTGGAGTGTCTCAGTCATGTCATATGCCCTCTCGGCAATCTGTCGGGCACTATCTCACTCAACTGTTAAGGTGGCAACATTAGTCTGAATAGCAGACAACTGTCCCTATACCTGCGATAATGCTTGTGCATGGGTCTGCACCTAAGTCTACGTCTGAACCTACAAACCCCGAGCCTATACCTATTGTCCCTATAGTGTCTATACCTATGTTTGAAGACCTACAATATTTCTCTAGTAATCAACTAATGGTATTGCCACTGCTCGCCTCTTTCAAGGCCTACTAGATGAAGGACCAACACTGACTGGTCCAACCCCTTTGCCACTTCCACTACCACCATCATTGTCATCACCACTGTTGTTGTCATCACTACCACTCTTAGTACTACTGCCTAATGGAGTATCACCCCCACTCTCCTCTGAATCCTTGACAACATCCTCCTCAATGGGTAATGGTGCTGGCTTGTCTAAATGGTGATGCGAGGATGTGGAGTCAATGCCAAAAAAGTAGCATACTCCTCTGTCACAGGTGCCTCGGCAATATCCCTATGCAGATGGTTGTAGATCCCTATATCCCTCTACTAGGGTCTCATATGATAGGAATGGTCCCCAATCAGGTATATCACTCTATCACCTAACATAGTGGGCTACCCCCTATAGCATGCACTGAACAATTTTGTATTGTCCGTACACCTACCGTAACAAAAATATTTCCAAAAAAAAAGGTATCCGACCAATCAGGTACATGGAATCAAAAAGATACCCAATTATGACATCATCCTCATCCCACTACTCACAATCTAAGTATGGCTGCCAAACAACACTCTTTGTATCATCAAAAAATCATCTCCAATGCTCCAACTTACCCATCTGAGCTTGGGTAAGTCTACCTCTATACCAAAACACATACGGTCTACCTACCTGTCTATCTAAAACTGGAAATGGTCGAGCAATGGAAAAATTATCTCATGCCCACACCTGTAACAGGGTCATCCCTGCTGATAAACTTTGTGCCCCCAAGTAAACCACAGAATGAAGGTCGTGGTAGAGATGTGCCAGCATACACATCCCCCACACATATCTCATACCATGTATGAACATGCTCTCTAGAATCCGACCCTAACTCACAAAGAATCCCTTTGACCTATGATCAGGGCAAATGAAACCTCCAATGAATCTAGCAAGCACTGCTAGTAGTGAAGCGTATGCATCAACAATCTTCCTCTGTCGAACACTCGAACTTGCAATTTGTTGATCCTAAAACACTCTGCGGAGAGCATCTCTCCCACCAGCCTCATGAGAATCATATACTACAATCTCCCCCATAAATGGAATACGCAAAATCCACCACACATCCTTAGGTGTGACCGTCATCTCACCAGCGGGCAGATGGAAAGTGTTATGGTCATTGTGCCACCGCTCGGCCAAAGCGGTAAGGAGACCCCAATTTATCCTAATCTGGGGCATGTCAAGTAAACTAGTGAGGCCACATCAATCAATAATCTGAATCTCATCTGGAGTCAGATGAGGTATCAAATCGGTGGTCCAAGGAAATCACTCTCGCATTTGGAGAGTACCCAGATCCTCCTCTCATCATAAACAAAAAAAATCTACAATCAGTGAACTATGTCAAGAAATCAAAGGTCATTCTACTATCAAGTATAATCAAACTTTGGTATGAATTTTTGATCAAAATTCATGAACGAACATCAACAAACCTCACCTATCATAAGTTTCATTAAACATTATCTAATCTCAACTATCATGAGGTTTCTCAAATATTGAATCATTTCCTCGCCTATCATGAGGATCATCAAAAATAGGATTTCTTCTTGCCTATCATGAGAGTAAGTCTTATTTAAATCAAGTAGAATCTAACATCAGGAATTTGGATTATCACCGAAGAATGGACATGATTGGAATTGATGAAATCAAAGTTAACTAAGTCAAAATCTGCAATTCTAACATGGATGTGCTAAAATAGGCATCCAAATCACTATATCTCAAAAGTGCTACTTTATGACATGGATGAGCTAAAAAAGGCACCCAAAGTGCTATTTTATCTCAAGCGCTATTTCAACACTTCGATGCGCTAAAACAAGTTTCTGAAGCACTACTTCAAGACTTCGATGTGCTAAAATAGGCACCCAAAGCGCCACTTTAACCAAAGCGTTGTTTTACTACATCGATGTGCTAAAACAGTCCATCAAAGTGCTAGTTTACTAAAATATCTATAACAGATCATAGATGCACTATTTTACCAAATAAAAGCACTAGAACATTATAGCTGCTAAAATTTGGCATCGATGCGCTAAAACTAACTACCTAAGCACTAAAACATGAAAGCTCTAAACTATCCTATGGAAACACTAAAGAAAATAATGCAAGCACTAAATCTCAAAGTGCTAAAATAGACAATGAAAGCACTACACCAGAGTGCAAAGCACTATAGCGCGACCTTGATGCGCTAAACTAAGGAAAAAACACAAAAAGCATTAAAATGCATAAAAAAAAAAAAAAACACAAAAAACGAGGTGGATTATGGGTACATACCGAAGGTCCGTATGCGGTCGGTCATTTGGTGATGTCACACATGCTTGAAATGGTGAGTGTGGTAAGGAATTGGCATCTTGCTCCAACTAGCTCAATAGTCTTTATCACTGGAAATTGAAAGTCACAAATTGCAAATGACTTTGAAAAAGACCTTTTGGACCTTATATAACTTTTGAAAAGGGATTTTTGTGGGTTTTTATTTTATTTTAATTAATTTTATCCATAGAATTAATTGAAATTCAACCATGGGCTATAGTTTTCTTTATAAATATCGGGAGATATTTTTTTTTCATCAAATCATCATCAATCATCATGAAAACTCAAAACTTCTAAAAAATCATCAAATCATTAATTTATCTCCCGAGGGGGCATATTATCAGAAATCATTTGAAAATCCATATATGGAGCATGTCAGGGGCACATTGAATTTTGATCATCGATAATGCCAGTAGTAACAAAATTTTCTTCAAAGCAATGTCTAAACACATCACTTCAAAGAGGGGAAAACTCTATACACCTAAAATTGGTCTAGAGAATCCGATTAATTAAATACGAATTATTTGATTAATTATTCTAATTTCCTCTACTATTGAATAAATAGAAATATTTATTTATATAGTTCATGTTCACATTCACATTTAAATTCTTCTAATTCATCTATTATCTCATCTGAATTAAATAAACAAAATTAAATACTTTGTTTGATTTAATTATCATCTCCCTATTTTATTCTATCTCACCAATCTTAAATTAATTAAAAAAATATTAAATAATTTATTAATTAATTGCCATTATTCTTCTGTTTAATTCAATAAACAACTTCTATAGTTTGTTTTATTAAATTATTTATCCCTCTTTTGCTAATTTAAATAAATAAAAAATATTTAAATAAAGGCATAAGGAATATTCCTCTATATTTCCTCAAAATCAAATTAGATATCCTATGTCTATTTTATGTCAAAATATGTCAAAATTAATGCTTTGAAACTTCACGGTAAGTTTTGGAGGCAAATTGGAGACAAATTCCAAAATCTTCTCTCAATCCTCCTCCATCAATCTTTCATCTTCTCTTGCCTAGTGTTTTCATGGGTAGACACAATCTCCAAATTTCTCTCAATCTCCTCCATCTTTCACCATTCAATCCTCCAGATGGAATCCAAGCCTCTCTTTGCCATCCCTATCCATTTCTATAGCCAGAAAATCTATAAATAAAGCCCCATTCAAGGAAGAAAAGGATCCGAGTTTATCTAATTTATGCACTCTTAATCTGCAGGAATTCAAGCACCAGGCATCCAACATATAAGATTTTACAATCATGGTTTCCTCTTGTAGCTGCATTTATTAGTTTTCAATTCAATCCATATTGCATTAGTTTCTTTTGATCATATACATATTATCAACATTCTTCCCGTTCTCTAAATTATCATTTTAACAATCATAGTGCTCCCATGATGTGAGAGCTAGTGATTTAGTAAATCTTTTGAGATAGAGAGAAATATGACACTTTAGGTAGATTATTGCTTTAAATTAGTTTAATTTTCTTGATCTTTGATATAATGTCGTATTAAGAAGTGTTTTATTCTTTTCTACTTATTCACACTTACAATCCTAATGTAGAAAAAAAGGCTTATGCCCTAGTTCAAGTAGTAAAGAATTTTAGACACTATATCTTGAAATATAAGGTCTTCGTTACAGTACGTGATCCTGCAATAGTGTTTTTATTAATGCAGAATGAATTGGGAGAACACAGAGCCAAGTGGGTAACTATGTTACAAGAATATGATATTGAGATCTAGCCCATGAAATTGGTGAGAGGGCGGGGACTAAAAAAGACAATGGCTGAGATAGGTCCTGACCTCATAGCTTAGCAATATCACCTCCAAGAGGTGTCTCCAGAAGACTGGTATGATGAAGTCATCTACTATTTGTTGAACCAGCAATATCTTGAACATCTTAATGCAATACAAAAAAGAGCTTTTTGTTTGAAGAGTGGCATTTTTATGATGAAAGGAGTTTTCTTGTACAAGACAAATGATGAGGGGGTTTATTTGAGGTTCCTAGGGAAGGAAGAAGTTGGAAGGGTGATGTATGAATTTCACGACAAATATGGCATATGCCATGGCTCAACACCTTCCAATGCAAATCAGATCATGAGGTTAGGCTATTATTGGACTACCTTGTTCAAAGATACACATAACCATGTGAGGACTTGTCATGTATGTTAGGCTGTAGCAAGTAGGGAGAAACATGCAACCCTTCCACTTCAACGAATCATAGAGGTAAAACCATTTACACAATGGGGAATGGACTTCATAGGTCCAATCAATCCACCTTCCTCAGTAGGCAACATGCATATTTTTACTGTAACTGATTAATTTACCATGTGGACTGAGGCTCTTGCATGCAAACAATGCACTTCTAAATTGGTAATCAATTTTGTAGAGTCGAGTATTATTAATCGCTTTGGATGTCCACTGGCTTTAGTTTGTGATAATGGTCTTGGATTTGCATCATTGAAATTTTCTAACTCGAATTTTGATTATGGAATTTTCATAAAATTTGCATCTAATTACTACCCATAGGGCAATGGTTTGGCTGAGTCTTCTAATAAGAATTTGTTGATGGTCATCCATAAGCTTCTAGAAAAGAACCCTAAATATTCATACACCCAACTTAGATTCACTCTTTGGGAAGATCGTACAAGATAGAAAATATCCTTAGAAACCTCTCCTTATCACTTAGTGTATGATTCTTGTGTTTTCCATCCATCTAAAGATCCCTAACTTGCAATTTATCAATGAATATTATAATGGAGAGGATAAGTGTGAAGCCAGCTTAACTAAACTATTACACCTTGAATAGAGAAGAAATGAAGCCTTAGAAAACTTTGCCAAACATCAGGGTGTAGTGAAAATATGGTTTGATAGGAGATCCAAGGTGAAAGCCTTTAAAATATTTGACTTGGTTCTATACTGGGATAAAGCCCATGACTGAAAAGGGGAGCATGGGAAATTTGATAGACTTTGGCTTGACCCTTATCATATTGTAGAGATTTTGGGAGACAATGCTTTCCATTTGAAAACTCTCACTGCAGAGGATATCCCATTGCCTATCAATGCGTAGTATTTGAAGCATTATTTCCAATCCTGAGTTGTTTACAACTCTTTCCATGTACATAAGTAGATTAGGTTTCCTTTTTGTTCTCTTTTTTTCTTTTGGTTAGGGTAGGTCTACTTCGGTTGGTTTTTCTTTTTTCTCTACTCCTGCTTTGGGTTTTCTTGCTTTCTTCTAGGTTTTTTTGCATCTATATGGTTAGATTCTTGCCTAGGACTGTTTTGGGAATTTATTTTGCAAACTCCACTCATCTTTTCAGAATCAATTGGTGGATTTCCTTTGTCTAATGTTGCATATTCTTGGAATTGGAGTCACTTAATTAAGTCAAATTCTGGAATGTATTTGGGTCTCATACGTACACACAAATTTTAAGGTTTCCAAGGTTTCATATGGTCCTTGTGAGGTCTGATTGGGTGAAAAATATTATATTCTACTCTAGTGTTGCTATGGTTCTAATCCCTGAGTGCAGACTTCATTGCTTGCAAGCTGAAAGAAAAGGTTTAAAAGATCTCAAAGATAATTTCAAAATAAAATAAAATGCTGAAAATCAAAAGAAATGTTCACTTTATCAAGGGTATCCTAGTATCTCTATTAGGACTATGGACGCCTGGTTGGTAGTAGAGATATGCTAGTGAGGGTCACAATGATAACCTTTCTAGGGCTATGGAAACTTGACTGGCGGCGAGGCTCTATCCAGGTTGATTTTGGAGTTGGAACCCTTATGTACCCCTATCGGACTAATTTTGGTCCCCATTGCCACTGAGGAAAAAGGAAATGAATGCATATACACAAACTTTGACCTTGGTAAAATAAATTTTTTCTTATTTGTGATTTCTGAAACCTTTTCTATAGGTAGTCTAATCCATCCATATCTGCTCTATGAAACTAGAGATTCTGGGTTGATTCTAGTTTTTCATTAAAATTCTCTGGAGCATTTCCCCAGCGGAGTCACCATTTTTTGTGTAGTTTTGCACACATGCACCCCTAAAAGTAGGGACCCTCTTTTTCCTCTCCTTTTGGTTCTTTTATGTGGCCTTTCCCTTTTTTGAGTTTATCTTTGAAAATCTTGAGTTTTTGTCTTTTGGGTGCTTTGGTCCTTTAGCCTTGGATTTGGGTTACTTTACAATGTTCCTAAATTCCTATCTTGCTTCCTAAATGTATATCTTGCTTGTAAAGTGCCCCCCATTATGCTAACACTTTACAAATCCAAGTCTTTTAGACAACTTTGGGTTTTTTCCCATTTCTCAAGAATTTTCCCTTTAGACAGATTTCCTTAGCTGCCTGGAAAACCGAATGGGGCTAGATTTGTGTTGTCTTCAGGGATTTTCATGCTTCACAGATTTTGGTCTTCCTCGGTTTTTTTCGATTTTCCTTCACCTCTTCATTTTTCCCAGGTTGCATCTTAGGTTTTTTACCTCGATACTACAAAGGCTTGGCATCTAGGTCATGGTTGTGTGGTGGTACCGCCTTACTGCAGGGGGCTTTCGTTCCTGTCGTGGTAGCACAGTGGTCCCACCTTACCACGAGAATCTTTCGTCGACAACATAATTGCACAGGCTTGGTTCCATCTGGCATGGTAGTGTGGTTTACTTCAATACCACAGTTGTCTTTGAGCCCAGTCCTGATTGTGTGGTTCACCGACATACTACTGTAATTGAGGATTTTTTTGCATCATAAGATTGGTTAGCATCGTACAATATATATCAATTAAATCCACAAAATCAATGAAATGAATAAGAAAACAAAGTAGAGGAATGAATAAGAAATCTCTCACCCAATCGTTCCTTCTCCATGGTTGACTTCCATTGTACCTTCTAGCTTGTTGTGATAATGAGTGTGCCCTTAGATTTGTGCTGAGAAAACTCTATATTGACTAGCCCTAAGCAAAGTTTTGAAGGATTTGTATTCTATTTCTATGGACTAGAAACTAAATTCTAAATGCAAATAATTGAAATGACAAGCCTAAAATGCAATAGAGAGATTAAGAAAAATGAAATTAAGAAGCTCTAAATTCAAGATTATGAGATTCAAAATTTCAAGATATTAAGAGATCCAAGATTGTTGAAATGAGAACAAAATTGACATTTTATATAAAATGCAATTTTGAATGGACGGATGATATGAGAGATTGATAAAATGCCCTAGAATCAATGGTCAAGATTCAAAATGGAAACTCTCAATTAGGGTTAGGGTAAAATTCCCAAATGAGTGGACAAGATTTAATTTAAAGAAATTAAATCAAGGATGGAGAATATTTCCATTTTGAATTAAAATTAATTGAAAATATGGATTTAATGAGATAGTAAATAATTGATTTAAGATTATTTACTAAAAGAAGAAGCAATTAACCATGTGAGGTCATTTTAAAATAAATTGTTTTATTAAAAAAAGGGAAATGTCAAATACGGCAATTAAATAATTATGAATAATTATTTAATTTAGAAGAGGTAGTTAATTAGTTAAACAAATTAATAAATCTATTTAATTAAAAGAGGATTTGGTCATTAGTGACATATTAAATAAATAAATTAAAATTTATTTATTTAATAATCAAGAAGACAAAAATGATAAAGATTAATTAAATAAATTGAGAACTTTATTTAATTATGAGCATACTTTGATAATTAGTGACACATTAAATAAATAAATAAGATCTATTTATTTAATAATCATGAAGAATAGAAAATCATGAATTAGTTAAATAATTATGAATTATTTAATTAATAGTTGAAGGTGGGTTAGAAACATAATTAAAATGTCATAATTATGCTAGGACGAAAAGTGGTAAAATAGTGCTTTCAAGGTTAGGTCATTTTTAGGTGTCTACAACTGCAAGGGGCTTTGTGCTTGGTTTACGGTGCTGCGGTTTACCGGGTTACGTCGGTGGTCGAATGCTTGGCTCACGATAGCATGTTTTTGGTTGCTTTGAAGGTGTTGGAAGGTGAGATTGTCAGTCAATGGTGTGTGAACTGTGTTGACTTCATAAGAGCCTGTTACCCTGGGAAAATCTTGATAGTCTATCCTTGCTTCATTTTCTTGTGATGTGCTAAGTATTGCTAGTTTCGGTGATTTTTGCCCTTGTCAGATTTTTTTGAAAGTTTTTTATTTGTCAAAGACTGAGGGGATTCACGAGTTGACGATTAATGGTTTTGCATTGCATGATGGATTTGGATGATTTGATGATATGTGTAGACATTCCTGGAGTTTTGACTGATGGGTGATTAGCCTTTTGCTGATTTATGTGCTTCCCTCACTAAAATTCGTCTAGCCCAGAATTCCCCAAAATTCCTTGACTTGAATTTCACGGAGGGGTGAAAATCTTGAACTTTAACATGACTGCTTTAATGAAGTTTTAATAGATTCTTATGGCTATTTTGGATCTCTTTGATGATTAGCATGTTGTTTGCATTAGATTAACACATATTTTCATGCCATAATGAATGTTAATGGTGGCCATTTTGAATGCAAGTTGGATCAGGTAGGTTGTTGTTTTTGAAGCCAAGGGAAGAAGTGGGTGTACTTTGAATATGTTACGGGATTTGTGGGATTGCAACTAGGTATATTTTGTGGCTATGGGCAAGTGAAACTCGCTCGTACGTGGTTGGGTTGATGCACTTGAGGGTCATTCATCTAAGTTGGGCGTGACATGGAGGGTTCAAACTAGTTTGACTTGATGAGAGTTGTTCATGTGCCCAACTCAGATGTTGATGGGTGGATCGTATTTGAACTTGTGTCATGTGCATGTTGTCGTTCTTCTATTTCACACCGGTGGGACATTAATGGCGAAGGTACCTACGAGGTTTGATCAATCTGAATTGGGATTTGTGGAGATCCTAGGTCGACTTGAGGAAGGTGCCTCATGTATTCAATGCAGGGCAACGATTTATTATGGGTTGTCTGGCCCGATAGGGTTGGTGGCCGAGCTTCGCTATAACCCTAGCTCAAGAATACATGGGACAAGGTTTTTATAAGTATGGAATTTTGCCTCATTTGTAAGGGTTAGAAAAAAGGGTTGGTTGGTAAGTTAGAAAAATAATAAGGAGGTTATTGTTGAAACATAGAAGCTAGACAAGTTTGTAAAGGGTTAAATAGTAGATTAGAAGAATTAGGAGTTCGTTTCATTTTCAATCAAATGATGTAATAAAAAATATCAAAATTCTTGCTATTATTGGTGATTCAATACAAGTTAAGCCATTGTGTTATTATTGGTTCCTTCTTTGGATTGATTTGTATTAGATGGTTCGTATTCTATTTTTGAGTTTTCTTGGAAATGTTTGAATGCATTTTAGATTTTAGAGTTAAATAATTTAATGGTGCTTGTGATTTAATGCTTGGAGTGTTGTAGCAATCTTTGGTTCATACTTTGGGAAGCTTCTTGATTGTGGGACTATTTTGCAAGGTCAACCCGTGCCTATTATTTATGTTCTTAGTTCAATTGTGGGCATTTATCCATTTCTATTTAATGAATGTCCATGATCTAAAAATATTTAATTCCTTAAAAGATTGCATTGTTTCTGTGAGATTGCAAGTATAACCTTGGTTAAAGAGAAATTAGTTTTAAAGGGATTGGTATTTCTTCATTGGTATTGTTGATCTTAGGTGTAATATCAACCTTAGGATTTCTGAAACCCTTACTTTTTTCTATTTCTTTGAACTATGGTTAAATTAGGAATTCAACTATCACCCTGTTGCAAAATTTGCTAAGTTTAGAGTCTCCAACATTTTCTTTGTAAGGTCCCTTTGTGATTGCCAACATTTTCACATTTATCACTGAGTAGTTCCACTGCATTGTTATGACCTAACACTCAAGAGACCTTAGGGTTATCTCTTTTCTCATAGAGATCAACCTTACAAGAGAGATAGAATACTATATTCTATATGATTTGTTGTTGTGCAGAAAACACCATCAACAAAAACCTTTCCGCTCTTGGCCTTTTGTGACCTGGGGCCTTGCAATGGGTGGTCACCCTCTCTCACAATTACTATTCCCAATGAATAACATATCATCCATATACATGGAAATAATCAAAATACGGCCATTCTTATCTTTGTAATACACATAATGATCATATTTCAATCTTACAAATCCCAATGACAAAAAATATGTGTCAAAATTTTGGTACCACATTCTAGGAGATTTTTTTAATCCATACACATATTTTTTTAACTTGCAAAGCATATTTTCTTTACCTTTTTTCACAAAGTACTTTTGTTGGGACATATAAATTTCTTCTTCAATATCACCAAGAAGAAATGTTGTCTTCACATCCATCTACTCAATCTCGAAGTCATATGCTGCTGCAAGTGAAAAAGGAAATCTGATCGATGTCATCTTTGCTACTAGAGAATTTTTTTTTCCATAATCAATTTCCTCCACCTAGGAATATCCCTTTGCAACCAACCTTTCTTTATACTTTTCAACATAACCATCTAGACAAATTATCTTTATAAAAACCTATTTGCAGCCCATAGGTTTTCTACCTTCAAGCAATGAAATCAGATCCCGGGTATCATTTTTCCTTAATGATGCCATTTCTTCATTCATGGATTCCAACGAGGAATCTGAATCAGACATTTTAGTTTCCTCTTTTATAGTCCTAGGCTCATCAGTGTTAGTAATCAAAGCATAGGCACAACTAGAATCCAACATAGAGAATCCATACCTATTAGGTTGCTTCTTCTCATGTGTAGACCTCCTCACAGGCTGAGGCTGAGGTTGCTATTCTTCTTCTTCTTTAGAACTCTTAGAGCTGCTCAAAATCTCCTCAGTTTTAGGTACACTATCAATGTGTTGTTCCTCTTTTTCTAGAGTTAGAGGTATTTCAACAAAATATTTTTTTTCATCTTATTCTTTCATCTCTAACTACAGATCCAACATAGAAGGTTTTAGCTCATGAAATATTACACTTTTATTGTACAATACCTTCTCAATCATAGGATTTCAAAGCTTGTATCCTTTCACACCAATGTCATAGCCAATGAAGATACACTTAACAACTTTTTTCTTCAATTTATATCTCTTCTCATCTAGCACATATGCTTCACAACCAAAGAAACAAATATGTCTCAGAGAGGGCTTCCTACCAAACCAAGCTTCCATAGGATTTTTTTTCAAACAAGTGTTGACAAAGGAGATTGATTCACAAGTAACATATTGTAGTCACAACCTCAGCCCAAAATGTCTTCTCTAGACTAGCATTTCTCAACATACTTCTTGCCTTCTCCATCAACATCCTATTCAACCTTTCAACAACTCCATTTTTTTGTAGAGTGTAAGGTGTAGTTTTATGCCTTTTAATCCCATGGTCTTTGCAATACCTTTCGAACTCATCAAAACAAAACTCACCACCAATGTCAGTCCTTTAACATTTTTTTCTTCAAGTCTTATTCTCCGCAAGGTTTTTAAATTCCTTAAAATGACTGAACACTTATGATTTACATTTTTTTCTTCAAAAAGGTATTCCTTAAAATGACTGAACACTTATGATTTACTTTTTTAAAAATATACAAATGCCCTTCTCGAATAATCATTGATAAAAGAAACATAATATTTAGATTTCAATAATAGAGGAACATTCACTAGACCACACACATCAAATTGAATGTAATCGAGTATACCAGAAGATTTATGAGGATTGGAATAAAATGAAACACGATGATTTTTTCCATATATACAATGTTCACAAAATTCAAATTCCAAGTTACAATCATCAAGCCCCTCAACTAGGATTTTACTTTTCAAGGCTTTCAAACCTTTTTTACCAATGTGACTGAGCTTTTGATGCTAGAGCATAGTCTTCTCTGTTGGAAGTTTAACTTCCAAGGAGTTTGCCCCAATAGGAACATTTTATTTCTTCTCTTTACGAACAACATTTTGTGAATTTACAAAGAAACTATTACATTGAACTGCATGGTTGATTCATTCTTTCAACCAACAATTCATTTCATCTTCCATTTCAACTACGTCATGTATCAGTGAGACAATAGTTTGTGTCTCACTGATGCCAAACTGCTCATTTGACAATCACACACACTAGATTATTTTTTCGCTCAATCGATCAGACCTAGGTGACGTCTCTCTTACTAAACACCACCAGGCTCAAAAAACACCCCGGTGGAAGTTTCCAAAGCTCATTCGATAGTTCATGTTCCACCGATGAAGTTCCTGCTTGTGATGTCATTGGGGAGACTTACCCCAATCGATTTGATCAGGTAGACCAATACAGTTGGGACAATCATCCAAGGTCATACTTCAATAACTAGATGTGGACATTAAGGCTAGGATGAAGTCTTATTTCACACCAGTGAAGAACCATCAGTAGGAATCATGTCGATCATCACCCATCGATCAGACTACTACTGTCAGTTCGATCTTTCTAGGTCTTATTGAGGACCAAATTTAGCTCGACGAAGTACCATTGGAAAGACTCTCGTTGATCATCACATGTCAGTCAGACTCCTACCTTCACCGAGAGATGGAGGACTTTTACTGACCATTCAGGTTATACCGATGGATCCCATCAGTAAGACCGACCATTAGTCCAACCAACCTGATCATTTCAAACTTTCAAGACCTAGCTGCTTGTCGGCAATATAGTCTAGATATCTCACTGATTTTTATCTTTTAGGAGTTTCATGTTAGTAAGTTTGAGGAACATTTTCCAAGAGTCTGGACTTGGATCTCTACATTGTGGCTATACCACACCCATGTTGGTAGTTTGAGAGTGGTTGCATGGTGATGTAGACTTTTCATAGCTGACTCTTTTCTCTTTTGTCACAAGGCATGATATTGGCCCTGTAATACTTGGCCTCTCTAGCAACTCATGTGACCTATCTCATCATGTCCCCATTGGTGGTTCCCTTATCCACTCTGCAATCTATTAGATAATGCCATTGCCTCCTTTCCCACATATCTAACCACATCTCTCTCCGTTGTTAATGTGGTTACTTGTGCTTGTTCCTGAGCTAACAAAGCTTGCACCTACACTACCTGACCTTGTAGTGTCTGAACCTGTACCTATAAGGTAGCAATCTATGTCTACTGCTTCTGCGAGGGTAGTCCAATCTGCACATTCTATTGCATTATAGCCATAAAATACCTCCTATGCTGAGGCACCATGACATAAATAATAACAAATTATACTCTACCACCACCTCTACCACCACCTCTCTCATCACCACCCTCATCTCCATCTTCACTGCTCTCCATCTCCTCCTTTGTCATCTCCTCCTCTACCATCTCCCCCTTTTCCATCTCCCTCGCTACCATCTCCTCCTCCACCTACGACCATGTACAACTTCTCTCTCCTACTCATCTAATAATGGCACCACCTCATCTAGGTTGGATATTCATGGGAATGGACGTAGAAAAAATTACTGAGTATAGTCCTCAAACACTAGAGCATCAACGACCTCTAGATGGTAATCCCAAATGATCAGTTGTAATCCCTTATAATCCTCAACTATTGCATCATAAAATAGGGTGGGCCCCACTTTGAAGCATCCATCTATCACCATGCATAGTGAGCGACACCATGTGGCATACCCTATAATCTACCATACTATTGCATAACCCTCCTCAACATAAATCTCTCAATGAAAAATTGGCTCCTCCAAATTAGGTACATGGACTAGCATAAATATGACATCTCTATATTATGCTCTACCCATGACTCACATCCAATGTATGGCCATCATACAATAAACTCTAGATCATCCAACATCTGCATCCAATACTCCAATTTTCCAAGCCTACGGTAGACAACTAGACCTATGTATCCATGGACATACAGTCTCCCAATTGGCTGTTGTGTATCTACAATGGGAGGTGTGATGATAATATTCTCCCATGCCCATATTTGTATCAATGTCACTCTAGCTGACAGATTGCGTCCTCTAAGATAAAAAAACTTGGTGTAAATTATGGTATAAATGTGCTAAAGTACACATGCCCCAGCATATCTCATACCCTACATGATCATCTACTCCAAAATCTGACCCCATCTAACTAAAAGTCCCTTCGACTTATGGTTGGGACATAGGAAACAGCCAATGAAATTTGTAATCACAAAAGGCAGTGTCACATATGCATCCACCATCTCTCTCCAAGGAATCTCATAACCACATAACCGAACATCTGCAAACACTCAACACAAAGAATCAGTCCCTCCCTGCTTAGTATGATTTTACAGCACAAGCTCTCCAACCACGGGTATCCTCATAATATGGTACAATCGTCTAGGGTCACTGTCATCTTGCCGATAGGTAAGTGAAAGGTGTTATGCTCACTTTTCCATATCTCTGCTAAGGCTATGAGGAGACCCCTATTAATCCTAATCTAGGGCATATACAATAAAGAGGATAGACCACAACATGATATAACACCTATCTCAGGCAATTTCAGATGGGGTATCAAATCCAATGTCCGAGGAAAATGGTTGTGGATCTATAGATTCACTAAAGGCTCATATCATCAAAAAATATTGCAAATCAATAATCTTTTCAATCAATTAGCCTATTAATATAATCAGCTCTGGTGAGACTTTGATCAAATCTCATGAGCATCAAGCTATCAAAAAACCTCTCCTATCATGAGGTAATCAATCAATCTATCAATCAACCTCACCTATCATGGGGTTAATCAATCAATCTATCATTCAATATCGCCTATCATGATGTTTATCAATCGATCAAACTATAATTGATCCTCGCCTATCATGAGGTCAATTATCATAAATCAATCATTGAATTTCACCTATCATGAGATCAACACTCATCTAAATCTATCAAAATCATCAATCAAAATCACATCAAAGGCTGACGCAATCTAAGAACATCAAAATCAAGGAGTTTACTAAACAGACACATCATTTTGACTTGGATGCGCTAAAATAGTTTATCAAAGCTCTAAACAAGTCAATGTGTCATTTGAATAATTTAATGTGCTAGAATAGATAATCAATGCATAAAATATATCAATGTGCCATTTCAAGCATTCAATACACCAGGACAAATATTCAATGTGCCAAAAAGTCAATGCACTATTTTAACCTATCAATGTGCTAATCTAACCAATCAAAGCGCTATTTCAGTCAATGTGCTACAATCCCCTAGCAATACGCTAAAAATATAGTTGTACACACAAAACCAGTGAATGTGCTAAATAGTTATCTAATGCACTACATCAAGATGTCAAAGTGCTAAAACTAAAAATAAAAATTCAAATGAGAAAAAGAGTAGGAAAAACAAGTTGCACGAATTATGAGGAAGTTTATCGGGGTACGTATCAAAGGTCCATACACTGTCGGGTGGTTGTGACATCACACACGCTTGAATCGGTGTGTGTGGTAGGGAATCACCATTTTTCTCCAAATGCACAATTAGCTCAATCACTCTCAAACTTAAAATTGCATATGCACAAATTAAATTCAAAATCACATTTTTAACCTTTTAAAGGCTATTTAAGTGGGATTTTTTTATGGGATTGATTTATTTTATTTTTCAAAAGAGGGCTTAATTCATTATTTCATTAAGGGGGCAGTTTCAACATCATTTCTTGAGAGATAAATTGCTTTAATATCAAATCATCATCAATTCAACATAGAATCATAAATTTTTTTTGAAATTTTTCAAAAAAAACCTAAAAATTCAAAATTTCAATGATTTATCTCCCAATAGGGCATATATCTATTATCACTCAAAAATGAGCATATGGGGTATATCAATTTTTTTTTTTTAGTACTAATAGAAAAATTGATTCTTTGAAACAATATGTAAACACATTACTTCAAAGAGGGGTAAAATGTATACACCTAAAAATGGTTTGGATAAATGTGATTAATTAAATACAATTATTTGATTAATTAACCTTTAATTCTTTTATTTATAAATTAATAGAAATATTTATTTATATGGTTCACATTCTATTTTCTTCTATTAAATAAATAAATTCAATAGTTTGTTCTATTTAATTATCTAATTCTTCTATCTTAATTAAATAAACAAATTCAATAGTTTGTTTTATTTAATTATCTAATTCTTTCATCTTAATTAAATAAACAAAATCACATATTTTTTTAAAATATCATCTCCTTTTATTAAATAAACAAATTCAAATTATTTTATTTAATAATACATCTTCCTTCCAAAATTGAATAACTCAAATTTCTAATTGAGCACATGTCTATAACTTTTCTCTCAACAAAGTTGAAAGCTTCAAGTTGCATTCAATTTTACTTTATCTCTCCAATCAATTTTGAAAAAAACTTTAACAGTTGGAAATAGTTGGCTTCATGGATCCACAATTTCTTCCTAATCACTTGGCACAATGTTTTGTTGAGAGAAATAATTTCCCCTTCTTCCTCACCAATTTCTTCATCTTCTACCATTGATTTATCCAGATCAAATCTGAACCATTGCTTTCTGCCACATCATAATTTTCCTTTAAAAAAATATAAAAGCAACCTCTTTCTATAGGAAATAGATCCCAGTTTTATGCAATTTTACTCTCCAGGAATCATTTTAGAGCAGTTTAGCATACAACATTTGATTCATCAATAATTTAAAATCATATAGAAATCATATTAGCATTCATAATCATGATTTTCATATCATTTGCATCTTAATTTATAATAGTTTATCATATCATATCGTATCAATATCGAAATATCATTATCATAGCTTTTATTATCAATCATTTCATCATAATATATCATTTAGTTTACCATTCTCATTCTCTAGGTTTTCATTTTAACAATCATAGTCCACACAATCTAAGACCCACTTTGATTTAATAGATCCTTGGAGTTAGAGAGAAATGGAACGATTTTAGGGATTTTATTATCCTTCACATAGATTAAATCTATCATTTGAATTCTCTAATAGTGTTTCATTAAGGTGTTTTTTTATTATTCCACTTACACATATTTCCCACACACACTACTTAATAGAGTATCCAAATCATGGTACTCTTTGATGAAATCACTTTTGAGCAACTCTTGGTTGGCATTTTCCCTCTTGTCTTTCAACCAATGCTGGTTGATTGTTCTCTTGCATGCTAGAGGGTCTTGTTTCCACATGTTCTCGACAAATTCCTTCACCACCTCTTCAATTTTATCAAACTTAGGATGCGAAATGCTTTGCCAATGGACTTGGTAGATAGATCGACCAATACTCTCCTATCTTTGTTAACGGATTTCCTGTTGGAGTGGTAAGCCTCTTGACAAGCCATGATAAATTTTGAGGTAATTAATGCAGGAGGAAAGCCACCCACCTTGGAAAGACCACTTGCCTTGATCATTTGTGAATTTTTTGTGGTAGGGTTAACCATCACCCTTTTCCTAAACTCATCAATGTTCACATGTTCTAGAATTGTATTTGACACTAAGTCCCAAGTAGATGAGAGCTTGGAGGTACACTCCACTCTATGGAATTGATACTTCATTTGTTTTTTTCTTCTTTTCCTCTTGGTGTGCAAGAAGGCTTCTATCCTTTGTCAGCTTTCTCAACGGACCTCCCTGCTAGACCCCTAGCAAGCTCCATAAATCTTGGATGCAAAATATTTAGTAAGTGTATTTACATATAGATTCGGTAAAGTGTTAATCAAATCCTAAAAATCAAGCATCAGATCCAATAATACATCATCAAGAGATCATAAAATTTGTCATTATCAATCGGCTAGACCTCATTTTGGTCATTTGGGAAAATGCAAGTTTAGGGACGTGGGTTTCCCCTAGGTGGAAGCCATCATAACAAATTGGAAGCAGTACAACATAGGAGCTAAAAAGTTTCACATATGACCACCTGTATTGATATTTTTGTATTTTTTGTTGAAGGGGAAAATATTTGGTTAAATGATTAGGAACATGTAGAAATAGGTTACAAGGTACTTGGAATCATTAGATAATTCTCTCATGTCATTGTAGGTTTGGGGTATGTGAGCACCATGAGGTAGATTACCATTTGAATTTTGGTCATTATATAGCAATGTTCAAGGGATGAAGATCCAGATATGGAAGTCAGCATTGTGAAACTCGCGGGTTGTTTAGACATCTTGGAGTTTCATCATTTTTTGAACTACATTAATAAATTGTTATGTCACAGTTATATGTTTTTCATTAAGGAATGGCCTTGAAGGGGTGGCAGTCCACATAAGTGGACCCAAAAATGGACCTTAGACTTAAGCTATGCACCACAACATTTCAGAGTTTGATGGAAGGAAAACCCTACCATGGGGTCTGCCACATGGGGAGACATTGGCACTTGGTCGATTAATGAGTGACGATGGACTGAGGGCCACCCACATGCGGTCACACATAGAGATTTTCTCACATGATCTTGTGAGTTATCATTTTTCTTAGGAGGCTCCCAAAGATAGAGAAGGTAGTAAAGGGCATGAAGTTCGCACTACGAGAAGAAAAGGTGACTTCTCCATTACTCAAAGGCAGTCAAAGGACGACGAGCCTCACGCAATGACCCACAAGATCATTTGGAATTTGTGAATTTCACTAGGTTTCAGATTTGGTTCCTTTGCAGAGAGGATGCAAGAGAAGCCCACAACATAGAGCAGTATTAGGTTTTTTCTATTAAGAGATGGTGATGGGAGGTAACTGCCCACAAGGTGAAGTCTGCATGGGAATTCTCGTATAGGGTGCAGGACTTAACCATTTTTTCAATGATTTTCAAACACTACCAAGAATGGTGAGGGTGAGGGTGCAGGCCACAAGGGTTTGTCTGCCACATGATGAATTTTGAAAGGAGAGAAAGGTTCTACATAGAAATGGGGGGTGTTGTTTTATCTATTGTGCAAAGATTTTAATGTATGGGGAAAAATGCCTATGTGAGGTTAGTGGTTGCAGAGGATTTAATGAGGTCACTATAGGGTGGTTGCATTTAATTTATCCATTTTTTCAATTTTTTTAGAAACCCTAGCCATCGAAGAACAAAAAAAAGGGTTTAAACATGATCCTACCTTGAATGACACAACGATTTGAACAAAACTTGACTCAATTTCGCTAGAGGCCTTGTGTGGGTGAGAGCTCTTTTTTCTCTATCAAAATTTTGAAAACAAGGGGTGAAAATGACCGGATCCACCTCTATTTATACGAAAAATATTATTAATGGCACACATTCAATGCTCAATATAAAGGTAGGTTTGGTTGGTAGGGTCGTAGAAACCTGATTCAAGTTGGATGTAGACCAGGACACGAACGACAAAGGAAGGTGTGGAACCCACCATACAGGTGGACGTCGGGGTTTTGTCATTAATTTGTGATAGAGTGATAATAGTGGTCCGCAAAGGGGGACCCATAAATGTGGACTTGTGAGGCTTGGCAGATGCAACGAGAAAAGGCTAAGGGAAACCCATAGGTCCAAATCCATAAAGGAAAAAGACTTAGAAAATTTTGGGTGGGTGATTTTGGTCAGTTGAAACTTCATGAATTTAATGTATGTGACCAAGTTAAGCTCAAAATAGGGGCACACAAAATGAACCAAAGGAAAAAATGTCTTGGCGAGGACGAAAAAAAAGAGGGGGTCCTCGGTCCAAATTGAGCATGTGTTCTATAGGCACAACACACAAAAAATATCTATATGCACTAATTCTTGTAGTTTGGTAGTAGTCTATTCCTTTCCTTTAAAGGTACTCCTTGTTCTTTTTCCAAATTGACAACTCTCACAAAAATCATTGATAGGATTTTTGATTCTAGGTAAATGTCTCACTACATGCATTGAACTAATTCTTGCTAAATTATCAAAATTCATGTGACACATCCTTCGGTGCCATAACCTACTATCATTAATATAAGACACAAATAAATGACCATCAACACCCTTATGTTGATAGATGTTTCCATTTTTCCTCTTACAAACATCAATCATAATTTTGGAACTTTTTAGATCCCACATGCTTCATCCTTAAGCACAAGATTATATCATTTACTACATATTTTTCCAACTCTCAAAAGGTTATGTCTTAAGACCTTAACATGGTAAATATTTTTAGTGTTATTATTTCCATTAAAACATATTGAACCTATTCCACAAATCCTAGCTCTTGAATCATCTCCAAATTTAACTAATTTTCCATCATTCTTTCCAAGTTTAACAAACTTACTTGTGTCTCTAGTCATGTGATTAGAGAAGCGACTATCAACAACCTAGTAACTCTTATCTTCTTTAACATGAAAGGAAGATACCAAAGTACCTTCAACCTTGTCGTTCATCTCTAAAACAGTTTCCTTCACACAACTTACATGGTTAGCAAAACCGGTTTCATATTTTATAGCCAAAAACAAACATTCATTATCATCAAAATATCCATAATCAGATTCATCATTTGAAATTCTAGCATCTTCTCTCACATAGTAAGCTTTTTTAACCATCTTTCCTTCATTCTCCTTATTCTTACTATTTATAGCTCTTTTTTAACATCTAGAAGAATAATAACATATACCACCACAACTAAAAAAATTGAAAGCTAATTTACCTTTGTACTTACCAATGCCCTTTTTCATCTTTCTTGCAAAGTTAGATTCCAAATCATCAAGATATTTTGCATCTGAATCTTCAACCTTCTCTTATTTACCAGCCTTGAAAGTATTCTCAAATTTTATACCATTCTTCAATTTTCTCATTTCAAATGCAGTTAGAGTACCAATCAACTAATCTCTATAATAACTATTAAAATCAACAGTTTCGTCAACAACAAATACCTTTTCATTGTAACAATCTGAAAGAGACCTAATAAATTTATTCACTACTTTAAATTCTTTGACTATTGGGCCAATGCCTCTCATAGTGCTCACCAACTCATCAAATCTTTGTATGCAGGCTTTAATTGTTTCATCTTGAGACATTTGCATCATTTCAAACTATTCCTTCAGGTTTTTCAAATTTTCTTGTTTGATCTTCGAATATCCTTCATAAATGCTTTCTAGCTTATCCCAAACATCTTTAGTAGTATTCAAACTCATAACTTTAACTAATTCGGTATTTGAAATACTTTTCACAATATTAAATCTTGCCTTAGCATTGATCTTATGTTCCTTGATTTATGCACTTGTACTTGAACCATTCAGAGGTGGAGTATATGTATTTTGATAGGCCTTCTCAATCTCATATCCTTGAGCTGACAAATATCCTTTCATCTTTGTCTTCTAGAATGCATAATTTGAGCCATCAAATCTAGGATATTCCAAAGAAACCTTGTTCACCATCCCAGATCTACCTCAAGCGGTTAATATATTCTCCAAAGAACCTTGCTCTGATACCAAATTTTCAAATGAATAAGACAACTAAGAGGGGGGTGAATTAGTTGTAGTAAATTAAACCTTAAAAACCTTCAATAGTAATCAGATCCAAAAGCATTCATTAAACCCTTATTTTGTTAGAATGATTAAACAAAAAATTTACATAATAAAAACTAAAATCACAACACCATACACAAGAGAATACAAAATTTATGTAGAAAACCCAAGAGGGAAAAACCACAGTGAAGATTAGTTCACAATATAAGTAATAGCAAAACCAACACAATATGGCTCACTACTAGAATATGACATGTTGACCAAAAGGCTCATAGTGAAGGCTCACTACCACCAAAATAATACAAGAAGATAGAATAATAATGTTACACAAAGAAAAATTATCCATGCAAGAAGGAGTCCACCACAATTTCTCACACACTTTCATAGTCTCACATGAAAGATTTCAAATACCTTTATCTCACTACCTTCAGGAAACCTAACATGAAATTCACACTTCTCTACTCAAACTCACATCACTCGCATGAATCTCCCATTTATCTTGCTTCTCTTATTTCATCACTCATCCCACAACAACACCATACATATTTATATCAAGCTCTACCTCAAAAACCTTCTCCAATATCGATAATTAGTCATTAAACATACAAATTCAAAATAGGTCAGCACCTAAACATTCCCATGGTAGATAGAAATGAAAGGATACCTACATATCTCCATAATTAGGACCCTAATAGATCCTGACATGCTTAAATATTCTTCCATAAGCTTGTATGTAGTGTTAAACACAAGGTCAACCAACACTCATGAAAAACATCATAAACATTAAGTACATGCTTCCTCAAATCAATCCAAAACTTCTGGAGAACATAATTCACTTGAAAAAGATATAGAATAATCCACAAACTTCTTAAGATTCATTAAACACTTCATAAAACCTAGCATCATACAAACACTTCAACTCAGAACAACTAGTAACCCTTATTTGCATATTGATAAATGAAACTCACTTTGTACTACACCAAATCAAGTAAAAACTTAAATAGAGAAAGATACAAGAATTATAAGAAACTTCCAAAATCTTCACAACCTAAAGTCAAATATTAGAGAAACATGAAGCAAATATATTTCTCCCAAGCCATAGAAAAAACCACTGAACAACTAGTTCACACACTAGTGCAAATATCTCATAGTATACAATGATCCAAAAACCCAAATTTTGAATATAGAAACCTCTCACAACTTTGAATAACCTATAATATCTTCACATGCATATAATCAACACAAAAGAAACATGGAGCACAATACTCAAAATGAAAAAAATGAGTTTACAATGTCAATCTTTGGGGACATGAATTTCTTCATTGGGCTACAAATCAATCAATTTGGTAAAGGTGTATTCATCTCACAATCAAAGTATGTCAAGGAAATATTTAAAAAATTTTGAATGGAGGACTATAAATTAGTATGTAATGCCATGGTTATTGGTTGTAAGTTGAGAAAAAATAAAAAATCTCCTAAGATAGATCAGAGAAAATATAGATCAATGATTGGTGGATTACTATATCTAACTATTACTAGACTAGATATCATGTGTGAAATGTGTCTTGTGGAAAGTTTTGAAGAAGATCCTAGAGAATCACATGTGGTAGAAATCAAAAGGATATTAAGATACTTGAAAGGAAATTTGGACTTTGGTTTATGGTATCCTAAGGGATACATATTTCTCTTTGAGTGCTTATACAAATGTAGATTGGGTAGGTTGTACAAATGATATAATAAGTACAAGTGTATGTCATTTATTTCTT
Source organism: Sequoiadendron giganteum (assembly GCA_007115665.2). Classification (NCBI taxonomy): domain Eukaryota; kingdom Viridiplantae; phylum Streptophyta; class Pinopsida; order Cupressales; family Cupressaceae; genus Sequoiadendron; species Sequoiadendron giganteum. The sequence goes on from CM021108.1 coordinate 197,766,152, forward strand.
GGAATCAGATTGGTTTATTGGTTAAATAATAAATAGGATTAAATTACACTATCTATTGTAGAGGTATAATATATTACAACAGAATCTTGCTACACATAGGTGTTGCAAACGAAGCAAAAACTGAAGGATATTAGACTATCATATGATGAACCTATTTCTATATTATGTGATAAACAGGTACTATCAACATTTCAAAATATATGGTATTGAATTCAAGGAAAAATAATATCTCTATCTGGTGTCACATTCTAATAGAGAAAGTTGCTAAGAATAAATTGAAGTTGGAGTATGTGCATACAAAGGATCAAATAGAAAATATTTTTAGAAAGGATATTCCAAAAGATACATTTGAGTATCTTAGGTAGAAGCTAGGGGTTATTTCCTTTCCTTTCAACTAGATGCATGAGTTGGTGCATCTATCTAGGTGATAAATTCAATATATATTCTTTGTCATGTATTGATGAAGGCTACCTCCCAGGGGGAGTAGGTAGTGGTGTCTTTGGTCGGTGTAGTCAGGGGGGAATATCTTCTACCCCTAAGGGGGAGAGAGGAGTGGAGAAAACATTGTTTGCAGGTGTTACTATTTTCCATTGATGTCAAAGGGAGAGTAAGTGATTTTTGAAAAACACAGAGAGAGAAAAGAATCTTGAAGAATATAAGAAGGGGAGAAAGAAAGAAGTTTAAACTATAATAAATGTCCAATTAAGGGGAGTGCTACTTGATGTAGGGTTTATTTTGTTGTTGATGGTTTTTCAGAGCTAGTGTCCCCATTAATGAGAAAGAGAGAGATTGTTGGATATTGTTGCACTTTTTTCATTCATGTCGACCTACGCAAACCTCTGGTTTGGTTGTTATGAGAAAGTTATTTTCATGCTGAGCAAGTGTTGTTGATGCAGTGGGTTCACTTGGTTTCCAAGTGATTTTGAGAAAATTTGAATAGAGAGTATACAAGGTGATAATTTTGCGTTATGAATTATGCTCCAAATTTATTCATGGTTGAAGATGTGCTTGTGTGGTTTGGATGAGATGATCAAATTTTTTCAAAGGTGTTATATCTAGAGTTATAGGTTTTGGATTGTGTGATAGTGGAAGATGTGTGACAATGTGTTGCCTATGAACAGGGTTGTTTGGGAGAAATTGAATTGCTCTACATTTCTATGTGTTGAGTTTTATTTTGTTGTATATTTTTTAGCACTCTCATATTTATTGTATCCACCTTCTCCTAGAGTATTTAGTGTTTAATTATTCCGCAAGGTTGGTGATTGAGTTGTATGTTTGTGGTAGTGTGGCTAGTTGCATAAGATGATAATATTCCTAGTTTTGAGTGGTTGCAATAGTGTTTTTTTATATATGATGATGTTGTTATATTCCTATATGTTGTGTGTTGTTGTAATGTGGTCTGTAAGATTTTTTCAAACCTTGTTATGTGTGAAACTCGTTGTTTGATAGTGTTAGTGCAAGTTTGGCTAGCCTAGCATACTAGCTCTAGTTGCAAAGATGGTTTGTTATTTGTGGAACTGTGGTATAGTGTTTCAGTGTAGATTTGGGTCCTGATTAACCCTTGGTGTAGTCCACCTTCATTTCTTTCCACCATGAATTTTTTTGTTGTCAGTCTATTTTTTGGTTGCACATTTGAGGTGCATACATTTAACTAAGGCTAGCCTAGAGAAGTTGTTTGAGGTTGTAGTTGATATATGCAAGGTCAATTGTTGGATACATTTTTGGTGTGTTGTTGGTGAGAAAATATGTAAGTGTGATCAAGTTTTGTGATATGAGTGTGAGATTAAATTCCCAAGACTACTTGAAGCAATGAGAAGAAGGTGTCTACATTTTCAATGTACCTGAAGTTGTTGGAGGTAGTGAGCCGAAGGTTGTGGATGGTGTAGAGTTTTTGTGGTGGATCTTCCTCTTTCTCTTAGTGAACATCCTTCTAAAAATATTTTATTCTCTTCTAATCTAAATAGTGAGTCCTTTGGACAATGTGCCCTTGGTAGTGAGCCATTCTTTTCTTCTAGGAAATGATCCCTTCCGATAGTGAGACTTTTGTAATAAGTGTTGTTATTCATATATATGTGAGTGAATCCTCACCATGGTTTTTCCTTGATTAGGGTTTTCCACGTAAATATCATGTTCTATGGTTTATAGTTGTGAATGTATTTATGTTTCATTATTTTACATTCTTGTTGATGCATAATAAGTCCTTAAAGGTTAATGGGGGTTTGAATCTTCTAATATACAACTGATTCAACCCCCTCTCAATTTTAATGTGTGTCTAAAAGTGTCTGCATTTATATGTATTTAAAATTAGAGAGTATTTCAATTGTGATGTATTTTTTTAGTACATTTGGTATTGAAAATGTAACTTCCATTAGAGGATCTTGACAAAGCTTTAATTTTAGTTCATTTATTGGGGTGAATCGTTTATAAGTTGCATATGATTTTGAGTGGTATATTTATGAATAACTAAGTAGATGAAGTTGAAATTAATATATGTTGATGCTTTAAACAATGGATCACTTACAGTTTTTCATATTTCAATTGATATTTATTCTCAATTTACTTTAACTCTATAGTCCTTGAATAGGAGTCAATCTCTTGTAGGTATCTAGTCACCCACATCATGAACTAAAAACCATAAAACTATTTCATTTCTAGTTATAGTTTGTGAGTTCACAATTTCACTGCTTGCAAGGGGTATAAATTATTATTTTTAGTGAATTATGGAGCCTACCCCATATTCCACAAATATTTCCATGATGTATTATTAGATATAAAAGGGCTTTAAGATAGCTATTTTGTTCAGTCCAGTAACAAATTCATGGGACTAATCATATAGGTTGATTTTGGATCAGTTATTATCATTTTTTATCCTAAGTGTTTTCAATACCTATTTAGACATACCCTTAGGAACACCCTCATGAGTCTAAACTGAGATCAAAGTGTAGAAAATATATCCCACTATATTGAGTTATCTTAAGATCATTCATGGTTCTGTTTATAAAATATTTTACCCACATGATGATATCCTTAGCTTTGTGAGTATCATATGTTCTAAGAAGTAGAGAAATAATTTTGAGACCCAAGAAGACATACTCTTTAACATAGAAACAATAAGAAAATAGTACTTGAGATAGACCATGTGATAGAGAAAATAATAAAAAAGGAGACTAGTCCAAATACAAATATTCCAGTGATTAGTTTGAAGCAAATTTTTCTTTTGGTTTCCAAGACATTATTTCAGATACTCCTACACAATAACTAGGTAGGGAATTATTGGAACACAACAATCTATTGAGAGGGGGGTTGTATCAGTAGATCTTAAAATTTATCTCTTAAAACCTTTTGTAGAGACTAATTTATTTAACCCTTAATGTGCAAATATTAAACATGTGATACATAAATATAATCAAGCACAAAAGACATCACATAACACATGGTATACATGGAAAAACCAAGATGGGAAAAACCACGATGAGAAATGATGGTAAGATCTACTATCCTAATCTAGCCTCACAATCCAAATATTTGTTACAATGTTTTATGGATACAACCCAAGAAAACACCTACTCCATAATTTAGGAGCTATAAGTCCAAAGAGACACCAATCCCTTACTCTTAGCACCAACTCTGTACAAATGAGACTACAACAGTACGAGCTCAAATATGCATATAAATAGTTTTACATAAACTGAAGATGCATCAATACATATAATACATTGTTACACTTATTACAACTTACACTCTAATGTTGTAGCTACACTCTCAGATACACATTCCTTTGCTCTACACTCTCCTCTACTCTGGACTCTCTTCTCTATTACATTCTAAATTGTACATATCTTTGTTCAACACTTTATGCACTAACTAACTTCTCACTCATAGACTCATCACTTAGACAATACCTGATTGTATTCCTTCTTCACCAACCAAAAATTACTTCCTCAATATCCACTCCATCATCTAGATCAACTTTCTCATCATGTTAGGGCTTCCCTTATTGACTTCACTAGCGAGCTTCTAGTTCACCTTGAGCATTGAATCATTGTCTAGCTCATATGATAGAGTCTATCAGGTATCTTAATTATCACTCTAGCTCTGCATCAAGCCGCTTCCACATTATTATTTTTTGTAGAGTTTTCCCAAAATTTATTTCTATCAAACCCTAAAATTTGATACTATTCAATAGATTCTTCTAATTATTTGATCTAATCCGATCTCGATCACCTCTATAGTCTGTTCCATTGTATTGAAGATAAAATATCCATTTACATTGGTCACTGGGTGCAATTGGACAAATTAATTTCTTCCTTTGTGTTTGTTTCCAATCGAAACCCTATTCATAGTTGTTTGATATATTAATATTTGAATCTAGGTCATCATCTCTTTCTTTGTTCCACGATCCATTACCTCTCGTTCATCATCATATCTTTAAATAATTTCCATCAAATTCGTTACCTTTAATCATGTGTTGTCAATCTCCACTGACTGATGATCAGTGTTAGACCAATCACCAAACAATCAGCATTGTAGACCTCTTTATACACCACTTTCCATACAAAGTGTCCACCAGGACATGCATCCAAAGATCGCTATCCTATGAGCTTTGACAACAATCCCATACAAACCTTGCAGGGTTTTCGGGTCCTTTACATTTATCATTCACTTCATCGCAACATAAATCACAACAACGACATGAGTTGGTCTATCAATCAAATCTTCTTCTGCCACTTGTCATCACGCATCATCATTCACCATAATCATCTTCACTTCTTTCTTTTATATGTCATACCATCTTCATCTATGGTCAATATCTATCCCCCATGTATTAATCTCCATCATTCCCTACTGACCCACATGTTTTGATTGGGCCCCACTAAAATCTCAGTAGGACATGCAGGCACCATTCGATCATACCACCTTACCCATCACTATCGATCCTACGAAGACAAATATTTGGCTAGGACTTAAGAAATATGAAATCTATTGAATATTTGTTAGGCCAGTAAATATTGGGTAAAGGGTTTGGTACGCTTAATGAAATGAATGACATAAGTTATTACCTATGTGACCTACAAGTACCAATACATAGTCAATAATGAAACAAAACATTTTTGACATTGTGACTATAAAATCTTACACACATAGGGTTTAACTAATAAACCCTATAGACTAAGATCATGAAAAAATGAATGCATACATCTCCACTGACATCAAGACCTGCATAATACCTTACTAGAAAACTCTCAAGAAACCCAGTTTGAATCTACCATCTAATTTTCCATCAGATCTAATACTCTCATACTCATCCACTATCATTATGCCAAAAATATCCCTTGCATGATTTGCAATTTTGACATCAGTGACAACCATATGCCAACAATCTCCCCCTTTGGCATTCATGGAAAACTAAATTATCATACCAATTGGTTGGAATGGTCAGATACCAAATGAAAGTAATTAAGATCTGTAACTATTTGAGTTATGCACCAATTGGACACATAAAGCAATGCTCCCCCTTTGATGTGCTCATCCTGAGAATTTTTTCATGATATTCTCCCCCTTTCTCAGATACTTGAGTATTTTCATACTTTGTCCCCCTTTGACATCAATGGAAAAGGGTAAACTCCCCCTAACACATTACTCTCCCTTTGAAAGTAAATTCAAAGAGGAGATGGGAATCTATAATAATACAACCATTAAGTCATTAGAAATTTTTAAAACCACTTGATCTATCCAATTTGTTTCCAGGGATGAATGAAATATTATTGAAACTCCCCCTGAACATGTGTTCCATCAATAGAGACTAATGATATGATGTGGGTGAAATGACTCCAAATTTTTTCCTTAGGCATTCAAATTATTCCTTGGGAAGAGGCTTGGTGAAAATGTGAGTTGCATGTTCCCTGGTGGGAGCATATTCCATGTTGACTTCCTTATCTAAAACATTCTCTCTTATGGAGTGATACTTAATGTATATGTGCTTTTTTCTAGAGTGCATCACTGAATTCTTTGATATGTTTATGACACTTGAATTATCGTAAAGAATTTAAATGGGTTCTTTATTTTCTACCATAATGTCCTTGAGTGTTTTCTTCATCCAAAGAACTTGAGGACAACATGTTTCTATTTCCACATACTCTACCTCAGTAGTGGATAGAGTGACTGATTCTTGTTTCTTTCTCATCTAGGAAACTAACTTGCTTCCCAAGAAGAATTCCCCTCCACTAGTGCTTTTCCTATAATCCACACTTCCTACCCAATCAACATTTGTTTATGCAGTTAGAAAGAAATCCTTGATCTTTGGGTACCATAGCCCATAGTCAACAAAACTCTTGATGTATCTAAAAATTATTTTCACAACATTGACATGTGATTCTATAGGTGTATCTTGAAATCTTGCTACTAGACACACTTCTTGCATAATATCTAGCCTTGATGTAGTTAAATACAACAAGATTCCAATCATTGACCTATATACTATTTGATTTTCCTTAAGTGACTCATCCAATTTACTCAACTTGTAGCCAGTAATCATGGGGGTACTGAATGGTCTACTGTCTTCCATGCAAAATTTATTAAACATTTCCTTCACATACCTAGTTTGAGATATGAATATCCCATTACCAACTTGTATAATTTGCAAACAAAGGAAAAATGACAATTATCCTAGCATTGACATCTCAAATTTTTCTTGCATGTGTGTAGAAAATATTTTACAAAGTTTATTATTGCTACCACCAAAAATGATTTCATCAACATAAACAACAACTATAATCATGTCCTCACCATGAAATTTGAAATATAGGTTATTATCTACACATCCCTTTTTGAATCCTTGTTGCTACAAGTACAGGTCAAATCTTGAATACCATGCTCTAGGTTCTTGTTTTAGAGCATATAAGGCCTTTCTCAATCTACAAACATAATCATCATCCTTTGATAGTTGAAAACGTTATGGTTGTTAAATATAAACTTCCTCTTCTAGGTTTCCATTTCATAATGCAAACTTGAAATCCATTTGATACACTTTGAATCATTTGTAGACTAAGGATGCAAGGAACATTCTTATTGCTTCTAACCTTTCAACATGAGAAAATTCTTCCTCAAAATCAATTCCTTCAACTTGTGCATATACTTTGCACAAGTATCTTTCCTTGTTTCTTACAACTATTTCATCTTCATTTAGCTTGTTTCTAAACACCCATTTTGTGGCAATCACATTTTTTCATGGAGGCCTAGGTGCCAATTCCCATGTTTTATTTATTTTCAATCTGATTTAAGCCTTCTTCCATAGCTTCTATCCAATTGTCATCCTTGTTGCCTTCATAAAAATGTTTTGGTTCAATTTGTGATAGAAAAGAAATATTTACTTGTTCATTGCTCTTTGGAATTCTCCTTTTGGTCTAAACTCCTTCATTTTTATCCCCAATTATTTGATCTACTGGATTGTCCTTTTGAACATACTTTGCAAGGGCCTTCTAGACTTCTACTTCCTTAGGTTGTTCATCATTATTTGCTACATTGTCTTCATAGTCTGATGCATCATCAAAATTGTCCTAATCAAACTTGATATATTTTATACTTTCAACAATCTTCACATTGACACTTTCGAAAATATTTTCTATCCTTTTGTTATAACATTTTTAGGCTTTAGTTTAGGTGGAGTATCCTAAAAATATTCCTTCATCACTTTTTGATTCAAACTTACCCAAGTCTTCATATTCTCTTTTGATGTAGCACTTACTTCGAAATACTTTAAAGTATTTCACAAAAGTAGGTCTATCATATACCACAACTCATAGGAAGTAATATCAGTATGTACTCAAATTTTAACTCTATTTAGAATGTATACTATAGTGTGGATTGCTACTCTCCAAAATATATCAATTAATATGGCTTCTTTTAGCATCATTCTAGCCATGTGCTACACAACTCTATTCTTCCTCTCTACCACTCCATTTTTTTGTGGAGTTCTTGGTGTTGAATATTGTCTCTTAATTCCATATGCCTCACAGTAATCAACAAATTCACTAGATGTGAATTCTCCTCCTCTTTCCAACCTTCAATTTTTTTATCTTCCTTCCTATTTCCTTCTCACCCATATTTTTGAATAGTTTGAATCTCTCAAAAGATTTTCACTTATCCCTCAGAAATGAACTACCCATGTCATCCTTGTATAGTAATCTATTAGTAGCATAAATTATCTTTCTCCATTGAGTCCTCTTGTTCTTATGGTCCCACAAATTTTTTTGTGAACCAATTGTAAAAGTTTAGTGGTTGAGTATTCTTTTGTTGGAAAGCTAGTCTTTGTTTTCTTTTTTTGTTGGCACTCTTTGCATATAATGTTTGCAGGATTTGTTACCTTAGACATATGTCTGAAAAAACCTCTTGAACTCACTTTTACCAAGTTGTGAAAGTTTATATGGCCTAACATTTTGTGGCATAACCAACTTTCATCAGCTTTGTCCTTTTACTTCAGCAAGGTTGGAAAGATTGTAGTTGGTTATCACCCAACCTCACAGATCCTCCATTGCACTTTTTGATTTTGATGAATTTGCTCTTATCTCTAGTCATGTGTTTGGAGCAACCACTATCTATCACCCACAATTTTTTCTTTTTGGCATGTAGATTTTTTTGTGCAATCAATGATTGTGTGTAGCTTTCTCCTTTTCCTTTCCACACTTTGTTAGTTTTCCTTTCTATCTTTTCTACTACCTCATTCTTATTATCTGGTTCTTTGTTTTTCTTAGGAGGTAAGATCTTTTTCTCATTCTGAAAATTTGGTTTTGTAAATTATGTTGTATAATTTTTTTCTATGTGACCAAAGTTATTATAGTTATAGTAGACTATATTCATGTCAAGTAAAGGAGAAAATGAATTTCTACTTTCAAAATTTGCACTCCTTTTAGGAATTATTCTACACTCCATAGCCCTATGACCGAGATGATTACATGAATAACAATATTCATATAAATATGTGGAATACTTGGTTATGGAATTTAGTACTAGAGGAGGAGGTCTGGTGAGCATCCATATTCTTGAGTTTCTCAACTTAGTAAACCCATCAACATCACTCCTCTTGAAGCTTTCCTTGTTCTCTTGCTGAACACGATCTGATTAGTTATCCTTCTTGTCTACGACAAGATTCTTTTCATCCTTGGTTTTCTCCTTCTCTAAAAATTTCTCATTTCAATTATTTTCCTTAACAAATAGACTTTTCTTTTTCTTTAAACCTCTCATATAGCTTTGTAGAGGCATCAACAAAGGAAATTTTCCATTTCTCCAAACCTAAGCTTGATTTTTCTTTAGTTGTAAGCCTTTAAGAACTCAATAAATTTTCTATAATATTTGAGCCATTTTTCAACTTGATTCCTTTCTCTATCTATTCTTTTTCCTTTTCTATATCTCTTCTTAGAACAACAATCTCTTCCTCAAGCTTCATGCATATGTCTGCTTCAGTTTGGAGCTTGGACTTTATCACATCCTCTACTCTCTTGGCTTCTTCTAGCTTCATATTTAAATATACCACATTCTAGGTAGATTCTTCTAGTTCCTTGCTTATTTTATCTAACTCTTTATGTGCAAGTTTCTTCTGTTGCGTTTTCCCCCTTTATAACTTCTCAATCTCATCTTTGAGATCATCTATTTCATCTAAAAAATATATGAGTTCTCCTTCCAAATAAAACAATCCTTATTCTTCACCCTCTTCATGAAGATCTCTAGCCTTTTTATTCTTTTGTTCCCGAGAGTCTTTTTCCATAAAGAGAAACTCATAGTTTCTAGCAATAAAAGCATAATTTTGTTCATTGTTTGATCTATTATAGTCTAATACATGACTATCTTCTTGTATGCATAGAATTTTATTTTTCTTTTGAAAGTTACTTTTCTTAGACTAGTAAGGTTTCTTCATCTTATCCTCTACCTCTAGTTCAGAGTTTCCTTTCTAGTTGTAAGGACATTTAGCAAAAAAATGACCTACTTTACCACATTCAAAAAATTTGAAGGGAATCTTACCTTTATATTTACTAGATCCTCTTCTTAGTCTTCTAATGAAGTTTTCCTCTTCTTCATCAGTTTCATAATCCTTGATTGGAGTCGTTACTACCTTGTCCCTTATAGGAGACACATCCTTCTCCTTTTTGACAATCTTGAAAGAAAATTATTTCATGGATGGTTCTTCATCTCTCATCCTCATCTCATATGTTGTGAATATGTTGTGCAATTCATTTAGAGATAGTTTATCTATTTATCTACCTTCTTCTATGGTTGAGATCTTAGAATAATACTTGCATGTCATTGACCTAAGAAATTTTAGAAGAAACACATCATTTTTCATCTCTTCTCCATATCCTTTGATAGAGTTCACAATATCACTAACTCTCATAAGATAGTCTGCAATTTTTTCTTCCTCTATTATTCTTAGACCTTCAAATCTAGCTTTCAATATTTTTTAGTTTTTCCAAATTTTCCTTTTCATCTCTTTCATAAATTTTCTTCAATGTATCCTAGACATCTTGTGCATTCTTACAATACATAACTTTTTTGTGCATAGGCCTAGATAGACTGTTCATGATAGAGAACCATGCCTTTTCATTGTTCTCAAAGTTCCTTTTGGTTGCAACATCAGTAGGGGGTGTGGCAGGTGGTGTGTTTCCATTTCATCCACACATCAAAACCTAAGGACCCCAAATATCCTTTCATTAATGAGCTCCAATAGGCATAATTTGTTCCATCAAACTTAGCTAGCTTGGTTGAGGAGGTGCTTTATAATTGGCCATTTGTGTTCACAAATTCAAGGACCTACCCAAGCTAATTAAAATTCTCCTAGGGAACCTAGGGCTCTAATACCAACTATTAGAACACAACAATCTATTAAGAGGGGGGTGAATCAATAGATCTTGAAATTTAACTCTTAAAACTTTTATAGGCTACATTCTTTAACCCTTAATATACAAATATTAAACATGCGATACAAAATATAATCAAGCACACACCACATCACATAACACATTATATACATGGAAAAGCCAGGATGGGAAAAACCATGGTGACAAATGTTTCTAGGATCTACTATCCTAATCTAGCCTCACAATCCAAATCTTTGTTACATTTTTTTAGTGCTACAACCCAAGGAAGCACCTACCTCCCGATTTAGGAGTTATAACTCCAAAGAGACACCAATCCCTTACTCTAAGCACCAACTCAGTACAAATGAGGCTATAACCTCTCACAACATTACAAGCTCAAATATGCATATAAATGATTCTACATAAACTTGAGATGTATCAATACATACAATACATTTTTGCACTTACTACAACTTACATTGTGATGGAACTCTCAAATTTTGCAAATTTGAGATGCCCAATTCAAAATTTTGCCTCTGCACTTTCAGAAGTGCACCTGAAGAATCAGTCTGAGTAACCCACTTTGGAGGCTTGTAATTTAAATCCTGTTGATTGTCGTGTAAAACCCATTTGCAAACATACTCAATTGACCTATGTGAGCATGTGTGTCATTTTTCAGCTTCCCATGATAAGTTTTGATGGAATTTCAAAAAGTGAACCTGAAGAGTTTTGTCACTGTTCAGTTGTTTGCAAATTGTTTGTTCTACAAAGTTGCCTCCTGTTTGAGCTTGGTTTTTGCAACCAGTTGACTATCGTGTCTAAAGGAATGTTTTTCCATATTATCCATATCAAGATGATCTCGAGTGTCAATTTCCAGAGCCTCATGATTTGATTTGCTATTTTTAGCAAATTGAAACTGAATGCAATTTGTTCAATTTTGCACATGCATTACTAATAGCCTTTCTGAGAGGTCAAATTTGATCATTAATAAATTTTGATCAACGATGTTACAATCAAATTACTTTTTCACACATATTCAGGGTACTTAAATGAACTTTCATGTCTGATGGAAGCTCGCCAGGAGTTGATTTTCTATTTTTACAAATTGGCAGTTGAGTGAGTTTCAGTTGGTTCAGAACAACTGTTGTTTCAAAAAAGTGTAATTGGGAAACTTTGCCGATTAATATCCAGTTCCTCGTGAGTTGTTTCTCTGAGACATTTGTTGCACTGTATTCTCAAGTCAAGTGCCTATATGTCTACAATTTCTCATTGCTCCAGGAGGTCTTTTGACCAGTTTCCCAGATTGATTCTTGAGCCAACTTGGCCAGTTTTTCACTATTTTCAAAAGGGACAAAAAATAGTTTCTAATTGCGGCCCAGTTCATTTTTCAACTTCAAAAGTATTCAAGAAGTTGTGTTAGGACAATTTGAGTTGAAGCTTGTTTGAAAATGATTTTTTTTTAGTCAGGCCCACATATGGACCCGACATGCTTTACACACTCATGAGGTCGAAGTGTTTATTTTAGTCACAAATGCATTGGTGAAAAGAAAGATTAAAGCCATTATTCAGTTGGAAGTGGACATGTTTCAAGTGTTCATATTGATAAAGTGAAGGACATTGGTGACTGTTTTTTCCATGGCAAAAGTTGAACAAGGGCATCTTAAGACATTGCAATCAATGTAGTGACTCAATTCACGAGGATACCATTCAATATTCATTGTGTATTCTCTTGATGGAACAAGTACCACTACTAATAAATCCAAATTAATATGTGTGTGAAGCAAAAAACTCACAATCTAAAAGAACTTTAGCTGAATTGTAGGGTGTGGAACTATATACAAAGAATTGGGAGCATAGACAAAGATAAGTCCTCCAAAAACTTCCAAGCAAATGAAATGGAAGAGCATGCGAAATGTAGGGAAATATATGAGCAACAGTTATATTAAAATGGGGAGATAGACAAGGTGCACAAGGATTGATGAATCCTTATTCTACAAAGGTAATTGACATTCATCAAAGCACAAACATGGGTTGCAGCCAGGAGGTGAGGAGGTGCCTATAGTGATGGCTGAGGCAACATTCTAAAGGACCGAAATCAACAATAAGCATGCCTATGCATATACAAAATGGATTCATTGAAAATATTTTAAAAACCTTCATGCAAATGGAGGCCCGTGTGCTATTAGAAAGTGCATTGGCCAGAAGTGAAGACCCCCGCGCTAGAGATGAAAGGCAAAGCCACACCTGCAATAAAATATGAGAGAAGGCCCGTGCCTGGGGAGGTGAGAGTGACATGCGTACTGTTGAGAAGGAGAATGTGCTGGCCACAGGTAGTTTAAGGGTGCAACCACCAGAGGAAGGCCCATGCCATGTGAGGAGCATTGGCAAAGGCTATGTGCATCCATCAAGGAGCAAGGGTGTTGCCTACAACAGGACAAGGGATGAACATACATCAAAGCTTACGCCTGGAGAGGAATGAGGGAGTGCACTGGTTAAAGAGGAGCAGAGCCTATGCACCAACCAAATAGGGAGTTTCCATAGCCACGAGAGTTGCAAACACAAGAAAATGAAAATTAGGGTAATCTCGTAGGCCTCACTAGATTATTTGTAACGTTTGCAAAGGTTGTGCGAGGTTGGCGAGAATGATCCACATGGGTGTGGGCCCAATAAAAGTGAAAATATAGGAGAGATTATTTGCGTGTCATTTTATTTGATAAGGCTTGGTTTTCAATATGAAAATCAAAAATCCCAATGGTGAGTATTTGGAGGGTTTTTTATAAAATATTTGAAATTAAAGTGTTGCCCAAGAATAGAAACAATAAAGGTGGTCATGTGGCATAATCTCACGGACCTTGCAAAGGTAAATAAAGGTGAGCCAAAGACCCATGAGGTATGCAAGGTAAATAAAGGTGGTCCTGAGATTTTCTTCATTTTTTAATGTATGGGAAAGTATGCAGAGAGAAAATGGCTGAAGGGTATTTTAATTAACCTGATTTTAGAATTGAAAAGGGCATCTACATTTTCTTTTTGCTGGTGGTGAGATAATTTTGGGCTCGATGTGGTGATTATTTTAAATTCCTTACGATTTTAAATGGTGATTGTAGCATTGAGATGGTAATTTTATTTTACCAATAGGAGTGAATTAGATATCCATTTTATAAAAGTTCTCTTTGCTGGGAAGGATAATTTTCACGAGGAATTTTAAATGAATATTTTTAACGTGTAAGGTTAAATATTCCAAATTGAATATTTGAATATTGGTTGCACAGGAAGTGTGTTTTTCCTATGAAAGGTAAAACGTGACAATTTTAAAGAAGGCCTTTGTTAAATTTTATGAAGGTAAAAGTCTTTAAATGGTTGGAGTAAACAAAAAAGTGAGTTTATTATAAACTTTAAAATATTGTCTTGCGGAGAGTAGACTGTTTCAACTATGAAGTTAAAAATTTTCACTTGTAAAGTGGAATATTAAAAATCCTTCATCAAAAAGGTGCATGTGAAGTGGCACAGGGAATGGTTTATAAAGTGAATGAATACTCACTGTCTTGAAGATTATTGAAAGTGAATAAAATAAAGTGTATCCCAAACAATTAAAATTCAAAGTGGGGAAATATTTCAAAGTGCAACATTTGAAATTAAAAGAGAGCTGAAATAGATGTGCACAGGTAAGAGGTTTTTAGAACAGCTGGATAAAATGATGAGAATCTCCACATGGGCTGATTTTTTGTTACTAGGCAATGATGAGAAAATGTTGTTTTTGAGGGAATATGTTTGTTGCTGCAAAGGAAGAATGAAGAGATATTCTTTTCAGTTTGATCAACAGTGAATGGAGCTACCATATGGCATCTCCAGATCATTTCTAGGGTTGTTCGTGTTTGCTTCTATTTTCTATATTTTCTTTTCTCTTCTCAATTGTAAGGGTTCTGCTTTCTGAAATCTCTGCAAGTCAGGCATAAGTTATGGGTAGATTGTAAAGCTAGGGGGAAATATGACTGTTAGTCATTTTTAATTTGAAAGTGTGTTTTCTAAATTGTTCTGTTATGTTTATTTTGTTGATAATTGTCTCCATGGCTGAACTGTAATGTTATTTGGGATTCAATAATAAAATTGTATGAATTTGTTCATGCACATTTTTTGCATTTGAGTTACATTTGTTGTTGCCTTCTATTCTATGAATGGTGTAATTTCTTTAATAATGCACAAGCTACTTTTATTATTGCCTATTTTTCAGGGATAGTGTAATTGCTTTGACAAATGTGACAGGAATGTTATGTTTCAGGTAGATTTATAAGAAGAGTTATCAGAGAAAGCTTCAGTGGTCTGGTTGTCATAATTTGACAATATTTGCAAGACCTTCAAAGCATGTTCAACACTGAAAGATGAATTCTAGTTATGTGACTCCATAGCCCATTTTTATGGCACTAGTCCATTATCATGTTTCTGTTGTTTTCAATTTGGTCCCAACTCTTTAAATCAAAAAAGAATTTCCAATATATTTTTTTGAGTTGTGTTTGCCATGTTCTCCATGCTGATTAGTGAAATTCATTCAATATCTTGCCAATGTTGAGTGATATTTTAATTTTTTTAGCAAGTCTACGACAGGTGTTGATGCTTCACTATCCTTGTAAAATTCTTCCTCATGATTCATTCTTAATATGCTTTCACATGATGTTTCTGATTCACAACTTTTGTAGAAGCCTTCTTCATGACCCATTTTTGACATGTCTCTAGATTTCTCTATATTTTGACCATGTGTATAAATGTTAAGAGTAAGAGACTCTTGTTCGTTGGTAAGAGTATGAGACTCTTGTTTTGAATGACGATCATCTATGTGTCCATCCAAAGAAAGAATATTATGGGTAGATGGAGGAGTATGTGCTATATGGATATGATCATCATTTTCAATATCTTTTATAGATAGCAAAGTGCCCATTAGATTATTGAAGTATCTCAGAGATACGAATCCTTGATCTTGACTAATTCTGGAATTACTTTCGACATGTTTTGGATCAAGTTCTTGACATGGGCCAATTTTAAAGGGTTTTTAGACATCATCATAAGGCATGGGAAGTGGCTCAATATCCTCTTGATCTTTCAACGGACTTGGATCAAATGGTGAGTTGAGGATTCTTTCATTGTTCACAATTGTGAGATCAAAGGATGTCAATATGCCTTGGGAGGGACCATTGCTAGACCTTGGTAATAGCTATTGATCATGCCTTGAAATATGTTCTTGAGATATGTCCTCTAACTGATTAGGCATTGTAGAGACATTTTCAATACAATCATTGGTTAATGGATCATGGACTATGTCAATAGGGTCAAATATCGTCAAAACTCCTTGAAATAGATCTTTGTAGGAGGGGTCTTGATCATAACTAAAAAATGGCTCTTGATGAATGTAGATTTGATCACTAGATGGGGTAGACATATCTTCACAGTGCTCATTGATCGATTGATTTTGATCATTGTCTTCAATAGTTATGGTGGAGAAATTGTCAATGTTTTCAACCATATAAGCAACTGATGTTGGCATTTCTTAAAGAGGTGTGATGAGCCCTTGACATGAGGATGATGGGATACTTTGATCTTGACATGGAAAAGAATCATTAGATGAAGGAGATGGAGTAGCTTGATCACTAGATAGAAGGGAAGCTTTGGATAGGATGGAAGAATTGTCATGCTCCTGGGATGGGATTGATTCATGAGAGGGTATGAATTCATAAGATGGGGTGGAGGGAGGAATTGGAAGAATATTTTGTTCTTGAGAGGGAAGAGGATTATCATGTGTGAATAATGAAAGGAGTAGATCATCATATGATTCTTAAGATATGGGATCTTTCTCAAATATTGGAATGGTTTGTAGAATTTTGGTATCATGGGATGGAGTGTAGAAAATTTTTTGATCGAGATGTGTAGATTGAAATGAATCATTTGATTTAGAGGATATGATAGAAGAAAGTGATTGAATAGGATCATTGAATTGGGTGGAAGAACCATGAGGTTCATTTTGAATTATGGGGGATGAAGATAAATGCATGGCATGACAGAATTGGTCAATGTTATTCGATGGCTTAGATTTGGGCTTCCCCTTTAACCTTTGCAAAAATTCAGAAACATTAAATTTGGATGATGTTGTTTTTGGAGGAGAAGAGATTACATTCATATTTCAATCAAAGGAATTTTTAGTTGTTCCCCCTTTTATTTCCTTGATTTTCCTTTGGAGTGCTCTTAATTGTTGGGTAAGAGTACTAAGATCGTTTAAGGGAGTTTCCTTCCTTTCAGGATTCTCTTTAATTTTCTCCATATTGTAGTCAAAGGGAAATTTGGCACCTTGGTTTGCCAATAAAAGAAAGTATCCTTCTTTAATTTGCTCTAAGATCTTTTCCATAGTTAAGAGAAATTGTGGATCTTGTTCAGCTACTTGAAGCATTTCTTTTGTTATCTCTTGATTTGAACTATTTCCATAAAGCCTATGAACAAGATTTTCTTCCCTATCACCCATGTTTTAAAGTGGATCTCTTCTCTTGTCTTCTTTGTTTTCAGGACTTTTTGGAAATAGGCATATGCTTACACCATATTTTAACTAACTTTGATCACAAAATGAGATAGTGCAATTTGTGGGATATCTTAGTTAGAATAAAATGAAAATTCTATGACTAAAGAAATTTCAAATTTTTAGCTCGTGATTCTCTGGTTGAAAGGATGATGATCCTATTGTGGGAATTAAACTAGAAATCATAAATAAAGGTGATGTTACACTTTGTGATGTTTTGATCATAGTTTGTTAAAATGAGGATTTTGCAAATGCCTAATGTTTCCAAGTTTTGCTCTATTTCCAATCCCTTAACATAAATTTCATGGTTTGATTTGCCAAATTCTTGTTTTTTCTAGATGATCTTATCTGAATTAATGTTTTGAAAACACAGCATGCAATAGGAAGACAATTTTTTTTAAAGACATAGAATCTAAAACATTGAGTGTATATTCTTTAGATTTTCAGAGGTTTTGAATAAGATAAGCATTCCAAGCAGACTCACTCTTAGTTCTCAAATAGGTCATCATAGAAATCATAGCCCATAGCTTGAAATCGTATCGACTCACATAACCATGTCACCCCCTAGAGGGTGCTTGTGTTTTTGTATTTTCTAGGTGGGTACTCAAGGTGACGGAAGTGGATACCGAATCCCCCGAGAAAACAATCTGTTGCGACTATATGGTGAGTGTCTTGGGGGTAGATTCTTCCCTCCCCTTGCACTATGATTAAATTGATGTTTGGTTACTGACTTAGTTGGATTTCTACACTATGGTTCATAGTCAAGGTTTTCGTTCAACGTGGTAATAGATATACTCCCTTAGGAGACCTCCCAACCTTTAGAACAAAGGTTTTGGGGATGGTTATCTTTGCACACTGCCGTCAAATTGTGGACTTTCCCCAAATTCGCTTTTGATTATAGTGGGTTGGAAAACCTAGCTTTGGTTGTTCCCACTTAGGTCGTTCCTATAGGGTGAGTACTTTTTCCCACTATGGCAGGCCCTCTAAAGGATGTAAGAAAGCATAAACATTGCATGAAAATGAAAAGGCAGTTTGGTATTTTTATCACCTAGTTAAGGGGAGAGCATAGACCTATTGCCACAGAAAAAGAAAACAATATTCTTTTTATAGCACAAAATGACAATCATCTAAACTAAGTGAAGATATTAATTCACAATAGGCATGGAGTTCATTTTAACTGCAAAATCGCATGTGGTGACTATCCTAGGATTGATAAATTCTAGATTTTAAATTTATATCCTAGGATTGCTTTATTTTATTCCCCATACATTAATAAAACCACTGGCCATGGTCACGTCAGATCCAGACAACAATTTAAGAATGAGATTATAATTTCTCCCAAAGTGTTTAAAAATAGTCGTTACAATCATGTGATAATGCTTTTTCTTTCATTTTCATGCTCCATGGTCCTTTAAAATCTGCAATACAAGCTCTAAATGTTAGATGGAATCAAGAAACAAGAAGATATGAGGGTTAGATAAATGATTAAGCATAACAACCCTAAAATTTAGACCAAGTTTCATTGTGGTTTGACATTAAGTGAGAATTTTAAAATTTTAAATCTATCAAAGTGATAAAAACCTACACCATTAGATAGCTTATGAAATTCTACCCCATTTCAAAAAACAAATCTCTAAAAAAGACCAAAATATGACCAAGATATGGCCATTTTAAGATCGACTATTAAAAAAAAAAGACATCATATGTGCTAAAACAGTCCATAGATGCGCCAAAACAGTCCCTGGAGGTCTCCTGAGGGAGTTTATCTGTTGTTGTGCCAAACAAAAACCTTGACTATGAACCATAGTGTAGAAAGCTAGCTAAGTCAGTAACCAAACATCATTTTAATCACAATGGAAGGGGAAGGAAGAATCTACCCCCAAGACACTCACCATATAGTCACCATGGATTGTTTGCTTAGCGGATTCGGTATCCACTTCCCTCACCTTGAGTACTCACCTGGAAAAGACAAAAACATGGGCACCCTCTAGGGGGTGACATGGTTGTGTGAGTCGACGCAATTTCAAGTTATGGGCTATGATGACCTATTTGACAACTAAGAGTGAGTTTGCTTAGAATGCTTATTTTGTTCAAAACCTGTGACAATATCAAGAACATACACTCAATGTTTTACATTCTATGTCTTTAAAAATAATTGTCTTCCTATTAGATGTGCTTTCAAAACATTAATCCAAATAAGATCATCTAAAAAAAAAAAAAATTGGCAAATCAAACCGTGAAATTTATGTTAAGGGATTGGAAATAGAGAAAAACTTGGAAACGTTAGGCTTTTGCAAAATCCTTATTTTCACAAACTATGATCAAAACATCACAAAGTGCAACATCACCTTTATTTCTGATTTCTAGTTTAATTCCCACAACAGGATCATCATCCTTCCAACCAGGGAATCACGAGCTAAAAATTTGAAATTTCTTTTGTCATAGAATTCTCATTCTATTCTGACTAAGATATCCCACAAATTGCACTATCTCATTTTGTGATCAAAGTTAGTTGAAATTTGGTGTAAGCATATGCCTATTTCCAAAAAAGTCTTGAAAACAATGAAGACAAAAGAAGCGATCCACTTTAAAACATGGGTGATAGGGAAGAAAATCTTGTTCATAGGCTTTATGGAAATAGTTCAAATCAAGAGATAACAGAAGAAATGCTTCAAGAAGTTGAACAAGATCCACAGTTTCTCTTAACTATGGAAAAGATCTTAGAGAAAAATAAGGAAGGATACTTTCTTTTATTGGCAAACCAAGGTGCCAAATTTCCCTCTGACTACAATATGGAGAAAATTAAAGAGAATAATGAAAAGAAGGAAACTCCCTTAAATGATCCTAGTACTCTTACTCAACAAGTAAGAGCACTCCAAAGGCAAATCAAGGAAATAAAAAGGGGCACAACTAAAAATTCCTTTGCTAGAAATATGAATGTAACCTCTTCTCCTCCAAAAACAACATCATCCAAATTTAATGTTTCTAAATTTTTGCAAAGGTTAAAGGGGAAGCCCAAATCTAAGCCATCAAATAACATTGACCAGTCTTGTCATGCCATGCATTTATCTTCATCCCCCATAATTCAAAATGAACCTCATGGTTCTTCCACCCAATTTAATGATCCTATTCAATCACTTTCTTCTATCATATCCTCTACATCCAATGATTCATAACAATCTACACATCTCGATCAAAAAATTTTCTCCACTCCATCCCATGATACCAAAAGTCTACAAACCCTTCCAATCTTTGGTCAAGATCCCATATCTCAAGAATCATCTGATGATCCCCTCCTTTCATTATTAACCCATGATAATCCTCTTCCATCTAAAGAACAAAATATTCTTCTAATTCCTCCCTCCACCCCATCTTATGAATCAATACCATCTCATGAATCAATCACATCCCAGGAGCATGACAATTCTTCCATCCTATCCAAAGATTCCCTTCCATCTAATGATCAAGCTACTCCATATCCTTCATCTAATGATTCTTTTCCAAGTCAAGATCCAAGTATCCCATCATCCTCATGTCAAGGGCTCATCACACCTCTTCAAGAAATGCCAACATCATTTGATGATATGGTTGAAAAAATTGAAAATTTCTCCACCATAACTATTGAAGACAATGATCAAAATCAATCCATCAATGAGCACTATAAAGATATGTCTACCCCATCTAGTGATCAAATCTGCATTCATCAGGAGCCATTTTTTAGTTATGATCAAGACCCCTCCTACAAAGATCTATTTCAAGGAGTGTTGATGATATTTGATCCTATTGACATAATCCATGATCCATTAACCAATGATTGTATTGAAAATGTCTCTAAAATGCCTAATAAGTTAGAGGACATATCTCAAGAACATATTTCAAAGCATGATCAATAACTATCACCAAGGTCTAGCAATGGTCCCTCCCAAGGCATATTGACATCCTTCGATCTCACAATTGTGAACAGTGAAAGAATCCTCAACTCACCATTTGATCCAAGTCCACTCAAAGATCAAGAGGATATTGAGCCACTTCCGACACCTTATGATGATGTCCAAAAACCCTTTGAAAGAAATCCATCCTTTGAAATTGACCCATGTCAAGAACTTGATCCAAAACATGTCGAAAGTAATTCCAGAATTAGTCAAGATCAAGGATTCATATCTTTGAGATACTACAATAATCTAATGGGCACTCTCCTATCTGTACAAGATATTGCAAATGATGATCATATCCATATAGCACATACTCCTCCATCTACCCATAATATGATTTCTTTGGATGGACACATAGATGATCATCATTCAAAACAAGAGTCTCATACTCTTACCAAGGAACAAGATTCTCTTACTCTTAACATTTATACACATGGTCAAAATATAGAGAAATCTAGAGACATGTCAAAAATGGGTCATGAAGAAGGCTTCTACAAAAGTTGTGAATCAAAAACATCATGTGAAAGCATATTAAGAATGAATCATGAGGAAGACTTTTACAAGGATAGTGAAACATCAACATCTTGAAGACTTTATTTACTGAAAGTGAATAAAATAAAGTTCATCGAAGACTTTTACGCATTGCTTCAAAGAATTTTACCCCAAAATTTTTAGAAATTACCAATGCTATATGCCCCCTCGGGTGATGAATCAGATAAAGATGATTTTTGGAATTTTTTACTGATTTTCTATCTGATTCATCAACCGATAAAGATGATTTGATGAAAACCCCTATTGAAAGATTGATATGAAGATGAAGAACTTTGATTTTTCCCTGATTAATGATGCTTTTTTATTGATTCAACATGTGATAGTGAATTTGTGATGATTGATTGATGATAATTGATAAGAATGATATGATAGATTGATTGGGATTATGCAAATCAGATGTGATGGATATGATAATGATCATACACAAACTAATATGGATGCAATCTATCTAATATGCAAACTAAAATGCAAAGTTGTCATTTTGTGAGTTGCTTTATGCTTTACATTTCATCATTTAACCTTTTGATATGTTGGAAGTTAGTACAAGCATCAAAGGGTATGTTAGCACCAATGATGACCTGAGTACTGCTTTCATGATTTTTGATATAGCAAGTTAATACAAGCATCGAGGTATAATTGAACCAAGATGACCTGAGTATTGCTTGCATAAACAGACAAAAGTTGACCATTTTCCTATGCAAATTCTGAAATGTCATCAATGATACATTGTAGAGCATGTCCCATGAAAAATTTGCACAATACTAATGATTAGCTTACAGACAAAAAGCACGAAAAAATCATATTTCTTCCTTGTGATTCTAGTTCAATACATCATTGAACCATTGCAAAGATATGATGTCATCAAATACCAAAACAAAAATTTGCAACTTATGCTTTTAATTTTTTCATTCATTTTATTTAGATTAAGATCATCCACTTTATTTTTGTCAAACAGTTGTATAGACTCTGTTTGATTGGACAAGGTTTTATTGCTCTATCATTCCGATTTTAGACACATGTTGTCGACTACCTACTAGAAAAGCTCCAAGAAGCGAATTGCATGATGATATCAATGCTCTATTTTGAGATTTTGTTGAAAACCAAGCTAAGGTTGATTGATCAGATTGATGGATTGATAGTTTGAATAAGTGTGTTGAGCCAAACAAAGATGATAATGAACTTGTAAACCCAAGGAATTTGTGTTATCCTAGAGTAAACTCATTCACAAGATGGTATTTTGACTAAGTGTGTTAAGTCAAACAAGGTGATAATTGATTGGATTCGATTGATCAAGATTGATGAAGCTTGATTTGGAACAAAATTATTTTGATGATTTGATGTGAAACTGACATGCAAATTAGATGTGACTGATATGAATTGTTCAAATTGATGTTCGACGAAAGATAAAGCTTGATAAGGAGTGCCTTTCTGTGAAAATATGCCATGGGCTAGTGATTTGGATCTTTTAGCTCACAAATGCTTGACCAATTTGATTTTATGTCTTCCAATGTTCAGATCATCACATAAGTTGGAGGATATATATTGAGATTCATTTCTGAAGCAAGATGTAAACATCTACCCCTAGTGTCTAGCAATTTTTGAATGACCATGGGTGGATTCTTGAATAGGTGTATGGATAGATACTATAAGCATGCAAAGGATGCCAAGGATTATCCTGTGACAAGATAAGGTGTTCGAATAGAGGAATGCTCATTCGGATAATGCTTCAAGGATCAGATAACATTTGGATTGGACAAGATCAATGAAAATGACCCATGTCAACATGTTTACCATAAACAAGTGTAAAGTGTTTACCAAACTTTTTCGAGATCAAGATTATGTAAATAGATGGTAATGGGCTAGATAAACGGTTCATGGATGAACGGATGATATGGCTGAAATGTTGGCTTTATTATGGATGCGATAAGATGCTTTCTCCTGAATTAGCCCAAGTAGATGTTCAATTCTACATGTGATGCCTATTTTCCAGGTTTTCATCATGGTACTTGTCCAAAGCGCCATTGAAATGGTTTTCGCTAGAGGATGATTTTTCTCTTTACTGTTTCCAATCCTTTTTTTTTTTTTTTAATATATATATTTTTGATTTTTTTGTACTTTCTGAGAGATTTTAAGTTGATGTCGAACCACCTGGTTGTGTTTATTTTGATGCTTTTGTCATAATGTGTCATCGATATCATACTTGAAGAAGTTGCTTTGCCAAGATACATGCACTTGAATGCAACTTTTGAGATCCCTAATCTGCTTTGTTGATACTAGAGTTAACTTCATCTTTGTGTGCACATCGCGATAGAGTGTCTTTTGAATCCTTATGATGAACGATTGTTGCCAACACATGGTCAATGAAAGAATTGGATATCATGTGTGGAGGCATGGATGGAGTGCATTTAGGAATAAAAGGTGGATTAGTTGAAAGTTTGGAACCTTTGACCCTCCAAACTTGGGAAGATGAGTAGTGATGAGTGGATATGGAAGTGTGCATGGAATTAGGACCAACTGCTTGATACACTTTGTATGTTGCTTGAGAATCTTGCTTTTTCCTTTGTGGACATCTTTGATGGATACTTTCACCTTTTTTATTTTTCCCCGTAGTTTCTTTGACTGATGGAGTTTGATAGGGATAATCTTTCTTTGTATTTTTTGGTATCCAAGTGTATTTGGTTTGCCTGATATGATTCTTAGCTTCTTTTGCTTTGATAATGTTCTTCATGCTTTGATTCAAGTCTTTCTTTTGACGTTGGTCCCAATTTGTGGATGGGGTGATGGGTGGATGAAGATTAATGATGTGGCTGGTTGTAGTATTGGCATTGGTTTCATAATAAAGATTCTTCATGCCCACTATGTTGACATTTGCTTGAGATGAAGTTGCCCCCAATTTTATGGAAGTATTACTGATATGTTGAGATCCTTGATTTTCAAATAACCAAGGCCTTGATGCTTAGGATTTCCAATAATCTACACTGGTTCTAGGATACCTTGTTCATATAGGTCTAATCCTCTGCCTTGATAATTCATCTGCTGAAAAAAACTATTTGCAATAGGATATGATTTACCTTGGAAACAACGTGCTAATCCTTCTCTACTCTGCGGTGGATCTTCAAAAGTGACAACTTCCTTATTGATAAGACAATTTTACCCTACAAAGGTGAGTGATCCAAGTTTATCAGTGATAGGATCTTCCATAAGTGGGATGAATGCCTGATTGGTATGTTCATCTTGATCTTGTGAGATATTGGATTGTAATGCTCCTTCAAGAGCTGTTGATGCTTCACTATACTTGTAAAAGTCTTACTCATGATTCATTCTTAATATGCTTTCAAATGATGTTTTTGATTTACAACTTTTGTAGAAGCCTTCTTCATGACCCATTTCTGACATGTCTCTAGATTTCTCTATATTTTGACCATGTGTATAAATGTTAAGAGTAAGAGACTCTTGTTCCTTGGTAAGAGTATGAGACTCTTGTTTTGAATGAGGATCATCTATGTGTCCATCCAAAGAAATCATATTATGGGTAGATGGAGGAGTATGTGCTCTATGGATATGATCATCATTTGCAATATCTTGTATAGATAGGAGAGTGCCCATTAGATTATTATAGTATCTCAAAAATACGAATCCTTGATCTTGACTAATTCTGGAATTACTTTCGACATGTTTTGGATCAAGTTCTTGACATGCATCTATTTCAAAGGATGGATTTCTTTCAAAGGGTTTTTGGACATTGTCATAAGGCATGGGAAGTGGGTCAATATCCTCTTGATCTTTGAGTGGACTTGGATAAAATGGTGAGTTGAGGATTCTTTCACTGTTCAAAATTGTGAGATCGAAGGATGTCAATATGCCTTGGGAGGGACCATTGCTAGAACTTGGTGATATCTATTGATCATGCTTTGAAATATGTTCTTGAGATATGTCCTCTAACTTATTAGGCATTGTAGAGAAATTTTCAATACGATCATTGGTTAATGGATCATGGATTATGTCAATAGGATCAAATATCATCAACACTCCTTGAAATAGATCTTTTTAGGAAGGGTCTTGATCAAAACTAAAAAATGGCTCTTGATGAATGTTGATTTGATCAGTAGATGGGGTGGACATATCTTCACAGTGCTCATTGATGGATTGATTTTGATCCATTGTCTTCAATAGTTATGGTGGAGAAATTGTCAATGTTTTCAACCGTATGATCACATCATGTTGGCATTTATTGAAGAGGTGTGATGAGGCCTTGACATGAGGATGATGGGATAATTTTATCTTGACTTGGAAAAGAATCATTAGATGAAGGAGATGGAGTATCTTGATCATTACATGGAAGGGAAGCTTTGGATAGGATGGAAGAATTGTCATGCTCCTAGGATGTGATTGATTCATAAGATGGGGTGGAGGGAGGACTTGGAAGAATATTTTGTTCTTTAGATGGAAGAGGATTATCATGGGTGATTAATGAAAGGAGGGGATCATGATATGATTCTTGAGATATGGGATCTTGATCAAAGATTGGAAGGGTTTGTAGAATTTTGGTATCATGGGATGGAGTGGAGATAATTTTTTGAGCAAGATGTGTAGATTGAAATGAATCATTGGATGTAGAGGATATGATAGAAGAAAGTGATTGAATAGGATCATTGATTTGGGTGGATGAACCATGAGGTTCATTTTGAATTATGGGGGATGAAGATAAATGCATGGCATGACAGGATTGGTCAATGTTATTTGATGGCTTAGATTTGGGCTTCCCCTTTAACTTTTGCAAAAATTCAGAAACATTAAATTTGGATGATGTTGTTTTTGGAGGAGAAGAGGTTACATTCATATTTTTGTCAAAGGAATTTTGAGTTGTGCCCCCTTTTATTTCCTTGATTTTCCTTTGGAGTGCTCTTACTTGTTGGGTAAGAGTACTAAGATCGTTTAAGGGAGTTTCCTTCTTTTCAAGATTCTCTTTAATTTTCTCCATATTGTAGTTAGAGGGCAATTTGGCACCTTGGTTTTCCAATAAAAGGAAGTATCCTTATTTATTTTTCTCTAAGATCTTTTCCATAGTTAAGAGAAACTGTGGATCTTGTTCAGCTTCTTGAAGCATTTCTTTTGTTATCTCTTGATTTGAACTATTTCCATAAAGCCTATGAACAAGATTTTCTTCCCTATCACCCATGTTTTAAAGTGGATCTCTTCTTTCGTCTTCTTTGATTTTAGGACTTTTTGGAAATAGGCATATGCTTACACCGAATTTCAACTAACTTTGATCACAAAATGAGATAGTGCAATTTTTGGGATATCTTAGTTAGAATAGAATGAGAATTCTATGAATAAAGAAATTTCTAATTTTTAGCTTGTGATTCTCCGGTTGGAAGGATGATGATCCTGTTGTGGGAATTAAACTAGAAATCAGAAATAAAGGTGATGTTGCACTTTGTGATGTTTTGATCGTAGTTTGTGAAAATAAGGATTTTGCAAAAGCCTAATGTTTCCAAGTTTTGCTCTATTTCCAATCCCTTAACATAAATTTCACGGTTTGATTTGCCAAATTCTTGTTTTTTTCTAGATGATCTTATATGAAGTAATGTTTTGAAAACATAGCATGCAATAGGAAGACAATTGTTTTCAAAGACATATAATCTAAAACATTGAGTGTATGTTCTTGAGATTTTCACAGGTTTTGAACAAAATAAGCATTCCAAGAAGACTATCTCTTAGTTTTCAAATAGGTCATCATAGAAATCACAACCCATAGCTTGAAATCACGTCGACTCACACAACCATGTCACCCCCTAGAGGGCACATGTGTTTTTTTCTTTTCCAGGTGTGTACTCAAGGTGACGGAAGTGGATACTGAATCCCCTGAGAAAAAAATCCGTGGTGACTATATGGCGAGTGTCTTGGAGGAGATTCTTCCCTCCCCTTGCACTGTGATTAAAATGATGTTTGGTTATTGACTCAGTTGGCTTTATACACTATGGTTCGTAGTCAAGGTTTTCATTTGGCGTGGCAACAAATAAACTCCTATAAGAGACCTCCCAACTTTAGAAGAAAGGTTTTGTGGATGGTTATCTTTGTACACTACTGTTGAATTGTGGACTTTCCCCGAATTTGCTTTTGATTATAGTGGGTTGGAAAACCTGGCTTTGGTTGTTCCCACTTAGGTCATTCCCATAGGGTGAGCACTTTTTCCCACTACGGCAGGCCCTCTAAAGGATGTAAGAAGCATAAACATTGCATGAAAAGGAAAAGGTAGTTTGGTATTTTGGTCGCCCAGTTAAGGGGAGAGTAGAGACCTATTGCCATAGACAAAGCAAACAATGTTCTTTTTATAGCACCAAATGACAATCATCTAAACTAAGTGAAGATGTTGCTTCACAATAGGCATGGAGTTCATTTTAACTACAAAATAGCATGTGGTGACTATCCTAGGATTGATAAATTTTAGATTTTAAATTTCTATCCTAGGATTGTTTCATTTTATTCCCCATACATCAATAAAACCACTGGTCATGGTCATGTCAGATCCAAACAAGAATTTAAGAATGAGAATATAATTGCTCCCAAAGTGTTTAAAAACACTTGTTACAATCATGTGATAATGATTTTTCTTTCATTTTCATGCTCCATGGTCCTTTAAAATTTGCAATTCAAGCTCTAAATGTTAGATGGAATCAAGAAACAAAAAGATATGAGGGTTAGATAAATGGTTAAGCATAACAACCCTAAAATTTAGACCAAGTTTCATTGTGGTTTGATATTAAGTGAGAATTTGAAAATTTTAACTTTGTCAAAGTTGATAAACACCTACACCATTAGATATCTTATGAAATTCTACCCCATTTCAAAAAACAAATCTCTGAAAAAGACCAAAATATGACCAAGATATGGCCATTTTAAAATCGACTATAAAAAAAAGGAGACATTATATGCGCTAAAATAGTCCATGGATGTGCCAAAACAGTCCCTCGATGCGCCAAAATAGTCCCTGGATGCACCGAAATAGTCCATGGATGGGCCAAAACAGTCATTGGATGTGCTAAAACAGTCCTTGGATGCACCGAAACAGTCTGTGGATGCGCTAAAATAGTTCGTGGATGAACTGAAATAGTCTGGGGATGCACTAAACTGAGACTTGTATGTGCTAAAGCGCAACTCCAGTCCGTCACCTATCAGAAATTTCTGTAATAAAAAGATTAAAATGGGGGGATGCCCCATGGTGGGCACCAAAAATGTGTGTTTAGAAAATGCGTAGATTAAACAAACAATAAGCTAACACTTCGAGGAGACATTAGATTGAGAGAAAGCTAATTTAGAAAGCATAAATGCAAACTCTCATGGCAGCAGCTTCTTCAAATTCATCCCATCATCCTCTATCTCCAAGGATTTGATAAAAGATGTTGGATCTCAGTTGTGTAAGGAATAGTTTGTTGGAATGACAACTTAGGAGAACGAGATGGATAAAAAATGCATATTCATGACTATATGATTTAAGCTATAGAATTAAAATGCTATGACACTATAATGCTAATGTAACTATAATAACTACGTATGAAAATCTAGAATTCGAGATCCTTTTCAACTCACAAGAGGGCTGTATTTATAGAGTTTTGAAGGCAAGAATCCAATTGGCTAGGATCAACGGTTGAGTTCAAACCTGCTGAGATGAACGGTGAGAGATCGAGAATTTGAAAAGAAGATGGAATTTTAAGAGATAGATGGAAGATGTGTCCATAATTAAAATAGATAATATTTAATTATGTGTGAGGAATGAAAATATTTTTAATTAAATATTAAAATATTTAATTA
The DNA here is from genome assembly GCA_007115665.2 of Sequoiadendron giganteum. Taxonomy (NCBI): domain Eukaryota; kingdom Viridiplantae; phylum Streptophyta; class Pinopsida; order Cupressales; family Cupressaceae; genus Sequoiadendron; species Sequoiadendron giganteum. The sequence goes on from CM021108.1 coordinate 197,795,848, forward strand.
TTGATAAGAGTGAAGAATTTAGAAAGTTTTTTAATTAAATATTGAAAATATTTAATTGAATGTGGAATGAAGAATATCATTTAAATTTAGAATTTAAACTTGTGATAATTAATATAAATAAATTGTGAAATCTATTTAATTAATTAAGAGGAAGATAGCATTAATTAAATAAACTTATTTATTTAATTAAACTAGGAGAATTGGAAAATGAACAATATAAATAAATAATTAAATTTATTTATATGTAGATGAATTAAGAATATTAATTAAATAATTCATATTTAATTAATTAACAAGTTTGGTTAACCGTGACCATTTTTAGATGTGTACAACAATATCCTATTACTTGTGTGTCTATATTGTTTGATGTTGCTAAAGGGTTACCCCCCTAGGTCTTACAGAGCCTGAAGTGCAGGGGAAATGTGTATCCATTCCATTTCCTGTCAGTTGGCCACTAGCCTTTGTGGTTCTTTATAATAGAGGTTGGCTACCTCTTAGAGAATTGCAAATCCTAGCTATGTTGCATTTTTAAACACCAACACACTATTGTTGTAGCTACACTCTCAACAACTCATTCCTCTACTCTACACTCTCCTTTTCTCTGCACTCTCTTCTCTACTGCATTTTTAGTTGTCCATATATTTGTTTAGAATTTTTTTTACTAACTAAATTCTCACTCAAAGACTCGACACTTAGAAAATGCCTAATTCTCTTCATTCTTCACCAACCAATAATTACTTCCTTGGTATCCACTACATCATCCAGATCAGCTTGCTCATCATGTTAAGGCTTCCCTTACTTGCTGACTTTAGTAGCGAGATGTCAATTCACCTCAAGCCTTCCATCACCATCCAACTCATCTAATAGATTCTATCAGGTATCTTCATTGTCTCTCTAGCTCTACATCGAGCCACTTCAACATTAATTTTCATTGCAGAGAATTTTCCCAAAATAACTTTCTATGAAACCCTGAAATCCGATATGCATTCAATGCATTCTTCTAATTAATCAATGCAATGTGATCTTGATCACCTCTATAGTTTGTTCCACTATCTTTAAGATCAAATCTTCATTGATATTGGTCATTGGGTGTAGTTGGACCAATTAATTTGTTCTTGTGTATCAATTTCTAGTTGAAACCCTATTAACATAGACTTAGCCTTTTGATATCTTCATCTTTGAATTTGGTTTGTCAATCTCTTTCTTCATGCCATGATCCATTAGCTATTGTTCATCATCATATCTTTAAAATATATCTATCACATCAATTAACTTTAAACATGTGTCATCCATCTCTATCGACTGGTGATCACTGTTAGATCAATTTCTAAAAAATTTGCAGTGTGTATCTCTTTATACACCACTTTCCATATGTGGGGTCCACTAGGACACACATCAAAATCCCGCTATCTCACGAGCTTTGACATCAGGCCCACACAAACCTTGTAGGGTCTATGGTCCATTGTCATTTTTCATTCACGTCATGACCATTCAACTCACAACAACGATGTCAGTTGGTTTTTCAATCAAATCTTATTTTTCCACTTATCATCACATGTCATCATTCACCATTGTCACCTTCACTTCTTTCTTTTTTGGGTCCCACCATCTTCATCGATGTTCAATATCTATCCCCCATAGATTAATCTCCATTATTCCTCGCTAACCTTATAGGTTTCTATTGGGCCCCACTGAAATATCAATAGGGTATGTGAGCACCGTCTGATCATATCGCATTACCAATCACAGTCGATCTTGGAAAGAGAAATATTTACATGGGACTTAGGAAATATTAAAGCTACTAAATATTTTTTAGGTTGGTAAACATAAGGTAAAGGGGTATGTCACCCTCATGAGATGAATGACATAAGTTATTACTTATGTGACCTGCAACTGTCGATACATAGTTAACAACAAAATACAAAAAATTTAATGTTGTGATTGTAAAATCTTGCACAGGTAGGGTTTAACTGATAAACCCTAGATTGAGAGCATGAAAAAATGAATGTATTTATCTCCATTGACATCAAGACCTGCACAATACCTTATTAGAAATCTCTCAAGAAATGCAGTTCAAATCTACCATCTCATTTTCCATCAGATCCACTACTCTCGTACTCATCCATAGTCATTATGGCAACAATATCCCTGGCATGATTTGAATTTTTGACATCAATGACAACCATATGCCAACATGAAGATCGTATTTTTGATAAGGTATAATAATTGAATAGAGAACTTGACCATTTCACTCACACTGAACAAGTAATAGAACAACCAATAGAAGATGTTATTACCAAAGTAAAAAAAGAACAAGGCACTAGTGATGCCACTAAAGGTAATATAGAAGTTAAGAAAGAGAAAGTACAAGAAATGGTTCAAATATGAAAAATTACAAAATGATCTCCATGAACAAGAATACCAAAAAGTGCAAGAGTAATTTCATGAGTAACAAGTGATGACATAACCACCAAGGTCTCCAAGGCAACGTGAACAAATTATAGAGAAATAATTAAAAGTGGAAGATTAACAGAGTGAGATCCAAGACTAGCTATCAAATGAGAGCCTAAAGAAACAACAAGTTGAATTTATTCCTCTTGATTTCAAAATCCTTTTCCAATAAATATGCACACCAAAGGAAAAGAGAATGGTTGGAATAGTTTCTACTATTAGGAAATATCCTACTAGTTTCAAAACAACACAAGTTACCGTACCTTTAGTCTAGAAAGATAGAGGTGAGATGAAAATATTAGATTATTTAATAGCCAACATTGACTTAAGTTATTCTACAAGAGAACAAGACATTGGAGAAATAAAATATAATGTAGAAGCAACTAAAACAAGAATGGAAAAGGATAAAAATATAAAACAAGACTTAAAAGAAAAAGTAGCTCAACTGTAGGGATACATGAAGCCTTTGATTGGTGCAAACAAAACTATAGAGAAAATTACTTCCCATCTATCTATCCTATGTAAAGTGGAGATAATATCACTAGATAAAATGAAGGATGAGTGTGGTGTAACTAAAAACTAGATAAAGGCAATGATATTAAAAGGAGAAGAAACATTGAAACTTGTTGCTACGAATTGGGATGAAGTGATGAAATGAGAATAAAATATGTTCAAGCTCAAGGATAATTTTGAGAATAGGCTAAAAAAAATATATATAATTACCAAAAAAAAATTCCATGCAAAAGGTAAATGATAGTTTATTGACCAAGGAATATGTTTTGATAGCTAAGACTATTGTCAAGGAGAAGGCCTAGGTTAAGAAAGTGAAGGTAAAAATGGAAAGGGTACAATAGTATCAAGATAAAGTAGAAGAATTTATATAAAGGATCCTTAATTTTAAATTTTGAGATATAGCCATTGTTGAGAAATTGATAAACTGTAATGTATAAGCATGCCAGTGTTGAAGAAAGAGAAGCTTAGCTAAAGAGCTTTAGGAAAATATTTGCCATTTTTTTTTTTAATCTAGTAAATAACCTTCATGAAGAGATGATGGATCAAGTAACAATATCACAATGACTAGAGAATGGAGAAACCAAGTTCAAAAAATACTAATATCATATGCTAGATGCAAATATAGATGGAATATGTTAAAAGGCCTAACCCATGAAGATATTAATAAGAATTTGATTGATTTCAAGGAATATAGGAGAAAGGAGACTACATTGGAAATCCAATGCATTATTGGATATTTCATTAAATTGGACACTTGATAATGCATTTTTATTCAATTTTGTGGGCTTTCAAGTGACAATCAGCTATGTCGGGGATTTTGTGTCCAATTTCCTCTTTTCCATGTCAAATTTTTTTTTTAAGTTTCCTTCACGTGTTTTGATATCGACACAATGTAATATTCTCTCATTTATTATTTTTGTAATGGTGTTAATATAGAAAATAATATGCTGAATTTTAAATTCAAAGATGTTGATTCTAGATAATATTTCATTGTTCCAATTATAATGATACTTTTGTCGAAAAAATATGCCACTAATTTTGAATTCTGACCAATCATTCTTGAGATGTAATCTAAGCCATTGATTTTATAACTAATTTGTAGCTAACTATGGGTGCCTTGTGTCTATAAAAGGGCCATAGATATTCATTTTAAAAGGATTATAAATTTTTAACAATTGTTGAGTAATAGGTTGAAGAATTGTCAATCATTCTTTACTTTATAGTTTCATCACATCAGTGAGATCATTTGTCGATTCTTGTAAAATTTTGTGAAGTTGGGTCTAGTTATAGGTCATTTCCTAATTTAAAATTCTATATGACTAAACTTATCATTTTATTTGACATATCAAATTTTCATGCCAAAATTTGGGTTCATTTGATCAATTTCTTGGTGTGATAAGTTTCCTTTGAATATTTTCATCATCTATGTATATTTATGAATCATTTTGGTGAAGCATAGGTTGATTTTAGGTATTATTTTAAAAAAATTAAAGGATATTCATGTGATATTACTAGAAATTTAGTTTCTCTAACCCTTCTTAAATATTTTTTTATTTTTTGAAATCTATTAGATATTTTAAAAAGAACCGATCTTGAAGTTATTCATAATTCTTGAAAATTTATTAAAATAACTTTTGATCCTTACAAATTAAGGTGATATCATGTGTGTTTAGTGAATTATCTAGTGAATTATTTTCATCCTTAGTTCTAGAAAGCATGGAACAATTATGTAAGTCCATTTGTTAAATCAACATATAAAAAATTCTAAGTGAAACCTAGTGCATCAAGAACTAACTAAAGAAGCCTTGTGATAGTAAAATTTCTCTTAGCATTTAAAATATTTGAAAATGAATAAGATTTTGAACGTATATATTATTTGTGTTGTATTTTTATGTAAACCATCTCAATAAGGATCGAGTGCTTGTAGCCAATGAAGTAAGATGCCCCATAGTAGATGAAGCCAAAACATGTAGATATTGTTGGAAGTTTTGGAATTTCTATCATTGATCATGCAGGTTGGCAACATGACGATGAGCTTCATAATATTTCTTGATCTAGTGTTTTAATTGATTTCAAAAAATTTATCATTATCCTAGTATGATTTGGAAGTGTTACTAAAGATATCTGAAAAGTATCAGTTAGTTCAAAAAATATGGTTGTACACGATATTAACTAAGTGCTTTTACTAACTATTTTGTGATTTACAGTGTCAATGTTTGGGTCCATAGTCCAGTACACTAAGTGATCTCACTCTACCTGTTTAACCATGGTTTGAAATCTATCAAATTCGAGTAAAATCAAGATTTTGTGATGTTTTCTAAATGTGTTGGAAGTTATGTATGAAAAATCTTATCTTTTTGTATCATAATCATTTCTCTATTTAGTATATATGTGTGGGAGATTTCACATTTCTTTGAAAATATTTTTTTGTGTTGTAGTTCTAATGATATACTTAATAATGTCAGCTAAGAATGAGTTTGAAGAAATATCGAGTCTTGAAGTCACATGTATGGAGAAGTGTGTGTTTGATTGAAATTTTTATGATTAGCTCCAGTTCTTGACCGTCCTAATACATGATATGTGTTGTGAAGATTAAATATATAATGCAGATGTTTTTAGGATCTATTTTAGATCCATGCCGACCAAAATTATGTATTACATGCTCGATTTGAGTGTGGAGAATTTTTTTGAATCATGTGGGCAATTGATAAAGCTATTTTGAATTGATTCTGATCACATGTAATTAGGTTGACCTAATTGATGTATGCAGATGTAATTGGGTATTTATATGCAAGACAATCTTATGTTGTGATGATCGATGAGAGATCATAATAAGAGTTGAATTGTTGAGCGAATACTAAGAAGGGTAGTATCCTATATTCATAAATTCATTGGAATTTAATTCAACACAAGGAAGGTGCATCTTACATTATTTTATGCTTTGGTTGTGTAGCCACCTTTGTTTTGTATCTAATCCTGGTTGTGAGCCTTATAAGGATAGTGTGTCCTAGTAGTAGGCCCCTATAATATATTATATCTAGATTTAATATATTGTGAGCTAATCCTCACCATGGTTTTTCCCTTTTGGGGTTTTCCACATAAAAATCTTGGTGTTCATGTGTTATGTGGTTTTTTGATCTCCTTTCGTGTTTTCATTCATAGCTGCAGTTAGATGTTTTTTGATTATTGGTTGGATTATGATTAAATGGTTTAGTAGAATACTAATTCACCCCCCTCTAGATATTTTGGTTATTCAAAAATTGGTATTAGATCCTAGTTCCTTTTGAAAATATTAATATCTCAAGGAAGATCTTGTAATTTGAACACATGGCTAAAAAAAAGTGTCTTATTTCTTCGAAAGAAATTTCTGCAATTGAATATGAAGAAGATGGTTGCATTTTTGGAAAATGAGAACTTACAGATGCTCTTGAAGACCTTGACAAAGTTAAAAATGAAAACAATAGTTTGAAGGAAATCCTAGGAGATGCAAATGAATGCATCAAAATTTTGAGAGAACAAATCAAGAAGTTCAGAGAAAGAGAAGTTAATGAATAGTTGAAGAAGGAAAATGAAGATATCACTAGATTGAAAGTCCAAGTGGAAGAAAATAAAATAATTGAGGATTATAGGAATGCTAAGATACAAATAAAGACTAACAAATGTACAAATCTTGAACAAGAAGTGGTAACCCTAAGATCAAATTTGGAGAAAGCAAGATCTCATGAGGACAAATTCTAAAAAGTACTACAATTCTTGATGAACTGATTGCAATTCAAAAACCTCCTAAGGATAAAGGTGGTTTGGGACTTGAAGAAGGACAAAGTTAAAAGGAAAATTAGACACATAGCAAGTTTGAAAAGTAAGAAAGGACTCAAGGAAATGGTAGAAAGATCAATAATCAAAGAAGCAACACTAGAAGACCTATTAGACAACCAAATGCTCAAAGGTACCCATCTTTCAATGATATTCATTTTTCATGCAATAAATTTGGACATAAGGCAATAGAATGTATGAGTAGAATGAATCAAAATGCTAGATCATTCTCTAGACAATTTTTTGCATGCAAAAAATTTGGACATAGAGCTGCTGAGTGAAAAATTCATATGATGAATAGATTCAATACTGGTACAATGTTTCAATCTTTCAGTGGTTACTATTACACATGTAGTGTATTTGGACATAAGGCTAGCCAGTTTATATCAAGGATAAATAGAAGTCAAAGAAGTGTTGTATGCTATTTCTATAACAAGCCTAGACATATTTCAAGATTTTGCAAAAGCAAGAATGGAAGGTGGACTAATTTGGAATAGAGGATTGAGCCGATGAATAAAGTTGATCCTACTAAAGTTAAGAAGCAAATAAATAAGTTATGGAGAAAGAAAGAGGAATTTAAGAACAAAGATGAATTAGGGACTTCAAATACATTTGTGCTTCCCTCTAGTGTAGATAATTCACTAAGAAATTAAACTTAGGCATGATTTTAGGGGATAAATAATAGAAAATTCTAATAGCCCCTAGAAATATGAAGTGCTTAAGATATGTAACAAAGATATATCATCGAAGATGAAATTCGGAAGCTGTGGAAGAAAGTTGTGAAAGAAAATATTGGAATGTAGAAATTTGTAGAGCATGGAAAGATGCCTATGCACATAATTTTGGAAACATTAGATTTTCAGTCCAAAGCATTTATTGTAGGGGTTAGGTGAAATTGGAGAGTTAAATATATTTGTGCAAAGGAAACTTAATTTACTCAAAGGCATTTGAAGAAGAAATGAAAGAAAAAGAGGTGTAGAAGGGATCGAAGTATCTTTCGAAAGTTGAACATAAAGTATTTGGTTCTTTAAGAGGTATTTTTGATTCTACACATTCTTTTTTCTTCCAAAAAAAATTTTTAAATGAAATTTAAATATAATGGAATTACTAAAAGTTGTAGATAGTTCACAAAAACTGTAGCCAATACTTAAAAGGTATTCTGCTAAAGTGTTCTCGGTTGATCCCTTGGGTGCATTCTTTGGCACTTCTATTGGGGTTTTAGCTACCCAAGATATTAGAACTTATATTCATGGGAAAATTGAAGAGGTATTGCTTGGTAGGTTATTTGTTCTATCAAAAAATGAGTTGGAAGAAAATGAAGATACCCTAAAACCTGAGCACAAAACCCTAAGTGACAAGATATTGGATGTCTAGTGGAAGTTTCCAAATTTTCAAAATTAGGATAAGTACATTAGATTTGTACTAAGAAGAATTCATGGCCAATCCATATGGATTGATGACCCTCACTCAATAAAAAAGGAAGTAATTCAGGATGTAACTGATTTGTGGTCCATCAAACTATTCTTGACCATAAGATAGTTGATATAAAGCATACAATGGAGAAATCAGGTTGCACTTTCAAACAAAAGGAAATTATATTGAACTCTATTAAAAATCTAGTGGTTAGATTTGTAGTTTTACTTATTGGTTAAAAAATTTACCGATCAAACAATGTAAGCTTTGTCCCTCCTATTGGAGTTCATATGGTTCTTGATATATTTAAGAATAATGTTTCTTATGACCTTTGTGAGTTGTTCCAAAAAATATTAATGGAGAACCTAAGAGACATTAATAAAAATAAGTATTCATTCTAGTATGGAACCCTGGTAATTTTATTACTACTCTACTTCTTAAAATAAGTATCGGTGGTTGGATATGTAAACTAGACAAATGTTGAACCAATTGAAAACCAAATAGAAAAGTACATGAAGAGAATTAGAAGTCTAGATTCTCAGGAAGATTCCCTTACAACATTATTTGGAGTATTTTAGAGTAGGATGAATAAGAGAATGAGTATTCCAAGAGAAGTGGTGAGAAGATATTCAAAATATATTAACTTTCTTGTCTCCATAGAATTTTTCTTTATTGAAGCTAGTAAACCTAGAACCATTTGGATCTCAAAATTAGATTATGAAGTATCAAAGGATAAAATCGTTAGCTATGTATAATCCATTTTGAGCATTCCTAAAGTTACTAGAATAATAGAGGTGATTGTAGAGGCTTTCGGTAGCTCTAAGAGAAAAGTTAAAAAGAGAAAAGTCACAAATAGTCCTCTAATTTCTGGTAGAATCAAACACAAAATTGTTGATATTGAAATCGTTCATGAGAATGAGATCAGTGTTAGGTCTACTAATGTCAAAAATTTGGATGAATCCATAAGATCCTACATGAGGTAATCCTTGGTACAAGTATTGATGATTCATTATCTACAATGGAAAAATTGAATCTCTTGATCAAATCCCTCAAAAATTATGTCTCCAAATTAAAAATTTGATTTGAAATTGAAACTAAGATATGGATTGTAAGAAATAATCTAATGAATACATCAAGGAAATATATAAATTCACATAAAAAGGTTAAAAATTGCTTGAGAGAAGTACAAGACTATGCATAAGAAGCAAAGAACATACTGTCACACTAAATGAAATGGAAAAAAATCACTCAAATTATAAATGATGACATGAGTATAATTGAGACTCAGATAAACATTGTTGCATACTCTTATGATCCAGTGCAAGACAAGGAAGATAAAACTTGGTTCTCTATAATGGAGATTCATGACATATTATTCACCCTACAGAGTCAAGGAGATAAAATGATTAGGCAACTTAGAAAGTTAAGGTACTTAGTTAAGAAAAAATGTATACTAGTTGCAAGTGCTCTTGGTAGTACTAACAAGCTCTCAAAGATAAACCTTGATCCCAATACTCTTGAAGAAGGACAAGAAAATCTACTGGAGCTCGAACTTCTATCTAGGACTGTTACTGCAACAAAGAAACAATGGGAAGAAAGGAAGTCTGAATGGAAAGAAAATCTTTAGAAGCTTCAAGCTTTTACATCCTTAGGGTAACTATTTATCATGATTTAACAAGTTTTTCAGATTTTGATATATAAATATATATGGAAGATAAACAAATTTTGGGTTGACCTCCTGAGGGGGATCTTATGAAGTTTTGACACACCCTTTGTCATTGATGTCAAAGGGGGAGAGATAAGTGAAAAGTGGAGTGAATAAATGAGATTTCCTATTCATTTTATGCATGTTTCCATCAATCAAAAATGGGGAGATTGTTGGAAGAAGGATACTATAGGAAGTTTTAGAAATTCTATCACTGATGATGTAGGTTGGCAACATGAGCGTGAGCTACATAGTATTTCTTGATCCAGTGTTGTAATTGATGTCAATATTATTATGATCAAACTAGTATGATTTGGAAGTGTTACTAAAGATATGTGTACAATATCAGTTGGTTCAGAAAATATGGTTGTACAAGATATTAACTAAGTGCTTCTACTGATTGTTTTGTGGTTCAGTGCATTAGTTTTTGGGTTTGCACTCCACCACACTAAGTGATATTTCTCTACATTTTTAACCATGGTTTGAAGTCTCTTAGATTCAATTAAAATCAAGATTCAATAATGTTTTGTGAAATATGTTGGAGGTTATGTATGACAAAGCTTAGCTCTATGTATCATAGTCATTTCTCTATTTAGTATATTTGTGTGGGAGATTTTGCATTTATTTCAAAATAATTTTTTTGTGCTTAATATCTAAAGATAGAATTACTAATTTTAGATAAGTGTGAATCTAAAGAAATATCAAATTTTGAAGTTGCATGTATGGAGAATTGTATGTATGATTGAAATTATTGTGATTAGGTCCAATTCCTAGCTGATCTAATACATGATATGTCTTGTGAAGACTAAATATATAATTCACATGTTTGTAGAATCCATTTTAGGTCCATTCCGACCTAAATTATGTATTACATGCTTGATTTGAGCATGAAGAAGTTTATTGAATCATATGTGAAGCCGACAAACCTATTTTTAATTATTTTTGGTCACATCTATTTAGGGTGACCTAATTGATGTATGTGGATGTAATTGGGTATTTATATGAAATAATTTTTTTAGTTTTGATGATAGATGAGAGAGTGTAAGTGGAACATTATGTGCAAGAGGTCTCATATGATATGAAAATGTGAATTTAGAGGTGTGAGATCAAAGTAAGAGTAGAATTATTGAGAGACTACTAAGTAGAGTAGTATCCTATGTTTAGAGCTTCATTGGAATTGAATTCAACACAACGAAGGTGCATATTACATCATTTAACACTTTGGCTATGTATCCATTTTTTTTCTTAATCTAATTATGGTTGTTAGCCTTATAAGGACAATGCATCCTGGTAGTGGGCCCTTGTAATATACTATATCCGGATATAATATATTGTGAGCTAATCTTCATTATGGTTTTTCCCTTTTTGGATTTTCCATGTAAAAATATTAGTGTTCATGTGTTATGTGGTGTTGTGATCTCTTTCATGTTTTCATTCATAGATACAATTAGATATGTTTTAATTATTGGTTGTATTATGACTAAATGGTTTAATATAATACTTATTCATGCCCCTCTCATTATTCGAGGTGTTTAACAGATATAACTTCATTCGTCAATAATAATAAATTTAGCCATATAAAATGGGAAGGAACTATGTCATTTGTTTATACATTCTAGTAATCCTGATTCTCTAGTCACACTTGGAGAATTCTGTTAGGACTCTATTTCCTAAAGTTCCCTAGTTATCTTTTAAAAATAAAATCATATTCTTCCTATTTTATGGGAATGAGTTGATTTGTAATTTAGGTTGTTAGGAGTCCAACTTGTTAAGAAAAATCAAGATTGGTTAGTTGAAACTAATTTTATATATATTAAAGGATCTATAAAAATAATGGTTATTTCTCTAGCATTTGTATCATTTTTTGAGCAATAATAAAAACAATTTTAGTATAAGTTTATGTTAATTTGAATGTGATTGAATGGGGGATAAAAATATTGATTAATGATTATGTGAAGTAGAATATTGTAGCAACCCAATAAAGGGCCAACTTGAGGTAACAATATGACTCTATTGTTTTCATTAATAGTTAGTTATTTAAACATATTCAAGTTTAGATACATTACTTATTTATTAGTTATTTGTAGCTATTACCCATAACACTAGTATTAACCTATAACCTAATAATTATATAATAATGATTATATATTTATGAAGTATTTAATATGAATTAATTTCTAAATAAGAAAGTTCAATTACTATACTCAATTTCATAGGAAAATCCCTAGAAACTTGTAATCCATACACATAGTATTGACATCATCCAAGAAGATATGTCACTAATCTAATAGTATAAATGTAACCCTCGTAAATGGTGAGTCACTAGATAAAGGATATCTTGATCCATTGAGTTGATTGCATGATTTAGCTGCATTATATTTATTATCCAATGAAGGAGGTATACAATGACCAACAAAATAAATTTCTAGTACACAACTATCTTCTACTTAGATAATGGAGACATTATGTTAATTTCAAATATATAAATTCCTACCAAAAGATGTGAATTAAATAAAAAATGAAATATTAGATATTGCCTCCTACTTTAATTTTATTTTTTTAGTCAAAGCCACTCCTTTTGAGGCTAGGGTAGTTAGCTATGATTCTAATAAAAATGGCCTAATTGTAAGAAATTGTGAGATTTGATCCTAAGGATAAAATATCTTATAGGTCAATGTAATTTTATAATGTATAATTTGGTTGGATAAAAGGGGATATTTATGGGACTTTTAGAATTTGTAGACACTGAAAATTGGTCTAGGCCTTCAAACACCACTTTCGACATAATTTTCTATTATCCATGGTCATGATTAAATAATGTTGATTATTTAATTACCTTTCTAACACATATTTACTCTATTAATTAAATACCCTTTTTTAATTAATTCATTAATTCATAATGACCTTTATTCAACTTGATTAATTAAATAAGTCATATTTGTTTAATTGTGTCGCTAACTATTTAATTTATCCTTCTTAATTAAATAATTTATAATTTAATTACCCCTTTGTCATACTTCAACTATAATTAAATATTTATTATTTAATTTATTCAATTCCACCTTTACAACAGTCAAATTAAATAAATGATCTTTATTTATTTAATTAAATCTTTCATTTCGAATGTTGAATTAAATTAACATTTAATTCATTTATTAATTATGTATGTCACATTATTCTATCATTCAGCTATCTAATTATTAACTCACCGTCTGACTCAAGATCTATTATAAATCCGCTAGTTATCTTCGGGTTCAATATCTGATCGTTTCTGCGAGAGGACTCTCTTTCACGACTAGTCAGTTAACTAGTTCTAACTCATGTGCATGAATGTGTCTATTAATTAAATATATTTATTTAATTAATTAATTCATGTATGCATTCAAATTCTTCATCTTCGAGTTCTAACTTTGCCTTTGACATTCAAAGTATATTTCTTATATTTTCAAAAACTCTTAACTCAAGATTAAATTGTTTATTTAATCGGGAACTCATGTTCTTTCTATTTTTGAACAGTCTTGGCACAAGATTAAGTTATCATTCTAATTTAATCTTTATCTTGCATTCTTTTCTAACTCACATTCTATCTGACACAAAAATCACATCGCATGAAATTCATCAATATCGTCTGTCGATCTCTCTTTGAATCAGAGCCAATCATTTGAAAACCCAAAATCTATAAAATGGCCTATCATTATCATTATTCCTCCTTCGAAAATCATACACTTTTGAGAAGAAACTTATCTTTGATATTTTTCTTAGACATTCAACAAGGTTATGCCTGCATATATACTGAAAATTTGAGGGCAAGAATACTGAAACAACAAAATGGAGAAAGGAAATCGAGATAATTCAAAGGAGTGGATACATATTCGGTGAGATCTTTCCAATTGATTTGTTTAGTTTAACTATGTTTACTTGCTTCATTCTTTGTTGTTTTGATTTAGATTATTTTTTAGATTAGAATTGATCATTGTAATTTGTGCAGCATTAGCATTAATCTAGAAAATATATGTTACATTTTGTGAACCTGATGTGAACACACTTCAAATTAGTGCAACATCTTTCCATTTTTCCATCTTTTATTTGGCAGGTTATCGTACAGCACACTGCATCCACTCAAATAAACGACGCATCTATCTTCGCTAACAACATTTTCTACATTTCGTGACACATCTTCTATTCTGCACTGCATCTGCCTTCAAAAATTCACACCACATCCAACTATCAACAGAAACCACATCCACCTATCAACATCGCGCTACATCTGTGGCTTGAAAAGTTGCATCTTCCTAGTAAACATTTTTTCATTTTTTCATTTTTTTTTCTTCTGTACATTTCCATTTTCATTTTTCATTTTTCATGTTATTTTGTTTTTCGCTAATGTTTGTTTACAACTATGTTAAGGTGCATTAACTTAGTTTTCGAAGGACGAAGCATAAAAGACCAGATAAAACCAAAAACCAATGTTTTCTATAGGACGAAAGCCGAAGACACCAAAAACAAACTATTGATCAATTTGCATGCAGGACCTAATGACTTTGTTTTATTTAAAAAGATTTATTTTTGGTAGATAAATCATTGTCATTTGGATTAAAAAGAATCAGTGTTTTCTTTGTTTGGTGCGAAAGCATATTTATGTCACCCTTTACAATTTTGTATATCAAAGTATCCTCTCCCCTTGCGCAGTCATGCAATCCTAAGTGTAAGAGAAATGGTTATTGACTCTAGAACTTGGGCCTATCTTGGTGGGAAAAAGTAATCACCTGAAGATGACTCAGACCGGTAACACGCTTTATCCAGCGACTTCCACCCGGTATATAAAAATAGATTTCTGGGAGAAACCCCAAAAATCACGATCACCATTCCGATGAGAAGGGTAGAAATGGTCTCTCACTGAGCCGAATGGTGCCCCACGAATGGAATTCCCTTACTAAAAACCATGTTGTAGTTTTTCCAAAATCCTACCTATTTGCTAGTGCATCAAGTTCAGACCTGTGAAGCCGTCTTACATATTTACGGTTCATGTGTGGATATGAAATGTATGCCATGGGAGTTTCATGGGTACAGTAGCTTGGCTACCCCGTATAAGTGAGTGTAATGGAGGGGAACCAGTGGGGTCAAGCTACTAGTCATCAGCCTTGAATATGCGTAGCTCTATTTATCCAAGTAAGAACTCAACAAGTATTGTCCAAAAAGCCTAGGTTGTAATTTTTTTTTGGTTTTGATAGTTCTATCACCACAAATTGAAAGCACATTGATTTGTGTGCTTTTTTTTTGTTGTATTCATCAAAAAACCTGATCAACTAAATGGAGTTAGTTGGAAAACAATCTTCAAAAAAATGTAACTGTCAAATTTAGTTGCAACTATCATTTTTAACACCACATCTGTCCTAGCGAGTCACAATTGTTAGGGGAAATGCTGCATCTGTCTATAAACAAAGTCCACTTTTACACAGCTCAAATATTATGAGCCACAACTGTCAAAATTTGAGTCGCATGTGTATATGCAAGCCGCATCTATGAAAGGAAAAATTGCATGTGTTTGTCAAAAAGTTTAGGTTCACAGAGTCTTTATTCTGAGTCACAACTGTTATTGTGAGTTGCATCTATGAAAATATAAACTGCATCTGTCACAAGTCCAAATTACCAATTGATATTTGAAACCTCTTTTTAGTCAAATCACCGCATGTGCATGCTAAAACACATTTTTCAAAATTAGAACTGCATCTAATAGGTGAACCACATTTGACTGTCAACAGAAAATTTAGAAAATTGTAAATCAAGTCCGAAACATAACTGTCATTTTCGCTTCTATTTGTTAAGATCAACCTTGGATAGAAACTGATAAATTTTCTCAAAACCTTGCATCATTAGGTTTCATATACGTCTTAGTCATAGTCATCCGAAGTTGCATCCATAGATACTTCCTAGTAAATTGTATATCATAGAATAGATAACTTTCCTCGTCATTAGATACGTTTATGTTCCAATTTTTCACAATCATTGAACCTAGTCACTTTAGTCCTATATGTGAATCTTTCCATCTCAACAGTCTAGTTTGGGAAATTCATGTTGTCAACTCTCTTTGTCCTACAATCAGGTCCCTTGGTCAAATTCAAAACCTTGCATGCATTTATTCCATAGGTGGTAGGTCATACCCATTTTAGAATCATCTACCGTCATAGTATACTCAATATTTTTCATATTATTCATTCTAGCATACGTTATCTTAGTACACATCATTTTAGAAATCCTTTTAGCAACATCCTTTATTGTCAAAAAATTCAAAAACATAGCAATAGGACATATCAATTTTTGACATAGTCTACATTACCCCATTTTGAGCAACTTTTCATGGTCGAAATAAGGTCTCAAAAGAAACAAAAAGCAATGTCGAACCCTAACAAATTTTTCAATCCTTTCGCAAATCAACCATCAGGGAAAGAAAGACCACATAGACCTTTTCTTGAAAAACACATCACTAGAGACACACATGGACAAATTTATATTGAAGACATAGACGCGGTAGTACAAGATCCTGAATTCGCATCCTTTATAGATGAGTGTTTGGAAAATGACCCCCAACAATATCTAGCAAAGTTGCTAGTACAAGGTGCCACACTACCACCAGGATTTGATATTCGTACTTTGAAGACGCTACCTATTCAACCAACACAAATTGTGACATCAAGTGTTTTTATTCCCCAAATCATTGCATTAATACCAATTGGCATACCAACTCAAAATTCATCAATTGTGAACCCAACCCCTGTCAACATAACACAAGGTTTACAATTTACTATGGGAGCAATTTCATCAAATCCCTTTGGCACCAACACGGCTGGTAAAAGATCCAAAGTTGGCATGAATATTCCTATACTGAATAAGAACATTCTGATAGGAAATATTCCTAACCCAAATCAGAACATTCAGACAGGAAATATTCCCAATCTAAATCAGAACATTCAGATAGGATATATTCCCAATCTGAATCAAAACATTCAGATAGGATATATTCCCAATCCGAATCAGAACATTTAGACAGGGAAGATTCCTATACCAAATCAAAAAATTTAGATAGGAAATATCCCCAATCTGAATTAGAACATTCTAACGGGATATATTCCCTCACTAAATCACAACCCATCACAAAACATGGCATTTCAAAATATCTACATTGATCCAAACAATGCCAACATGTCCTTGACACAAGTAGATGTCCTCCAAAACCAAATGGAAATTATTCAACAAAAGATGGACAACATGTCTATGTCAGGCAAACGATCTATCTCAGTGCAATATCTATGTCCATGTCCATTCGACAAAGCACTTTATATGACACCTTTCCCCCATGGATACATTATACCAAATTTGTGTAAGTATAATGGGAGAAATAATCCTTTGGAACACATTAGAGAATTCTCAATGGAATGCATGGAAATATCATATGACCCCACATACTTGATGGGACTATTTCCGTGAACCCTTATAGGGATAGCACCGAAATGGTTTTCTAAATTACCATATTGAATTTGATCCTGGGGTGAATTATTTTAGAATTTTTTCAAACACTTTTCCTTTAACATAGACAATGAAGTAACAATAGCAACCTTGTGCCACACAGCACAAGAAGATTTTGAAACTTTCACCACTTTCTTCCAAATATGGAGATGTCTAGCTAGCAGATGTCCAGCTGAAATACCAGAACAATAGAAGGTCATGATATTCCTTGAAAACATCAATCCAAAAATTAGAGGTTACTTAAGGGTACATTGTTGTGCCTCATTCCTAGACTTGGTACAAAAGGAAATCATGCTTGAAAAAGGCCTTATTGAAAAAGGAGAAATAAAAGTATCGAGCAGAAACCCAGTTGTCCAACATCAAAATGCACCAAACGATAGAAACAAATTCTGGTCTAGAAACAAGAATGTTACAAATGACAACATTGTTGATGCTAAAACCATACATACGGGACTAGTTATCACACTTAGAGGTTACAACCCAAATCAATACATGATGAATAGTCCAGATCAAAAAGCCAATTATGTCCAAAATTCACAACAAGAACGACCACAAAGGATATTTCCTACACGAGAATTTACACCTTTAAGACAACCAATCGAGACAATTTTCAAAGAGTTGATTAAAAATAATCTCATTAAAACTTTGGAACCATGAGAATATGATCCTAGATAGTTTAAACCTTCATGGTGGGACAACAATGTCTATTGTTACTATCGTCGAACAAAATGACAAAACCTACAACAATGTTGATAGCTAAAGAATATTATACAAGACTTTGTTGAAAATGGAACCATAGAGGTCAATGGGTAGAAAAATACCAAGAACAGTGATCATAAGGTCTTCACAGACCCATTACATGACCACACGAAAGGAAAATCCTCCAGTTCGGGAACCAAGAATAATCCATCAACCAATTATACCAATACCAATTATGACTATGGTAAAGGAATGATCATAAATCACGTCCAAGCTGCAAATGAAAATCTCAATACCATCGTCATTAAGAAGAATCCAGAATGTGTTGTAAACACATGTCAAACTAAGATAACTATTCTAGGTCCTTCTTCTGAGCCACCTACATAGACTTCCAAGTTTAGGTACAATAACCTTGATCAATTAACCAAAAGCCCCACATATATATCCATTTTGGAACTATTGACTTTATCACCTGAGCATCGAGCCATTCTTGACAAAGCTTTTCAGAACACGGCTGTTCTTATAGACTTAGATTTCAATCATTTCAAAGAAATGGTGGGATATTTAACCAACTCACATCATGCCACATTTTCCCAAAAAAATTACTCAACCAAAAATTTTGATCATAATGACCCATTACATCTTGAAGTCCTATTCCATCAAACCAAATTCAAACAACTCTTGGTAGATGGAGGAGTAGGTTTGAAGCCATGTACCCTAAAATTGGTTAAGGAATTAGGATTCTCAAAAGAATGCATAGACACCTCTAAGAGTATAGTCATCAAGGCTTGTGATGATGAGGAAAGATCATCCAAAGGAGTTGTCACACTCCCTATCAGAATTGGCCCAATAATTACGAACACCAGCTTCCAAGTCTTGGATCTCACCCTTCTATACAATTTGTTATTAGGTAGACCTTGGATACATGCAATGAAAGTCATACCTTCAACATATCACCAATGTCTTAAACTCCCATATAATGGCATCAAGATCACGATTGATGGTGATCCAAGTCCTTTTCAATATTATACAAGCCTAAGGGAAATTTCACAATGATAGGTACCAGTTAACCAAGAAGCTTCATCATTCACTTTATCCCTATACATTGACCCATCACATCTTACTAAGTCCATTTCATTCAAACCACCATCATCCACTCCTAAGGTCGAGATCCAAGACAAGGATTGTGGTGAATATTACATTAAGGAATCATACTATGTCAGTCAATTGGTTCCACCTAAGACATATGGTCTACCCATGTTGGATAGAAGACAATCAATAGTCACATTTCATGTTCCCCCTACAATGACATTGACCAAATGGGGAGAGTTAAGTGAAGAAATTATGGATCAAGGTGATATTACCTCCTGGTTGTACCAAAAATACAATGAATACCCCTCGTCGTCTATTCAAATAGCTAATGACCAATATGGAAAAGGATTTAAGATAATGAAAAATGAAGGCTATGATGGGCACAGTGGGTTAGGACTACATCAAAATGGAAAGACATAACTAATCATTGTCTCACCACGAATGAAATACCTAGGACTAGGGTTTCAACCTCTTAGAATTGAATTTCCTAGTACTTCGTCACCATTTCAAGAGGAAGTGAGTGCTTATGCATACATCAAGATATCTCACAAATCACTTCCCCTAGTTTATGATGAATATCACAAACCACTTCCCCTAGTTTATGATGAATCTCCCAACTCAAGTGATTATGAGTGGGATTCCCTTTCCTCTACCAGTACCATGAACATAGATGCTCTCTTTGGAGAATTGGACCTAAAGATAAAACCTATACCAAAACCATCTAGTCCCCATCATAGGAAGTACTTGTCTAAAGAAGAATGGCATAAGAAATTTATTGGGAGACCCTTGATCATGCATCTTGGGAACTTGACAAACCATCTTCTAATGACTTAGCCCTTACAATAGTCCCACAATAGAGTATACCTACCCATAGGAAAAAGAACAAGAAGGAGTTAGTACAAAACTTTTGTGATCATGTCAACCACTCTATATTCACCTTGTCAGCTTCTACCTTTCATAACTTTAATGATGACATGCCTCTCATATATCCCGAACTTATTGACTAGGATTAACAAGGTACACCCATCATAGACACATTTGAGAATGACAAAGAAATTGTTGAGTTCATGGGAATTCAAGAAGGCATACCAAGAGGGGATCATAAAGTTGGTTTTACCATAGACTTGGATGACAAAGCATATTTTGGGGAGTCTATTTACACCTCTAGTCGTAACAATGAAAATATAAAGAAAAACGATGAAAATGATAAAAATGATGAGTCCCTAGGTGAACACCGAAAGGCTCCTTTGGACAAAGAAATAGTCAAAATAAAGGACGTATCTGAGGGAAAAAACCTCTATGAGGCACCCAAGGATAGAGGTTTAAATATTCTCCCCATCAAATAGGAAAAGTCACCAATGCTAGTAGAAGAGTCTATTGAAGTCAACATAAATATAGAAAAAAAACCTTAAAACATATACTTTGCAGCATCATTAACAGAGGTAGAACAAACTGAGTTTAAGGACTTCTTCACAAAGAGCTAGATAAACTTTGCATGGGCATACATGACATGCCTAGGTTGGATCCAAACCTTATATTGCACCATCTACCATTACAACCAGGTATTAAGCCAGTCAAACAAAAGTTAAGGAAAATGCATCCACAGATTGCTCTACTGGTTAAAGAAAAACTTAAGAAACTCTTGGATGTTGGATTTATAAGAACTATAGACTATGCAGACTAGATTTCAAATCTTTTACCAGTGACTAAACCAGCTAGGGGCATCTGTATTTGCACAGAATTTAGAGACATCAACAAGGCATGTTCTAAGGATGACCTCCCTTTGTCGAACATAGACATGATAGTAGATCTTACAAGAAGATACAAGATGCTATCCCTCATGGATGGTTTCTCTAGATATAACCAAATCAAAATCACAGCTAAAGACCAACAAAAGACAACTTTCACGTGTCCATGGGGCACATATTATTGGAATGTTATGCCTTTTGGGCTTAAGAACATAGGAGCTACCTATCAATGGGAAATGACTATGATTTTCCATGAGTTTGTACACACTCTCATGGAAGATTATGTAGATGAAATTATAGCTAAATCAAAAACAAGGGCAGATCATTTGAAGGTTCTAGACAAGATATTCCAAAGGCTAGAGAATTACAACGTCAGGCTAAATCTGAAGAAGTGTGTCTTTGGAGTGAAATCAGGGAAAACTCTAGGGTATATCATTTCCAAAAGATGCATTGAAGTAGATCAACAAAAGGTAAGAGCTATCATAGAAATTCCTCCTCCTGTCAACATTGGTCAACTAAGAACACTATAGGGAAGATTACAGTCCATCAGGCATTTCATTGTACAACTGGCAGACAAAATACACCCATTTCAACATTTGCTCAAGAAAGGAGTACCATTTGTATGGAAATCTAAATGTTAGGAATCTTTCCAACAAATCAAGGATTACTTGCTCACTCCAGCTATTTTAATGCCACCTATAGATGGAAAATTGTTGATACTATACATTTCAGCAACTCAATCAACATTAGGAGCTCTTCTCGCACAAAATGATGATCAAGGTCATGAGAGAGTAGTATACTACATCAGTCATACCTTGGTAGGATATGAATTAAACTACATAAATATAGAACATGCATATCTTGCAATAGTCTTTTCTACTTAAAAACTTCAATACTATATGCTCAATCGCCAAACAATGTTGGTCACAAAGATTGATCCCCTCAAATATCTCCTAATTAAAGTTGCATTAAAAGGTTGATTGGCTAAATGGGTTATGATACTTAGCGAGTATGATATCCAATATGTGGAGATGAAGGCTATAAAAGGACAAGTGATTGCAGATCAGTTAGCAGATGCACCCATGAAAGAAAACCATTATGTAGTGGTGGACTTTTCTAATGAATTTATCTTCAACATTGACACCAAAACCAAATGGAAATTATACTTTGACAATTCACATACACAACATGGTTCAGGAGCCAGTATTCTATTTGTTACACCTCAAGGTGATACCATTCCTAAATCATTTAGGATTTATTTCCCTTGTACCAGCAACATAGTAGAGTATGAAGCCTTAGTGACAGGATTAAAAATGGTAGCCCAAGGGAAGATTAAGAGTCTACATGTTTTTGGCATTTCTCAGCTAGTAATCCGGCAAGTAAATGATGATAAAATTTCCCCCTACAAGCACATGGATGATAGTTTCAAGAAGTACTTTGATGAAATTTCCTTTCAACAAATACCACGTATTCATAATAGGGCTACAGATGCTATGACCACTGTGGGATCCTTATTCAATATTCTGAGCAACGTGCCTAGGTTTGAGTTTCTGGTTGAATAGTTGTTGGTCCCCAGCTATGATATCCCCGGTTCTACGATGGTGTGTACAATTGTTGGTCCTACTTCCCCTTGGTATAAAGAAATATTCAACTATATAACTGACCAAGCTTTACCTCTAGACTTGTCAAATAACCAACGCATAACCTTTATCCATAAGTCAGCTAAATACATCATCATCGGAGATACCCTGTATAAACGTACCTTAGATAACATCCTAATGAGATGTCTCGATGTTGAAGAAGCACAAACAACTTTGTGAGTGGTACATAATATAATATGCAGATCCCATTCGAGTGGTCCTACTTTAGCCCATAAGATTATGAGATTAGGTTATTATTGGCCTACAATGGAAAAAGACTCATATATCTTTGTAAAGAAATGTAGACAATGTCAGATACATAGAGATTTGATCAAAGCACCAACACAGGAGCTTCGTCCGATTACATCACCATGGCCCTTTTCCCAATGAGAACCTTTTCCCAATGAGAAATTGAACTCATAGCTAAGATATACCCTCCATCATCCAACGACCATAAATTCATCATAACCACCACCAAATACTTTACCATATGGATCAAAGCCATTCCCATGACTTACATCATAGACAAACAAATATCCAAGTTTATCTTAAACTATATCATTTGTCGGTATGGTGTACCCCAATCCATAATCACAAACAATGGCTGCCCATTCAGAAACCAAGAAGTACACCATCTATGTGAAGAGTTCCATATCAAACATCATTTTTCCACCCCATATTACCCATAAGGTAATGGCCAAGTCGAGGCATCTAATAAAACCATTGTTATAATCCTAAAGAAAAATTTCAATGATGTTGGTCATGACTAGCACCTACAACTAAATCCTACCTTATGGGATTACCACACAAGCATCTGTACTCCCACTAGCGCCAATCCATACTCCCTAGTATTTGGGTCTGAAGCTATCTTACCTATTGAGGTTGAAATTCCTTCCCTGAGGGTATGCTTGAAAGGTCACATTCACGATGAAGAATACTGTGTATCCAGATTACAAGCGCTAGAATTACTAGATTAATGAAGACATAAGGCACTAGACCATTTGCAAGCATATCAAAATCATTTTCATCATAGCTATAATAGGAAAGTTCTAAATAGACACTTTGACATTGGTGGCCTAGTTTTAATGGAGAATCCCAAGAATCAAGCTAAATGGGAAAACCAAGGAAAGTTTGAATCTAACTGGTTAGGGCGTTATATCATCACATAAGCTTTTGGATCAGGAGCATACCAACTCTCTACTCCTAAAGGAGATCCACTTTTGTCACCAATCAACAACTTGCATTTGAAAAGGTTCTATGCGTAGCTTCTGAGAATTTGTGTCTAAATCAAAAAAATACAAAAAAAAAAAATGAAAAAACAAAAAAATGGTTACCTTGATGAAAACCTAGCAAACAGGTGTCTTTGTAACACCAAAATATTTGAAAAAACAACCAAAATGTGAAGAGAGATAATCCATCCAATAGTGAAAACCACTTCGGTGGCACTATGGATAAGTACCATGGTGAAAACTTGGAAAATAGGCGCCATGTGTAATCAAACTCACTGTTTTGTCTACCACCATTCCAATCAGAATTTTTCATCATCCCTCATAATAAATGGTTGTCCTATTCATTTCTTGGAATGATTGACATCACATCCATTCCATCACATTCCCCACTCCATCTCACATGTCTTAGTCCCAACTTGGGGAAAATCCTTGTTTTGTGCCATGAAGATGTTGTACATAGCATTAAACCATCAGAAAATGTCTTGAAAAATCCAAAAACATTAGAAAACTTCAAAAACACAAAAAAAATCAAAACATGTCAAAAAATCCCAAAAACAGAGTCAAGGTCGGTCATGTTAAGTCAGTCATAGACATAGTTAAACTACATTTCCTCTGCAACTAGACGTAGGAAAGACCATCAGTTGATGTGCCTCGAGGCATTAGGTCTATTTGTCTAGGTTTGTCATGTATCACACAAATTAAAATCATGACTCTTTGTACATTCAAAGTCATTGGTCGTGTCGAACTGCGAGGTCTTTGTGTGTACAATGTAGGAAAGGCTAATCAATTGATGAGCTCCTGAGACCACACTAGGTCAATCCAATAGGGTTCATTCACATTCACATTCACTGTCACACATGTTGCATATCATCAGCTTAAGTACATATCTTTAGTCAGTTATGTCAGTTAAATTTTGGTCGAACTACGAGGTCTCTACATGTACAACGTAGGCAAGGCTAATCGATCGATGAGCCCCCAAGGCCACATTAGGTCATTACTTTAGGGTATCATCTCAAGTCATACATGGTCAAAACACACACACACTTTTAATTAGTCAATGAATCAAAATAAGGCAACATCTCAAATAGTCATCAAGTCAATATCAAACACATTGTCAAAGCAATCAACCTATGTCTTAGCAAGATATTTCTTTCTTATCAATAGACATCATCAAATTGTCATAGCCTCATGTAGCTTATTACATCAATTTCATCAAGCTCCAATGTCTTATATGGCACATGTCTTTCATAAGCTAGGCTTTGTCATGCCTTATACAGATAGTCACCAAGTCGAAACTAGACCCAACATCTTATTGTGATATGTGTCATCCCTCACATTATGCTATTTCAAACATCAAAAAGTAAAACAATCCCACAAGATCAAGTTTTGGCAAATAATTTTATTTGGATATATGATTTTATATCTTATTTTGTCTTATCTTTTTATCGATTTGTGAATTTAGTCTGGTTACTAGCTTTCTCAAGGACGTCCCTTGAAGGATTTAGAGAAGCAAGGATGTCTCATGACTCTTTTTTTTTTACTGTTGTCTGTCAACTGTCTTTTTTTTTAACTTTTTTTTTTGAGTCATATTACTAGTTTCCTCAAGGATGTCCTATCAAGGATTTAGAGGAGCAATGATGTCTCATGACCCGTCTTTTATTTGTTTACTATCTGTGGTTTGTTAAGACAAAACGATTGGGGAAATCTTGTCCTTAGTATGAGTTAAGACACTCCTTGTCTACGACTATCTATTTTTCATAGATGGATGACTTTGTACACTGTGGTCTATCTCATATCATGGTGTGTACTATCCATTTGTGTCATTTCCCGCCCAATGATGATAAAAAGAAAGCATAGCATATATGGAAAAATATCGAGATCATATGTTTTTCAATCAATCAACCTTCATTATTTCTTACTAACATTTTGAATTCATTCATGCTAAAATTTCTCTTTTTCCACATATTGATAAAGTCTTGTGACACAAAAAAAACATTAGATAATCTACATATGCATACATTCTATAAAAATTTCATATAGTTACATTGTGTTTCATATGAATAAGAGCATTAACATCTTCATTACATATTTACAAAATTATTGCATAATAGGCATTCCATCATCATACATAGTGGAAACATTACAAGTACATTTCACCATCATATATACATAACATCATATAGAACATTACATTCATTATCATAAGTAAATAAAGACATCCATAACATCATAGACTGCATAAACTAATCACATGTAGAAGAATTCATTCATAACACATATATATATACATCATCTAGGAAACATAATCATATAGAAGCAATGCATCATCATAAAATAGAACTACATATGATATAGAAGCCACCAAAATCATATATATATCTCTCAAAATAATGTTTCACAGTACAATGTCAGAATGTATACATAAATAAAAATGAGCTCGCAGGCTCTTTGATCAAAATACAATGTCTACATATATATCAATATCAACGTTTCCCACTACCACTACTGTCATGTGGTAAAGTTGGTGGAAACTACCTTAGAGGTACTCTCTATGAGGTGGAAGGCCTATCATATGGACCTTTCTTCACTGGTAATAACACACCCTTTGTACTTTGTGTCCTGGTATGACTCCTATTCTATGATCTCTAGCTGTGAACCTCTAAAAATCTAGGAGCTCGTCTCTCTGCTGGTACCACTGACTCATATAAATCCTTGTAATATGATGCTCTCTCAACTGATCTAACTAGCTTATGAGAAAAAACATTAGATGAGGTGCCACTACCAAGGCGTCTGACCTCTATAAATAGTTTCTCTATGTCCTATCTCTAAGCTATGGTCTGATCTCTCTCCATAAAATCACTATCTCTCTCTATCTGCATGGCATCAAGCTCTGTTGTCATCACTCTCAACCTCTCCTCCAAAGCCTCCCTATCACTATCTCTAGGAGCCTCCTCATCCCATCTCCCCTCAACAATCTGACCTTGAAGCTCTCTCTCCTACTCCTCCATAGGTATCTCCTCAATAGCATCCTCTCCATATCCTTCCAGAATACCAAGAGGATCAATGTCCATGTCAACCTCCTCATCCTCTACTAGGTCCTCTCCACCAATATCTACCTTTGCATGCTCTTCTATTACTGCCTCCTTGGTAGCAATCTCATCTCCAACCTATGCCTCTACTCCACCTCTGAGGTCTATCATCGATACATCCTCTGCCTTTTCCTCTCAAATAGGTGATAGTCAACCTACTCATCCACCTCTCTGACCTCTCTGTCCTCACCTACCACCACCATCTCTTCTATCATCACCACCACTCCTACCACCACCTCTACCACCACCTCTCCCTCTAGGTCATCCTCTTGGGCTTGTGCCTCATCTCTCAACTAGTGTCGGCTGATCTAAATTTGTGTAAGGAATCGAACGATGCTCCACCCACCATGCGTCATATACAATTGTAGTCCCTAGATCCGCTACCCCATCTCTCATATCCCCACTGTAATGGATGTAAAGCCTATATCCTTGCAACTACAGTATCTACTGGAATCATAGGACCCTAGTGTGGAACCTCTTTGGATGAATGAGCGAACTCTGCTCTACCTCTAGGCTCATCCTAAACCTCCCCAAACTGTCTCAATACCCAATCTGGAAAGTGTCTCTCAATAATATGCACACTCAGAACAGTTCTCCCAATTAGGTACTGTGTCTTCCTAGAGTAATTCAAATGCTCATCCTCATTAGACCATCTCTCACAATCCATGTATGACCTCCAAGTGAACTAATCCAAAATATCAAGTGCATGTCTCTAGTAACCTGTATCTACAACATCACTCTGAGTGATGTTTCCCATATACCAAAAAACATATGGAGATCTAGTTAGTCGCTCTGAAGTAACAAGCAGACGAAATAACGCAATGCGCTCCCATGCCCAAATCATGAGCAATGTCGTACCATAGCTCATAGACTGTGCATCTCTGTATACTATGTCATGTAGATGGAATTATAGCATGCCCAATAAATATGGCACAATCGGGGCATATTTTCTTTCACACAATGCCAAAACAACATTGTATCAAAGAGGGGAAAATTGTAGACACCAAAAATTGGTCTAGGCCTGCGAACACCACTTTGGACATAATTTTCTATTATCTATGGTCATGATTAAATAGTGTTGAT
Source organism: Sequoiadendron giganteum (assembly GCA_007115665.2). Taxonomy (NCBI): domain Eukaryota; kingdom Viridiplantae; phylum Streptophyta; class Pinopsida; order Cupressales; family Cupressaceae; genus Sequoiadendron; species Sequoiadendron giganteum. Next base: position 197,823,847 of record CM021108.1, read on the forward strand.
TATTTAATTACCTTTCTAACACATATTTCCTCTATTAATTAAATACCCCTTTTTAATTAATTCATTAATTCATAATGACCTTTATTCAACTTGATTAATTAAATAAGTCATATTTGTTTAATTATGTCGCTAACTACTTAATTTCTCCTTCTTAATTAAATAATTTATTATTTAATTACCCATTTTTCATACTTCAACTATAATTAAATATTTATTATTTAATTTATTCAATTTCACCTTTACACGAGTCAAATTAAATAAATGATCTTTATTTATTTAATTAAATCTTTCATTTCGAATGTTGAATTAAATTAACATTTAATTCATTTATTAATTATGTATGTCACATTCTTTTATCATTCAGTTATCTAATTATTAACTCACCGTCTGACTCAAGATCTATTTTAAATCCACCAGTTATCTTTGGGTTCAGTATCTGATCGTTTATGCGAGAGGACTCTCTGTCACAACTAGTCAGTTAACTAGCTCTAACTCATGTGCATGAATGCGTCTATTAATTAAATATATTTATTTAATTAATTAATTCATGTATGCATTCAAATTCTTCATCTTCAAGTTCTAACTTTGCCTTGGACATTCAAAGTCTATTTCTTCTATTTTCAAAAACTCTTAACTCAAGATTAAATTGTTTATCTAATCGGGAACTCATGTTCTTTCTATTTTCAAACAGTCTTTACACAATATTAATTTATCCTTCTAATTTAATCTTTATCTTTTAGTCCTTTCTAACTCACGTTCTATCTGACACATAATGCACATCACATGACATTCATCAATCTCGTCTGTCGATCTCTCTTTGAATCTGAGTCGATCGTTCGAAAACCCAAAATCTATAAAATGGCTTGTCATTATCATTATTCCTTCTCCCGAAATCATACACTTTTGAGAAGAAACTTATCTTTGATATTTTTCTTAGACATTCAACAAGGTTATGCTTGCATCAATACTTAAAATCTGAGGGCAAGAATTCTAAAACAACAAAATGGAGAAGGGTAATCGAGATAATTCGGTGAGAGCATTCTAATTGATTTGTTTAGTTTAATTATGTTTACTTGCTTCATTCTTTGTTTTTTTTATTTAGATTATTTGTTAGATTAGAATTGATCATTGTAATCTATGTAACATTAGCATTAATCAAGAAAATCTATTTTACAAAAGTTATTTAAGGTGGTTAATAATTTTTAAGAAAGAAGAAAATTGTTGAATTTTTAGTGTGAGAAACCTATTGAAAATTCTAATTTGCATACCAAAAATTAATCAAAGGATCATGCTTACTATTATTGAAGGTTATTTTATCTGGTACTGATGTTTTATGTGTTATTTTATTCAAGTTAAGAAATTTCATGATTTTTTTTGTGTTCTTATAGTAAGGTTATGTACGAAATATGCACATGAAATATGGTGATTTGATACATCTAATTTGAATATCTTTGTTCTGAATTCTAAAGAATCTTGCACTTATATTATTAGTGACAATGTAAATAGTAATCATTACATTATATTTTTATTTAGATTTTATAAGCCTGGTTATAGTTAAGGGTAAAGCATAGTCTATCATTATCTTGATTCTTTTTTATATTCATTATTTACATTTATTTTCTATTAAACCCTAACTTATTTTTGATTTTTTCAATAATAATTTAGATTTAAATTTAAATTAAAGGCAGCTTAGATATAAAAAAGATTATAATACAGTTAGAGTAGATAAATTTTATTAAAGATCTTAAATATTTATTCTATATTTGAGTAGATAGGAGAATATTGACTGTAAAAGTTCATTTTATTTTAATCCCTATCTAGGCCCCTTGTTAAAAAAATTACATAGACTAGTTAGCATTTCCAACACTTTCGAGACCTAGCATAAAGGGACCTTGGAGTTGATTTATCATTGAGATATATAAAAAATTTAAGGAAAAGTAGAGTGTGTATCATTTCTATTTTTTTGGTGTGCCAAACCTCCATCATCATGTCTCATGAGAACTTGAAATTGTGGTAGATAAATATTGTTTGGGACTCTTGACTCCTACAATACTTGCATGTGAACATAAAATGTTTTAAAAATATCCACTATTTTTTTTTTTTCTAGAATCTTTTCAAGATGTTAAATTAGGTCCTATTGGACCATAGGAGTAGGAGGGAAATTCCCTTTAATAGTGATATTATTATGTGTAATGGAAATAGTATAATCACGATATTTTATTTTTGACAATAGCTATTTATCTATTAAGGTGATCAATGTGACTGGGTATGGAATCATATGAGGGTTGTTGCAAGTATGAATGAGTATGGTGGTGTTGTCATTAATGTTGTCATTGATGTCAACACAATATAGGTTGTTGGAGTGAAATGAAACAAGTGATTGCATGTGGTTCATGTATAGTTGAGATACTATAGAGATGTTGTGAGTAAATGGAGCTATCTTTATGTTGTTGCAGGTGTGCTGATAAATAGTAAAGATAGAATTATGTGTGTGTTCAGAATGTGCTCCGATATGTGTTCCAAATTTTTTATGTGTTGATCCTATGCTTGTGTGGATCTGTAGTTTTTTTTAAGATCATTCTTAGGTGATATATCCTAGATTATAGCTTTTGGTTTGATGACAAGTGAAAGTTGACTTCACCGGTTTGTGAATTGGTCTGGCAAAGTTGTTGGTTTGTGGATTGGGAGAAATGTATCTGCTCTGTAGTCCTTCGCTAGGTTTTTTTAGGTCTTCTAAATCTAGAAAAAGTCTTGTAATGGTGTTATCTATGTTATATAAAAGTTGTCCATGGTTTGGTGCTCCAAAAAACTAGTTTAAGAGTTACTATGTGTGTTTGTATAGTCTGGATGGAGTGATGGAAAGTGTTATTTCTATGAAAGTTGTAGCAGTAGTTGTGGATGAATCTAAAGGAATATAAGATGTGTTCTAGTGTATGGTGAAGCATGTTATATGGTCTACCTTGACCAAATTTGAAATGAGGAAGTTTGGAAAAGAAAAGGAGAAAACTGAAACAAACTTCAAATCCACAAAGTCAAAAGATGATCTAGATAGTGAAGGTGTAGAGGAATTGGAAGCAAATTTTACAAGGAAGCTGAAGAAATTTACCAAAAAGTATAGAGGTATGTTACCTTTTAAATGTTCTAGTTGTTGAAATATTATTCACTATGCTTCAAAATGTCCAAATAGAGCCATAAACAAGAAGGGAAAAGACAATAAAGACAAAAAGTTGAAGAAATTGCATTATATTAAAGAAGATTCTAGAATTTCTAATGATAAATCTAATTTTGAGGGTGATAAAGATGAATGCATGTTTCTAACCTCAAAGAATAAACTAGTGTCTACTAACCATGGAATATTTGCAAGGGAATGTGGTCCATAAAACAAGAAGGAAGAGATGGAAAGTACTCTAGTTTATGCCTTTCATGCTAGACAATACACATACTATTGGGTAATTAACAATGGCTGCTCGAATCATATGACCATAGACAAAAGTAAGTTTACTAAACTTGAAAAGTATGATGGAGGAAAAGCTATATTTGGAGATGATTCTAGTGCAAAGATTATTGGAAAAGGAACAATTAGTTTTAATGAACAAAACAATACCTATGATTTCTATTATGTTAATGGATCAAGGCATAATCTCTTGAGTTTTGGACAAATGTGTAGAAAAGTTTTTAATCTTGTGTTTTAGGATAATACTTGTGAGATCAGAAAAGGGTTTGGAAATATGGTAGCTATAGGAAGAAGAACATATGGAAACATTTATCAGCTTAAGGGTGTTGATGGTGAGTGTTTTGTGTCTCAAGTTAATGAAAGTTGGATATGGAACCAGAGGATGGGACATGTAAACTTTGAAAACTTAATCAGGATTAGTTCAAGAGAAGTTGTTAGGGATCTACCAAAAATCACAAAGCCTACCTATGATATTCATAGAAGTTGTCTGTTGGACAAACAAACAAGTTGAAACTTTAAAGGAAAAGAACAATTAACTACCAAAATGTTGGAATTGGTTCATACAAACCTCTATGGTCCTACAAGAATAAGAATTCTTAATGGTGACATGTATTTTATGCTTTTCATCAATAATTATTCTAGAATGACATGGGTTACTTTTCTTAGGGAGAAAGCTCAAGCTCTAGATAGATTCAAGGTGTTCAAGGCTATGATAAAGAATGAAGCGATTCTGAAAATCAAATGTTTAAGGTCTGACAAAGGTGGAGAATTCACCTCCAATGAGTTGAATATGTTTTGTGAAGAGCATGGTATGAAGAGGCATCTTTCTTCTCCTAGAGCTTCTCAACAAAATGAACTTGTTGAGAGGAAGAACCATATAGCTCAAGAAGCTACAAGGACTATGATGAGTGAGGAAAATTTTCTCAAGGTATATTGGAGAGAAGCAATTCACACTATTGTCTATATTCTTAACAAAGATCATATTAAAAGAAATAGCACAAAAACTCATTATAAGTTGTGGTATGGTAAAATTCCCACTGTTAATTAGTTTAAGGTGTTTGGAAGAAATTGTTATATTAAAAGAGATGATGAGAATCTAGGAAAGTTTGATGCAAGATGTGATGAGGGTATTTTTCTTAGATATGCAACCAAAAGAAAAGTATATAGAAGCTACAATAACAGATTGAGAAATATTGTTTAAAGTGCAAATGTGAAAGTTGATGAAAATACGCATAGTCTAGTTGAAATAAGTGAAAATGAACTAGATGAACCTATTAGTGGACAAGAGCAAGAGAATGATGAGGAAGAAGAAGAAAAAATTGAAGAAGAAGAGACTCTAGAACCTACTCCTAAGACTCTAAACTATGTCTAGAAAAATCTTCTAGAAGAACAAATAATTGGAGACAAAGGCAAAGGTGTGACAACAAGAAGAAAAGTAGTAAAAGTTGAGGTAAATTTATGTCTACTTTTCAAGCTAGAACCTAAAAAATTTTGTGAATCATGCAAATATGAAAATCGGGTTAGAGCCATGAGAGAGGAATTACAATAGATAGAGAAAAATCATACATGGGAATTGGTTCCTACACCGGTAAATAAGAATATAATTGGTACCAAATGGGTATTCAGGAATAATCTGAATGAGAATGGTGAAGTAGTAAGAAACAAAGAAAGGTTTGTATGCAAATATTATTCACAGGTTGAAGGAATATACTTTGAGGAGACATTTTCTCTAGTGGAAATAATGGAGGCTATTCAGATGTTTTTGACATTTTTTGCTCATAAATATTTCAAGGTATACCAGATGGATGTTAAGTCTATATTCCTGAATGGATAATTGGAAGAAGAGGTCTACATGGAAAAAATAGAGGTATTTCAATTATCAGATCAACCAAACATGGTTTGTAAGTTGAAAAGGAACTAGATGGACTTAAATAGACTCCTAGAGCATGGTATGCAAGGTTGGATAGGCATTTGATTCCGCAAAGGTTTAACAAAGGCTCCGCAAACAATAATCTTTCTTTCAAGATTAAAGGGAACAAAATTTTGATAGTAGTAGTGTATGTTGATGATATTATCTTTGGAGGAAATGAGGGTATGTGCAAAAATTTTGTAGAGGAGATGCAAAAAGAGTTTGAAATGTCCATGATTGGTGAGTTGAATTTCTTCCTTATACTTCAAGTGAATCAAACTAATAAGGGAATAATTATTTCACAATCAAAGTATGTTAAATATTTAATGAATAAGTTTGGAATGGATGACTCCAAACTAGTATGTACCCCTATGGTGATTGGATGCAAACTAAGTAAGGATGATGAATCTCCTAAAGTTGATAAGAGAAAGTATATATCTATGATTGGTGGATGACTATATCTTATTAACACTAGACTGAGTATCATGTATGCAATATGTTTGGTTGCCATATTTCATGAAGAACCAAAAGAAACACATGTTACAACTGTGAAAAAGATATTCGGATATCTAAAAGGGACACCAAATTATGGTTTATGGTATCCTAAGGATACTGATTTTAATTTAAGCGCTTACACTGATGCAAACTAGGCTGGTTGTGTAGAGGACTAGGAGAGTACAAATGGTGGTGCATTCTTTCTTGGATGCAAGTTGGTTTCATGGCTAAGCAAGAAATATTATTTAGTTTCTTTATCCACTACAGAGGCTGAGTACATAGCAACAACATCTTATTGCACATAGGTACTATGGATGAAGTAAACATTGAAGGACATAGAAGTGATGTGTGATGAACCTATCCCTATCTTCTATGATAATACAAGCTCAATAAATATTTCAAAGAATTTGGTAATCCATTCAAGGATAAAGCATATATCTATCATATATCATTTATTAAGAGAGAAGGTATTAGAGAATGAAGTCAGGATCGAATATGTACCTACAAAGGATCAAATTTATGATATATTTACTAAGGCTCTTCCTAAGGATAATTTTGAGTATCTCTAGGAGAAGCTAGGGGTTACTATCCCTAGTTCTTTCAACTAGGTGCACATATAGGTGCATCAGTCCAGTGGATCTATAGATTCATCATTTGTTTGGACTGATGACTGGGGTCTACTCCTCAGGGGGAGTAAGAAGTATCATTGTTGATGTATGATATGTGTGTTTTCATGGGTGCACTCCTAAGTGATAGTGATTAGAATTTTATATGGTTGAATAATTATGTAAAACTTTTTTTCCATTGATGTCAAAGGGGGAGAGAGAGTAATGTGAAAAAGTCTATCTATATCAGAAAATTTTAAAGGGAGAGAGAATCTTGTAAGGAGGAGAGAGTGCAATAATTTTGTGTAGGTTGTCTAATCTAAAAAAAAGGGGGGAGTGTTTTTGTTGTCTTTGATGGTTTTTTCACATCATGTGCTTCCATCAATGACAAAGGGGGAGATTATTGCAAGTATGAATGAGTATGGGTGTGTTTTCATTAATGTTCTCATTAATGTCAACATAGTACAGGTTGTTGCAGTGAAAGGAAATAAGTGACTAAAGGCGGTGCATGTATAGTTGATATGTTGTAGAGATGTTGTGAGTACATGGAGCTATCATTTTTGGGTTATAGGTGTGTTGATGTGATGAGTTACCAAGTGCTTTTGAGAAAATTAATAAATATTAAAGACATAATTGTGTGTGTCTTCAAAATTTGCTTTGGTATGTGCTCCATATTTCTTCTATGTTGATCCTATGCTTGTGCAGATTGTTAGTGTTGTTTAAGGGCACCCTTGGGTGATATATCTTGGATTATGGCTTATGGTTTGATGAAGAGTGAAAGTTGAGTTTACCGGTTTGTGAACTGGTCTAGCAGATTTATTTGTTTGTGGACCAGGAGAAATGTATCTACTCCATGCTCCTTTGTTGGTTTATTTCTCTAGAATAAGTCTTGTAATGGTGTTATCTCTTTTCTATCAAAGGTTTTTAAGGTTTGGTGCTCTGGAAGACTAGTTTCAGAGTTACTATGTGTGTTTGTCTAGTCTGGATGGACTGGTGGAAAGTGTTTTTTGTATGAAAGTTGTTGCAGTAGCTGCAAATGAATCTGAATGCATCTAAGATGTCTTCTAATGTATTGTGAAGTGTGTTATGTGGTTTGCATGTTATCTTGTTTTTGTAGATGTGTGTACGTCAAAGTTCATTGGTTTTTTAATTAGGTTTGGCTGACTTGATGTTTACACATTATAAGAAAGATAAGTATCAATTAAGGAAGTGTGTTATTGATCCAAGATGTTGGTTTGGGTCATGGTTAATTATTGGGTATGTGGAGGATCATGATGGGCCAAAAAGTGGCAATATGATGGGTATGTGGCTGATGACTTTTTTTTTTACCCAAAATTGATGAAACGAAAAGGGTTTTTAAAGGAGATTATAAGATTTCCACCAATATAAATTATGCTTTACTTCAAATTTAATAAATAATTATTATTCATTTTCTATTGAATTATGACAAAATTTTTGATTGATGGGCTGATTGAAAAACATCTATAGCTTTCAAACGGTATCAAATTTTTTGAATTTGAAACATGCGTCACATTCTATGATTTGCATACTATAAGATTCAAAATGAAAAGAATTAATTTCATGAAGTTTTGACCAAGTTAAGGTGGCCAAACATACGAGTCTTTATATTTTTTAAAATTTGTAATAAAAAATTATAATTAATTATTTACTTGGAAACAAACTACAAAAAAATATGCATCACACAGGGACATGAGTCCTCTACTTATATCTAAAATCTTATAAAAAAATACTATGATTTTAATGTGGTTAGGGTGGTCAGACAAACACTTACTTCTTATTTTTTCCTTGAAATTTAAGTACTACTGTATTGAAATTTTAAATTTTCACTAAATAGATTTTACTTTTTTGTAAATAAACCTAGTAGTTTAGAAACTACACTCAATTTTCTACAAATTATATTGTTACATATTTTTTAAATAATATAGATAACTTATTCAAATTTTTATGTCAAGCTGCCTAACTCTTATTTTTCTGAATGTTTTGCCACTTAAGGGTCTATTTTTCCCTTGATGATTATGCACATACCCTATTGGTTTGGTCTACTCTCATTCTCATCCATCATGGGAATGTTGAGTTTCCAACCATATTTGAATTTATAAAATGAATAGTGTGTAGCCAACCTTGGAGATTTTTTTTAAGATTGGAGATGGTATAAATACAAGGCAAGGCGTTAAGGATTGCACACCACAAGTGTGAGAAGCAAGGTAGATGCAAGAGATTGTGTGAAAAGTGAATTGAGGTAGTGAGGAATTCAATGTGTTAGACTCCTTAAAGTAGTGAGCTAAAGGTGTTTGTAATTATTTGATCAAGGTCGTAGATGTGTGCAAGTTACAATGGTTGCAAGTTATAGTGGTGGATCTTTTGTTGTATCGAGATAACCTTCTTTGTGTAACTTTAATCTTTCTATGTTTCTGTATCTATAGGTAGTAAGCCTCTCATCTAGATAGCGAGTCCTATATTGGGTAGTGAGCCCTTTAGTAGTGATCCTTTGTAATTGATTTTTCAATTACTCTTATATTGAGAGTTAACCCTCACCGTGGTTTTTCCCTTGTTTAGTTTTCCACATAAATTTGGTGTTTCTTGTTTTTGCTTTCGGTTATCTACACTTCATGCTTATACTTAATAAAAAATTAAATTGAATGTGGAATTTTTTAAGATATGTGGTGAATGTGAATAGATAAAACTGACTCACCCCCACCTCTTAGTTGTCTTGTGCATTTCAACAAGGATATGTGCACTAAGCTGTGACACAAAAATGACTCTTAAGATGCCACTTTTTTTTAAATTGACAAAGTCTAATGTTCATGAGAAAATGAAGATAGTTACATTAAAAATTTGAAGATGCAACAAGAAAAAGAGTTGTAGTGCTCTGAATCTATGTTCTAAAAAACTATTATTTTTAAATAATAAATATTAAGGTTTCAAAAGGGGGGGTAACCAAAAGTAGTCCTATTTTTATAAAAAACAATATAGTGTTTGTTGAGACCTCCCTAAAAAGATATTTTTTTAAAGAATTTAAAAAGTCCAAATGGTGAGAAATTAGCTAACACCATGTAGTTTATCACAAAATTTTTGGCTAATTTTAATAATATATAATATTTTATGAATTTTTGAAGTGGACACATCCTAAAATGCTAAAATTTGAGTGTCCTCCTTTTTTTTTTTGAAAACTAATTGAATTTTATTTTTTTCATTATGTGTAGATTGGAGTCTAGTTTATAAAAAATGTAAATTGTTTCAAAATTTGATGAATGAGTAAAATTCTATACCAAAACTAGCACATGTTGGTTTTTAACAAAAACGAAGGCACTAACAAGAGAAGTTATAGATGAAAACCTTAACATAATGGAAATGTAAAAAAATATATTTAGATAGCTAAGAGAGATCCTAATATCATCATGACTTTTTTATAAACTTGCATTGAAATACATGCAAAGATGATAGAGATAATAACCAAAAATTGTGAAAATTTGATACCCTTTTAGAAAATCACATATTTGGCATGAAATGGTTGTCCAGCCCTTTGGGTTAGTATGTGACTCATTTGTCGAGCACCAAATGTGGCTCTAGCCAAATTAAGTACATCATCTTGCAAGCACCAAATTTGGTGCTATGCAAATGAAGTGCATCATTTGGTGAGTACCAAATGTGAAGCATGATTTTTTGGAATGCATTTTTTGAGCTCTTTCTCTTTCACTTTTAGGGAAACTATATAAATGAAATAAACATTTTAGTATAAGTTGACATTTACATATGGACATAAATATCAAATTTCTAGTTTTTGGAAGATCTTATAATTTTCCATACAATAAAATTTTAGTAATTAACATGTCAAATCTCAATAGTTAGGAGGTCAAATTTTAGTAATTAGCAAGTTGTATCATTTCTCTCTATCTATCTTATTTTAATCTCTTATTCTCTAGATCTCTCTCTCACTATCTCCATCCATTTATCCATCTCTCTCTCCCTCCCTCTCTCTCTCTCTACCAACCTTCACTTTCTACTTCTCTCTATCTCTACCACTTGTATCTCTCTCTCTCTCACTTCTCTCTATATCTTCTCCCTCTCACTTTTCCCTCCCTTCCCCTATCTCTCCCCCTTCATCTTTGCTCTCTTTCTCTCTATCTCACCTCTCTCTCCCTACATATACCTTCCTCCCTCCTCTATCTATCTCACCTCCCTCTCCCTTTCTACCTACCTCTCCTTCCCCCTCTCCTTCCCTATCTACTTCTCTCTATCTCCACCTCCCTCTCTGTACCTACCTCTCTCCCTATTTCTCTCTATCACATCTCTCTCTCCATCCCTATCTCTCCCTCCATTCCCCCTTTCCTCTCTACTTCTCTCTATCTCCCCTCCCTCTCTCTACCTACCTCTCTCTCTCTCTCACCTATCTCTCATTCCCTCTCTACTTCTCTCTACCTACCTATCCCTCTAATAATATTTCTCTCTCCCTCCCTCCCACCTTCCATCTCAATCTCTCTGCCTCTCTCTCTCTCTACCTCTCCCTCCCTCTATCTATCTCTCTATCTATCCCCCATCTTTCTCTCACTCTCTCTCCCCTATTTATATATCTCCTCACCCTCTCTCTATCTACCTCTCTCACTCTCTCCTTCTATATATCTCAACTATACCTCATTACCCCTACCTCCCTCCCCTATCTATTTCCCACCCCCTCTCTCTCACTCTCTCTCTTCTTTACACCAACCTTTTCTCTCTATTTCTCTCTATTTAACATATCCCTATATATCTATTTCTCTCTCCCTCCCTTATTCCCTCTCTCAATCTCTCTACATTCCTCCTTACCTCTCTACTCTATCCATCACATCTCTCTATCACTTCCTTCTCTAATTATCTATCCTCACCATTCTCTCTCTCTACTCTCTTTCTCCCTATCTCACATCCATCTCCGTACATATCCCTCCCTTGCTCATCTATCCCTCTATCTCACCTCTCTCTCCTTCCCTCTCTACTTATCTCTATCTACCCCCCTCTCTATTTCTCTCTCACCTCTCTACTTATCTCTTTATCACATCTCTCTCTATCACACACACACACACACACACACACACATATATATATATATCTCCTCTCTTTGTCCCTCTCTCCCTCACTATTTTTCTCTATCTCCCCAGCTCTCTATATTTCTATCTCTTTATCCTTTTCTCTCTCCTCCTTACTCCCACCCACCTTTACTCTTTACTTATCTATATCTAGCCTATCCCTCTATAACTCTTTATGTCTCTCTCCCTCCATCCTTACCTCTCTCAATCTCCCCACCTTCCTCCTTCCCTCTCTACTTATCTCTCTCTCTCTCTCTCTCTCTCTCTCTCTCTCTCTCTCCCTCTCTCTCTCTCTCTCCTATCTCACCTTTATCTCCTACTTATCCTCCCTCAATCCTGTCTCTCTCTCTCTCTCTCCTCTCTCTCCCTCCCTCCCTACCTCTTCTTCCCTCTCTACTTCTCTATATCTCCCCCTCCATCTCTTTACCTACCTCTCTCTCTATTTATCTCTCACCTCTCTACTTATGTCTCTATCACATCTCTCTCTCACCTCTCTTTCCCTCCCTCATTTTTTCCCTCTCTAATTTTCTCTATCTCCCCCTCTCTCTATGTCTTTCTCTTCCTTCCTCCCACCCACCATACCTCTTTATCTCTCCCTCCCTCCTTCAATATCGCAATCTCTTGACCTTCATCCTTTCTTGTATATTTCTCTTTATCACTCATCCCTCTAACTTATCCCTCTATCTATCCTTCCCTCTCTACTCCCTCTCCCTTCCTATCCCTCCCTCCCTCCTCTCTCTCACTCTCTCCTTTCCTCTCTACTTCTATATATATCTCATATCTCTCTCTCTCTCTATCTATATATATACTTTTCTATCTCAACTCTCTCCCTCCCTCCCTCTCTATTTTCCTCTATCTCCCCCCTCTCTCTATATTTCTATCTCTCTCTCTCTCTCTTCCTTCCTCCCACCCACCTTTCCTCTATACTTATCTCTATCTAACCAATCCCTCTATAGCTATTTCTCTCTCTCCCTCCATCCTTACCTCTCTCAATCTCTCCACCTTCCTCCTTCCCTCTCTAATTATATCTATCACATCTCCATTAGTTCTCACCGCCCTCTCTTTGTCTCTCTCTCCCTCCCTCTATTTCTCTCACTCTCTCCTTTCATCTCTACTTCTCTTTATCTTGTCATTCTCTCACCCTCTCCTAATTTCTCTAATCTCTCTATCTCCTTGTTGGAACACAACTATCTACTGAGAGGGGGGGTGAATCAGTACACAATTTAAAAATTATCTATCCCTACCTCTCCCTCTCTACTTCCTCTCTCTCTCTCCCTCCTCTTTCTCTCTCACTCTCTCCCTCTCTATATACCCCTCTTACTCTCTCTCTCCTTCACTCTATACTTTTCTTTATCTCACCATTATCTCTCTCTCCTAACTTCTCTACTCTCTTTTAATATATATATCTCCCTCCCCACTCTCTCTATCTCCTTGTTGGAACTATATCAATAGCCTAATATTCCATTTATATATATCAAAGATAGTTGTAAATAGTGAGGCCAATATATTAGAGCACCACCTATGGATGATTAGAACCATTTAAATATCCTAATATTCCATTTATAAATATACAAGTAACTTCTCAAGGCTAACTTCTTATCAATGCATCAAAATTTACAAACAACAAAAATCTCTCAATCTAAGCTTATGAAGAATCAACTAGGAGAGTCCTTAATATAAATTATATTAATGAAGCTAAATTTTGTGATACAAGGGTGTTTTCTAAGAGCCTAGATCAAGAGGGTAACTCCCCATCCTATAATTATAAAATAATAATGTATATGTTAGCTTATCTTTAAATGAAATTGTAAGAGAGGGGGATCAACCACGTCAAGGATCCAGGTCACGAAGAGCCAAGAGAGGAGCGCTGCCCTAACTTACCTCACTTTAAAGGGGTGTTTCAAATAGAGGTCAAGAATTATGAGGAAAATAAGGTACTTCTATCACTCTTTAGACCCAAAATCTAAGTTTAGGCTAGGTGAGCTAGTTCTCAAAGTCAATAGTGCACCTCAGATAGCTCTCTATCCAAGAACATTTGTAATGCCCTGCCACAAAACCCTAGAGGAGAACATGCTACAACACTTAAACAATTTTTATTTTATTTTAAAGGCAACATAATAAAGGTTACAAATTTTACAATAACTTTCATTCTAAACCCAAGTCCTTTAAGGTTCCATGACTGTGCTATGATAATCCCATTAAGCGAATGAACAAGAATAATTAATCATCGCTATCATCTCATTAAATAAGATTCATCTAACAATATGAATTTAATTTAATCCATCACATTTAAATGTTCAACCAATATGAATTAACCATAACATTTCATCAATAGATACCATTCAAAATAAATTTCATTAACTAACAATATTAAGGTACATCATTAAGATTACTAATTACAAGAGAAAGCTCAAAAATGAATTATGAGATTACATCAATGCTTCCCAAGATCAATTGGAAAGATTATACATCAGAGTTACAATACATGATACAACTAATTTCAGTTCCATACAAGGACATAAAATATATTCTACTTGAACTAGGACAAGTGTAGAAGTCCACATCCACATGAATAGTCACCATGAACACAAAAAACAACAAGGGAACCAAATGGAGTAATAGGCACATTCCACTTGACCATATGGAACCCAAAGGTCCACCCCCCATGTTAGGAGATAGAAATAAGGTCCCACACAATCAAATATAAAAAGAGACCACAATGGATATAACAAGGCTAAACAAGACTCCAATATGACATTGCACAATATTAACATCACATGATAACATACATTGCATCCAAAGGAAATCACATACTAAATGGAGAGAACAAATAAGGGAATACTAGTCTGTAGAGGGAAGAGTGTCATCACATGGTCCTGACATGGGTTACCCTAGAATTCCATCACTAGCTGCCGACCCCCATCCATGGTTACTTTGGAAGTCTCTCACTAGCCATCGGCCCCATTGGGTGACACATGTGGAACCAATCTTCCTTTCATGAGGACAAGAAACTTGGTCTTCCCAACCGGGCCTTCTCAACCCATCCTTAGCCTAAATGAGGACTACAGGCAAGGGCGAGGCATTCACTTATCTTGATTAATGTTTAGATTACCCTGTTGTGTCTCAAAAATGTTGGTTGAATGTACCACAAGAGGTTGCCACACTCTCACTACATTTTTGGTCAACTAACAAGGCCAACCAATATGGTTGAACCCTCTAATCTTAAGGCTCTGCTAAACCTAGGCGGGTGCACCTATATGAGTAACATAGATTTTGAATTTATGTTTCCTACTTGATCTAACTATCCACAAATGGCAATCTAATAGTGGAAAAGATATGATCCTACTTTGGTATAAATTGTATATGCAATATCAAGGTATGAATTAATATGTTCAATTAAGAGATGTCAAATGAAATGAATAAAACTAATGTAATATAAATAAGAGAGACTAGTACCTTGTTGGGTAGAACGGGGTCAAATGAAAGCCTGTAGTGAATGGTTTCAACCTAGCAGGTCCTCTAATTGTTTGGCATATAACTATGAGTTTACAACTGGTATAGACATGCAAGAATGTAATTTGATAAACCCTACTTGAGGTAGAATATCAAATTTAACTATCTAATTCTTCTTATTGATCCAAATGGAATTCCAGATTACTGTAATTGATTTAGAGGAATTTTAATTCTTCTTTAAAGAATCCAATGAACCAAATCACATAGAAACAACAAATGTGTACTGATAAATCGAATATATAATTGATACTTTAATTTAAACAATCAAGAAACATTAGACTGGAGACAATCAGATAATCACAAGAATCCAACAAACAATTGATGCCAAGATGAAATCACCAAATTAACAGTTTTCCATTATCTTCCTTGAAATTCATACATGCAACATAGCCTCCTCGGATCTCATCATTTCTAACAATATAATACTTACAATAGTTTATCCTATTCCAATTCTATATCCCCTCTAATTTATCCAATAACGGATATTTATACATCAGATTGCAAAAGGACATGCCTTTTCAAAATGTCTAAAGCATAAATTTTTTTAACAAATTCTCCATTTAACTAATTTTTGTTAAGCCACAAATGGACTGCAGACATATGCTCCGTATAATCCTAGCGCTCATGAGTGTCAACATCCCCCAACCCATCACGGATCACAATCTCCATCATTATCATTCACTCATTCTGTGCACATGCTTCATCCAATGTCACATCCTCCATAGTGGTTGCTTTCAACATCTCTTGGAGTATTGTTTCACACTCACTTTTCCACATAGTTGCTTCTTTCATTTTCCCTTCATCATCACATAGCATGGTCAATCTATATTCGGCAGTCTCTATCAATCGCTGCGTATCTCCTTACAACTCCTCAAAGAAATCCCTATGTCTGTCCATGATACAGTTGGCATTTTCAATCTCTTCATTACTAGGAGTGTCCTACTACTCCAATTCCTCAATCTTTTCCTAAATTTTTCTGTCCACTCTCTTGTGTTCCTTTATTGCATCCACAAATTGTGAATGTTTTCCCTAGAGCCTATTTAACTCAGTGGTTAGAATGACCTACCTTCTTTTGATTATTGCAACAAGTGCATATGTTTTCCCTTCAGAATATGGAGTTGATCCTTCCCAATGGTCCCTTTTCTGTGAACTCTCACCTTGGGTGAGCATCCTTGTTGGTTATGTTACAGCACCTACCAAGTCTTTCAAGCATTCATTTTCTCTCAAGATCCTCTCATTACCAGTTTTATACATCTCCCTTTCCCTTATCAATGCTTTGGTTTGAGCTTTATTTATCTTGGCTATATTTATCCCAATATTAGCAGTTGCTACAGGGTCAACCTCCCCAACCTTCAACGTCATGACATGTCCAAATGCCTTTTTAGTATCAATAACAATTGATTTTTTGTGAGGAGGATACAAGGCCCAAATCATCAATGTCTCATCATCAGGGTTGTATCTTGATCCTGTGTATACCTCTATCACCTTTTCTATACTTAGCTTGTGGGTGGCATTGCTATCTTTTAAGAAATTATCAAAAACTAATGCAGAGTTCATATCCAAACCTAGAAAAATCATAACACCTGCCTTTTCTAGTAGCTCCCTTCCCTTTTTAAGGGTCATGTTAATCATCTCTTTGTCTACTTCATCTTTTAAGCTTCTCAATAGTTGATCCTCATTTCTTGGAGTAACATTGTCAACCTGTCCCCTTATCTCTTTTCCTTTTTGCTTATATAAAAATGTCTTAAACTCCGAGGTCTTTATAAATTCATCATCTAATATGAAATACCTATAGTCTTGAGTCTTCATTCTTGAAACTTTCCTAGATGAGCTTTGTGGCCTGTCTGCTTCTGATATCCCTTTAATAGAGGATAGCAATTCAACATCCATCAACTCCTGGTTATGTTTTTCAATCACAATTTCAACTTCCTCTGCCTCTAGGTTTCTGATTATGTCATCAGATTTATAGGGCACATGATGGAACCCTCCGATTTTTTTTATTTTTTTTTGCAGAGTGAATATACCCTTTCGGATCAAAGTTCTTTCTCACTAGTGCTCTTCTCATGTTATAGTGCAACAATTTATCCAAAATCAAATCATAACCTTCCTTGGCTAATACAGTGAAGACACTAAAACACAATGTGTTGGGCATAAAGGCTTGCTTCTAATATGAACTTAAGTTCATAACACTGGAGTAATCCATTTGCCTAACAATTTCTAGGTATGCAATTCTATCCGGGATAGTTCTAGGCAGAATGAAAGGTCTGTCCTCAAAGCCATAAACCCTAATCATTATGGCATTCCCTAAACAGTACCAATCCCCCCAGTTATTGTTAATTGGTCCATTGTAATCTCTAGGCCTAAGAAACCTTTTCACTTCTTCAAATAAATAAAAATCACAAGGATGGTTAAAAAATCTATACAAGGGTTTCACAAAGAATTCTTCAAAATGCAGGAAATTTGAATTGGCAAACCTGCTATCCCAAACAATAGTCCATAATTGAATAGGCAATGGCCTACCTTATTTGTCAGACTGTGAAATCGTCAGCTCCTGGGGCCATAAACCCAATTCTTGTCCAAATTACAACAATAAATGCATTAGTAGGGAGTAATTTATAAGATGGAGAACAAAAGCGCCACTCTTTATCACCATCAAACTTGCATCCAGCTCCTTAAAAATATGTGTAGCATAGTCAAATGATCTGGAATTGTGGTACTGAGTGTTTGCAGCAATTACCATGGGCACAACCACCATATGCTCAGGTACCTCCATCCCTAATACATGTCCCACCAAGTAGTAAGTGTATTTGAGGTAAGGTTCAAAAAGATCGACATGAAAGGGTGGCCCCTCACTGTCTTCCATTGGAATAGGCTTGCCATGACACCTAATTTTGTACAGAGGCAACCTCCACCCTTTATAAATGGTGTCCATCCTTCTGAATTCACTGTCGAGCTCCTCACTTACTACTTTGTCACTGCATATTCCCACCATCCTAAAAACCTCAGCAATTGTGTTCTCAGATACATGAATCAACGGGTTCCCTGATGAATCACATATAACTTTGCTTTTCGGGTCATAGTGTCCAGCTAGCATCTTTACCAGTTCAACATCAATAAAAATGTTAGGACACAAAAATTTCCCTAAATTAAGCCTCCATGGATTGCATACCGGTTCAAAACAATTTCTCCTATGATAGTGGAAAATGAATAACTCATAACCCCTAATCGGAGTCCAAACATCCCCTATAAATTTTCATTTGTCATCCAATTTGTCAACTTCTGCTTTGAGCTATGCAGAATGCCTAGCTCTAGGTCTAGAACTAGGTAACTAGTCTATGAGGTCCTGATTCAGCTTCCTTTCGGTACCTTCTGTTTGCAATTCAGTCTTTTTCTTTTTTGCTTTTGATTGGCTACCCTCCTCGGGTTTTCTTCCCTTTAGGTTTCCTAAACTAGTGCCTTCCATAATTCAAATTTTTATGAATTTTGAAAGGAAGAGAAACTTACTGTAACTTTTTTGTAGACTCAAGCCAGGTGAATGCTTTAATTGCTCTGCTAATTCCCTTGCTCCTTTTCACTTTGAATTCTACGAGGCAATGATTTCAATTGATCATACTCTGATATGGACAATCTCCTACGCTTCATGGTGCCATTAATGTCCTTACTGAGACATGAATGCTGCAAGTTTTTTCTAAATTCTCGCTGTCACATTAGGGCTCATATTGGCAAGATATTTCAAATCTCTGGCCGATCCGCCTGTTCAATCTTCACCCATCCGCTAAGATTTCTTGTAGTTTCCCCAACTTCACAAGTCTCTCTGATAGTTTCTTTCCTTTTGGTCTTTATATCGCCATGATTTTCACCGAAGCAACTATCGCTCAGACTTAATGAATCAGACCAGCAATTCTTCACCTTACTCCGAGAGTACTTCATCTCACCGAGATGTTTGCTTTACTTATTAATGTCACCGAGACCAGGCAATTTTTTTTTTCGACAAAATAATATTCACTATTATCTCTCTTAGATCTCCCCATGATGACATGTCTCTCCGATACACCTCCTTTTTGGGAAGACAACGTGCATTGTCTTCCTGACATCCTTTATCTTCGTAAGCTTAGTTTTCATGGGTGTAACCTGAGGGGTCGGTAAGACCTTCTGAACTCTCCCCGACATCATTTGTCTCACCGAGTGAGTTCTCCTTTTGCTTTATTGGTAAGACCAATAGCGCTTCAAGCAATGTTTTGAAATTTCTCTCCATTGACCAGAGTGTCCCTGATGGGCTTCACTTTTCTCCAATCGGCCCAAGGTAACTTAGCTCAATATGACCTTACACCGTCACGCCGATACCTTTTGTGTTGTCGATAAGTAATAAAAACTCGGATTCTCCTACTGTACAACTTTATCAGTGTGACCCATCTGATGTCTCATCGATATATATAAGATATGTATATTATCATCGATGAGACCTACATGAACTTATGCCGATATTTTCATATGTCAATGTTTCAATGCTAGATGAAATTTATGGGGTTTTATGACAAAATTAAAACTGGTTTTGGGTAAAAAATGCTATGTGATGGTTATTATGTCTATATTTTTAATTTTTTTGGGAGATTAATAGTCATGAATGTTTAATAAATTTGTCAAAATTTTACAGTTCCAATAGTGGCTCTGTCTAGGGATGAATGATTATGAGATCATTGCAAGGATCCAAATCTCTGGGAGAGTAGACCAAACATTATGGATGAGAGCAAGTGGAGATGGAAAAAATGATCCTAAAATATTGTACATGGAAAAATATCAATTAAGGATTTCCAGGATTGTCCATGTACTAGCAGTTTCCTATATCCTTTACTTCCTATACTATTGAGCATGGAAATTTTTAATGAGAATTTTTTCTTCAAAAGTTGTCCATGCACTGGCAACCTTTGATCTTTTGTGACTTTTAAGAGAAAAAGTTCTTTATAAATTTCCCATGTACAGGAAACTCTTGCTCTTCACCACTCATATTTTGTAAATAATATGAATCCTCTCCTTGCTTGCCAATAATAACAAAAGGTCCTAACCATAGTGCCTCAAATTTTCCATGTTTTCCCTTCTCTTGGCATCTAGCATTCCACATCAACACTAGATCATCCTTTTCAAATTTTCTACTTCTTGCTTTTTTGTGAAACAAATATTTCATTTGTGCTTGCAATTTCATGTTTTGGTTTTGAGCTATTCTCCTTATTTCATCAAGTTCTGCAAGTTGCTCCATTCTCTCCTCCATTGGTTTAGGAACATCTATATCCTCTTGAAGGATAAATTTGTACACTGGCAATAAATTTTGTAGAGGCATCCTAGCTTGCATTCCATAGATTAATTCATATGGGGATTTCCCAATTGCCTTTTTGATGGTAATTCTATCTGCCCATACAGCCAACCTTAACTTTGAATCCCAAGCTTTTTTTTTCTTACCGAGCATCCTTTTTATGATTTTTAAAAGATTCTTGTTGCTAGATTTTGCCTGACCATTAGCTAGTTGATGATATGGGGTAGAATAAGAAACATTGATACCATATGTCTTGCAAAACTCTTCAACTCATCGGACTTGAAACACATGCCATTATCTGTAATCACTCTTAATGGTGTACCGAATCTAGTAATAATGTTATCCATTATAAATTTGATCACAACTTTATTTGTTGCTTGCTTGGTTGGAATTGCCTCCACCCATTTGGTGAAGTAATCAGTGGCCACTAGTATCCACCTATGTCCTCCACTTGACTTCTCTTGTATTTCTCCAATGAAATCAATTCCCCATTGGTGAAAAGGGGCTTCAACCTACCATATGAAAATGAATCATTGAAAATTTTTGGCCAGTAATAACCTACCCTGAGGATTTTATGTGCAGTTGTCTTTGTTGAATAATTCCCTCCACATACTCCTTCATGCATTTATTTTAGAACATGATCAGCCTATGATTCATCCAAACATAACAACAACATTCCATCTTTGTTTTTCTAGAATAGATCTCCTTCTATAAATACATATTTAGAAGCCTGAAGTTTTAAAGTTCTTTTCTGGTTATCACTAAGTCCTTCTTGGCATTTTGTATTCCTAAGGTAATGCATAATGTATGTGTACTAGGGTGTATGTTCAATACTTGCAATTGCATTTCCTTCTCCTTGTACATTGCAGATTTAATTTGCCTCAATGTTTGTTTTTGCCATCAATTTAGCCAATCCTTGGCCTCTTACCAATTTAGTAATCTATATTTCCATATCAAATTCTTGGATTTTGTTAATCCATTTGCACCTCTTCCATGTCACTTGTGATTGTGTCAAGATGTCTTTGACTGTTGCGTGAGGGACATATGCAACTACTTTGGCTCCAACAAGATATGGCCTAAAAGCTTTTGTGGCCTTTACCAGTGTAAAGGCTTGTTTTTCCATTATGTCATACTTCAATTTTGATCCCTGTAAAGATTTACTAAAGAAAGATACAGGTTGCTCATGACCATCCTCATTTTTTTGTAACATGGCAGCAACTATTGTATGTAGGGAGGCAAATGAAAATATCTGAAAAGGTTTTGTGAAACCACGAAAATTGAGGACAGGGGCTTCCTTAATGGCTCTTTTAATGGATACAAAGGCTTCTAATGCTTTTGGGGTCCATTCAATCTTTTTCCCTTTATTTAACATTTTTTATATGGGTTTGACAATCTCAGCAAAGTTAGATACAAACCTCCTAACAAAATTAATCTATCCAAAAAATGATTGGATGGCTTTCACATTTTTAGGGATAGGAAATTTATCTATAGCCTCAACTCTCTCAGGATCTATCCTAACTCCCTCTTTTGATACAATGTGTCCTAAGAGCCTCCCCTTTGTAACAACAAAATGACATTTCTTAGGGTTCAAACTGATGCCATATTCTAAAGCTTTAATGAATATTTTTTCAAGGTGACCTATATGATCTTCAGCCTTTTTTGAGTAAGTTGTGAGGTCATCTTGATGCACCACCATTATAGCATTGATCAGATCAGAAAATGGTAAGTCCATAGCCCTTTGAAAGGTTTCTCCTACATTGGTGAGACCAAAAGGCATTCTCACATATACATATGTTCCCCATGGGGTTGTGAAATCTATTTTATATTGCTCACATTCCTTGACCTTAACCTGGTTATAACCAGAAAAACCATCCATCATAGACAATAACTCACATCTAGTTACCTTATGCAATATGGCTTCCATGTTAGGTAGTGGGTAGTTATCTTTAAGAGATGCTACATTTAAATTTCTGAAATCTACACAGCCTTATATCTCCATTTTTCTTTCTAACAGTAACAAGGTTTGATACCCATGTTGAGTGCCTCACAGGTTTGATAATACCTCCATCTTTGAGCTTGGTCAATTCTTCCTACATTTTTGGTTCTAGAGTGGGGTTAATGGGCCTTTGTTTCTGTCTAAATGGCTTTGCATCTGCTTTCAATGGAATTTCATGCTGAAATAAATCCTCCCTATATGCCTTGAGGTCTTCATAAGACCATGTGAATACATGTTTATATTTTCTTAACAATGAAATCATAATTCTTTAGATAGTAGGGCTTATCTTTTCTCCAATATATACCTTCTTGGTGATAGTTCAGTCCCCAATTTTACTTCTTCAATATCTTCCCTTTTGACTAGTGTTTGTTTCATAAGGGATTGATCACTTCCATCGTACACTCTTTCCAAAGCTACCAACCCCTTGGGAAGTTTATTAGTTTTGAGTTGCAAGACCTTCTTTCCAAACACTATCTCTTCTCCATTTATTTCTTCCACAAAGACATTGAAATCAATTTCTTGGGCCTCATACTAGTCTATACACTGAAGGAATTTCAAAAGGTTAGTGTCATCATTGAAAACTTGCTAACTATATACATTGTCCGGTACTGCAAGTCTTGTTCTGATTTCCACTTGGGAAACTCCTACTAATGTGATATCATCTTGTTTTGATGCTACATTTTCCAAGAAATATGCCATTATGTTCTTTGATATGTCCACCCAATCAATAGAAAAAGAATCAAATAGTTCAATTGTATCCCATACAACATTTCTGTATTGTTTCAGTCTTTTATTTTTTGCTACATATTTTGATCTGATCTAAGATACAACTAGTTCTGAATCTCCAAAAACTGTTAAGATTTTGATCTTGTGTTTAATAGCTAAATTCAGACCAGTCATTAAAGCTTCATATTCCGCTACATTGTTTGTACATTCAAATGCTAACAAAAATGAATATTTATAAGTTGAACCATCAGGAGACATAAAAACTATACCAGCTCCATTACCCTCTTGGCTGCAAGCTCCATCGAAATACATTTTCCATATTCCTTGCTGATTTTCAGAAATATTTTGATCAATTGGATCTTTGCTTTCAAACTCAGGTTGAGATAGTTCCACTCTAAAGCTTCCCAGATCAACATCACATAAACAATTTAGTGGCTCTTGAGGAGCATATTCAAGAATTTGATTCACTCTTGGTTCTCTATAAAATTTTACCTCTTTTCCATTAACTAGTATAGTGTCATATGACAAGTCAAACTGTACATTGCCTCCTACTGCAACAGTCCATTGTCTCAATAGAAGCATCCCAAACTAGGGTGGTGTGTCAATTATAGTTATGTCAATATTGTAAGAGGCTTGTGGGTAAGTTGGCAACCTGACTTCCACATTTTTCATGATTCCCACAACCGGGATAGGCCTGCTATCCATGGTGTAGCATTTACCTCCCTCCACATCTATCCATAAACCAATCTACTTCATTACCCCTACCGACATGATATTCATAGAAGCACCCAAGTCTATCATCCAATTTCTTACTATTTTTCCGCTTATGAGTAAAGTGGTGAAAAGTGGGTCAATTTGTGGTGTGTTCATTAGGCAGGCTTCTGGGATATTTACCTCCTTCCTTTTATTATTTATCTCTGAGACCTCTTTGTTCCCAAGGCTTATATTTTGATTTCCATTAGAAATTAGTTGTATGGTACTTTCCCTATATTCTTTGATTTTCATCATTTCAACTAATGGCACAAAAATTTTCAATTGAGATAGAGCTTGTATAAACTCAAAGGATATACCTTAAGCTTTGATTGCCCTTTTAGGTTCAGTGCATTCTCTTTTGTTTTCTTCCTTTTCCCCTTTTGATGTTTGATCTGGCTTTTGATTTTCAATGGGAGGTTTCTCACTTTCCTCCTTAGGGGGTTCTTTTTGTTCTCTTTTATTTGGTTGTTTATCATCAGTCCCTTTTGATGTCTCACCTGATGCCTTTTTATTTTTAATAAATATCCCCCTTGGGACACCCTCATCTTTATTCACTGTTTTGTTTCTCAAATGATATTTGCTTTTGGCTTCTTCCACTATTGCAATTGTCAATCTTTTAATCTCCTCTTCACTTGGTCTTTTTATATTGCATCTATTAGTTTGACTTGATGCAACAAGGGGATTTTGCTACTTATCACTTGCTTGATGGTCAGAAAAAACATGCTGCTCTACCATGTGAATGTTGTATTTTTGGTGATCATCATTGTATTCATATCCCTCCTCCTCTGAAGATGCATACTCTTGCTCCAAAGGATTAAGAGTGTGGGAAGTTAGGTAGACATCCTGGTCTTCACCACCATCATCTTCATGTGTATCTTCCTCTGGTATTGATTAAGCTATTACACAATGTTCTAGGGAATGTGGTGCATAATAGACTGAACACCATGGACTCTTATCTACCATATATGCTCCCTTTCTTTTTAGTGGATCTGGTGTTTCCTTATTCCTTGGCCTATCACCTACCAGCTTCCCATCCTTCCAATTGGTATTATAAGGCATGTCATGCAACCTCAGTATCTCATTCCTATATGTGTTTTCTTGTCTATTTGGGGGAACATATTGGGGAACTCTAAGGTTTTCCCTCTTAGAAAACATCCCTACAACTTTTCTATTATTCTCAATAGTTAAGGCTATATTTTGGGCCTCAGCCAGATTCCTAAGACCTCTGTTTCTTAATTCATATCCTGTCTTGGGGTCAAAGTCCTTCAAATAGATACTAAAGACAACAAGGTCAGCCAATTTGGATGCCTAAGGTATTTTATTGTGTAATTTAACAAACCTTTGGCTAAAATCAAAGGCTGACTCATTCTGATGTTTTTGAGTTGTCACTAACTCATGTAATGCAAAATCTGATGCACACTGGTTTCCATATTGCTGAGGAAACTAGTCATGAAATACTTGAATGGAATAAAAGGATGCTTTTGGTAGACTATTGAACCATTCCCTAGCATCCTCAATCAATGACATCATGAATAGTCTCATTTGTACATCCTCATACTGCATGTCTAAGTCCTGAATGACTACCTTAAAATTTCTCAGATGTTCCTCAACTGTAACTGCATTACTCCCTATGAATTTAGGGACTAAGTTCCTCCAATTGTTATCTAGGGAGTAAGGATAGATTTGAAACCCAACAAGATCAAATTGTCTAATCATAGTTGTGCATTGTGGGGGGGGATTTTGAAAATGTTGGTGTTGGTAGAGTGGATTGTTGTTTGCCATATATTTTGGGCCTTGTGGGCCTTGTGGGGGTGCATACTATTGATGAGGGGGTGGTTGAATATTTCAGTTTTGTGGTGGAGCATTAGTGTTCCTATATTGATTTCTAGGCTGATTTCGGTGGGCTTGAGGGGAACTTGGTGGCTTCATATTATTGCTTTTATGGGGGGGTGTATATTTGGGTGATTCAATTATTGATGTTTTGTTTTGAGCCTTGTGTAACTTCATCTTTCTCAATTATTCCATTGCTTGAAGTTGTTGCTCATACTCAACCCTCAATCTTTCTACATTTTGCCTCATTTGTTCCCACTGTGTATCTTCTTCATCTTGTGTCGTAAATTCATGGTTTTCTTCAAATGTCTCATACTCAAGACCTCCCTCATAGAGTGTTGCTCCTTGTTCATCTTCATATTCTCTCCTTTTTCTAGCTTCGAATTTAGCCATGTGCTCATCAGCTTTCCCAAGGTCTATTTGGTGGGAAGGATTTCTCCTCCCTTTAGGAGTATGGAGCTCTTTAGATGGGCTCTCTTCATTTGCAAGTGTACCATATGAATTGTGTGTTTCCAGCAACAACATTGATGCTTTTTTTTTGTTGTTGTGTCCAATTCGTTAAACACATTCTTGCTCTAATTGTTTTTTTAATTTGACTTTCCTTTATTATCATGACCCTCTCCCTCCTTGTAAAAAGATCTCCTTCATTACATGTTGTGAGAAACTGTGATGGTTTGAACTCTAGGTTGATTCCTTTCTGATTTGTATCTTATTGTATCAGTTTCAATGTTTTTATTCATTCAGAGTCACCACCCACTTTTTCTAAAAGTGAGAAAATATTTTGTGGTTATCTTACCCAGCGGAGTCGATTTATTTCAAATTTCAATTATGGTTTTCTCTAGTGACTCTATATGGAAAGGATGTCTACTACCAGACAACTCTCTAGTATCTTCCCCAACAGAGTCACCAATTTGTTGGATCTCAAAAACGCCAGTTGAATGTACCACAAGAGGTTGCCACACTCTCACTACGTTTTTGGTCAGCTGATAAGGCAAACCAATATGGTTGAACCCTCTACTCTTAAGGCTTTGCTAAACCTAGGCGAGTGCACCTACATGAGTAACACAGATTTTGAATTTATGTTTCCTACTTGATCTAACTATCCACAAATGGAAATCTAATAGTGGAAAAGATATGATCCTACTTTGGTATAAATTGTATATGCAATATCAAGGTATGAATTAATATGTTCAATTAAGAGATGTCAAATGAAATGAATAAAACTAATGTAATGTAAATAAGGGAGACCAGTGCCTTGTTGGGTGGAATGGGGTCAAATGAAATCCTGTAGTGAATGGTTTCAACCTAGCAGGTCCTCTAATTGTTTGGCATATAACTATGAGTTTACAACTGGTATAAACATGGAAGAATGTAATTTGATAAACCCTACTTGAGGTAGAATATCAAATTTAACTATCTAATTATTCTTATTGATCCAAATGACATTCCAAATTACTATAATTGATTTAGAGGAATTTTAATTCTTCTTTAAAGAATCCAATGAACCAAATCAAATAGAAACAACAAATGTGTACTGATAAATCGAATATATACTTGATACTTCAATTTAAACAATCAAGAAACATTAGACTGGAGACAATCAGATAATCACAAGAATCCAACAAACAATTGATGCCAGCATGAAATCACCAAATTAACAGTTTTCCATTATCTTCCTTGAAATTCATACATGCAACATAGCCTCCTCGGATGTCATCATTTCTGAAAATATAATGCTTACAACAATTTATCCTATTCTAATTCTACATCCCCTCTAATTTATCCAATAACGAATATTTAAACATCAGTTTGCAAAAGGAGGTGCCTTTTCAAAAAGTCTAAAGCATAAAAAGTTTTTTAAAATTCTCCTTTTAACTAATTTTTGTTAAGCCACAAATGGACTGCAGACATATGCTCCATATAATCTTGGCGCTCATGAGTGTCAGCATCCCCCAATGCATCCTGGATCACAATCTCCATCATTATCATTCGCTCATTCTGTGCACATGTTTCATCGAATGACACATCCTCCATAGTGACTACTTTCAACATCTCTTGGAGTATTGTTTCACACTCACTTTTCCACATAGTTGCTTCTTTCATTTTCCCTTCCTCATCGCATAACTTGGTCAATCTATCTTTGGCAGCCTCTATCAATCCCTACATATCTCCTTGCAACTACTCAAAGAAATCCCTATGTCTATCCATGATACAATTGGCATTTTCAATCTCTTCATTACTAGGAGTGTCCTGCTCCAATTCCTCAATCTTTTCCTGAATTTTGTTGTCCACTCCCCTGTGTTCCTTTATTGCATCCACAAATTGTGAATGTTTTCCCCTAAGCCTATTTAACCAAGTGGTTAGAACAACCTGCCTTCTTTTGATTATTGTAGCAAGCGCATCTATTTTCCCTTAAGAATATGTAATTTATCCTTCCCAATGGTCCCTTTTTTGTGAACTCTCACCTTGGGTGAGCAGCCTTGTTGGTTCTGTTACAACACCTACCAAGTATTTCAAGCGTTCATTTTCTCTCAACATCCTCTCATTACCAGTTTTATACATCTCCCTTTCCCTTATCAATGCTTCGATTAGAGCTTTATTTAAATTGGCTATATTTATCCCAATATCAACAGTTGCTATAGGGTCAACCTCCCTAGCCTTCAGGGTCATGACATGCCCAAATTCCTTTTCAATATCAATAAAAATTGATTTTTTGTGAGGAGGATACAAGGCCCAAATCATCAATGCCTCATCATCAGGGTTGTATCTTGATCCTTTGTATACCTCTATCACCTTTTCTATACTTAGCTTGTGGGTGGCATTGCTATCTTTTAAGAAACTATCAAAAAATAATGCAGAGTTCATATCCAAACTTGGAAAAATCATAACACCTTCCTTTTCTAGTAGCTCCCTTCCTTTTCAGGGGTCATGTTAATCATCTCTTTGTCTACTTCATCTTTTAAGCCTCTCAATAGTTGATCCTCATTTCCTAGAGTAACATTGTCAACCTGTCCCCTTATCTCTTTTCCTTTTTTCTTATATAAAAATGTCTTAAACTCCGAGGTCTTTATAAATTCATCATCTGATATGAAAGACCTATATTCTTCATTCCTTGTATCTACATCCATGATTTTATCAACATTAGTTTCTCTGGAAACATAGGTATAGTCTTGATTCTTCATTCTTGAAACTTTCCCAGATGAGCTTTGTGGCCTGTCTGCTTCTGATATCCCTTTAATGGAGGATAGCAACTCAACATCCATCAACTCCTAATTATGTTTTTCAATCACAATTTTAGCTTCCTCTATCTCCAAGTTTCTGATTATGTCATCAAATTTATAGGGAACATGATGGTACCCTCCAAAATTTATTTTTTGTTTGGCAGAGTGGATATACCCTTCTGGATCAAAGTTCTTTCTCGCTGGTGCTTTTCTCATGTTATAGTGCAGTAATTTATCCAAAATCAAATCATAACCTTCCTTGGCTAATACAATGAAATCACTAAAACACAATATGCTGGGAATAAAGGCCTACTTCCCATATGAACTTAAGTTCATAACACTGGAGTAATCCATTTGCCTAACAATTTCTAGGTATGCAATTCTATCCAGGACAGTTCTAGGTAGAATGAAAGGTGCGTCCTCAAAGCCATAAACCCTAATCATTGTGGCATTCTCTAAATAGTACCAATCCCCCCAATTATGGTTAATTGTTCCATTGTAATCTCTAGGCCTAAGAAACCTTTTCACTTCTTCAGATAAAGAAAAATCACAATGATGGTTGAAAAATCTATACAAGGGTTTCATAAAGAATTCTTCAAAATGCAAGAAATTTGAATTGGCAAACCTGTTGTCCCAAATAGTAGTCCATAATTGAACAGGAAATAGCCTACTTTCTTTGTCAAATTGTGAAATCCTCATATCCTAATGCCATAAACCCAATTCTTTTCCAAAGTACAACACTAAATGCATCAGTAGTGAGTAATTTCTGAGATGGAGAACAAAAGCGTCACTCTTTATCGCCATCAAACCTGCATCCAGCTCCTTAAAAATAATTGCAACATAGTCAAATGATCTGGAATTGTGGTACTAAGTGTACAAAAATTACCATGGGCACAACTGCCATATGTTCACGTACCTCCATGCCTAATACCTATCCCACCAAGTAGTAAGTGTATTTGAGGTAAGGTTTGAAAAGATCGACATGAAAGGGTGGCCCCTCACTATCTTCCATTGGAATAGGCTTGCCATGACACCTAATTTTGTGCAAAGGCAACCTCCACTCTTTATAAATGGTGTCCATCCTTCTGAATTCACTATCGAGCTCCTCGCTTACTACTTTCTCACTACATATTCCCTCCATCTTAAAAACCTCAGCAATTGCATTCTCAGATACATGAATCAACGGGTTCCCTGACGAATCACATATAGCTTTTCGTTTCGGGTCATAGTGTCCAGCTAGCATCTTTACAATTTCAACATCAATAAAAACGGTAGGGCACACCAATTTCCCTAAATTAAGCCTCCATGGATTGCATACCAGCTCAAAACGATTTCTCCCATGATAGTGGAAAATGAATAACTCATAACCCCTAATCGGAGTCCAAACATCCCCTATAAATTTACATATGTCATCCAATTTGTCAACTTCTGCTTTGAGCTATGTAGAACGCCTAGCTCTAGGTCCAGAACCAGGTAACTAGTCTATGAGGTCCTGATTCAACTTCCTTTCAGTACCTTCTGGTTGCAATTTAGTCTTTTTCTTTTTTTTGTTTTGATTGGCTACCCTCCCCAGGTTTTCTTCCCTTTAGTTTTCCTAAACTAGTGCCTTCCATAATTCAATTTTTTATGAATTCTAAAAGGAAGAGTAACTTACTGTAACTTTTTTGCAGACTCAAGCCAAGTGAATGCTTTAATTGCTCTGTTGATTCCCTTGCTCCTTTTCGCTTCGAATTTTGTGAGGCAATGATTTCAATTGATCATACCCTGATATGCAAAATCTCCTACGCTTCGTGGCACCATTAATGTCTTTACTGAGACATGAATGCTGCAAGATTTTTCTAAATTCTTGCTGTCACATGAGGGCTCATATCAGCAAGACATTTCAAATCTCTGGCCGATCCACCTGTTCAACGTTCACCCATCCGCTAAGACATCTTGCAGTTTCCTCGACTTCACAAGTCTCTCTAATAGTTTCTTTCCTTTTTCTCTTTATATTGCCATGATTTTCACCGAAAAAACTCTCTCAAACTTAATGAATCAAGCCAATGGTTCTTCACCTTACTCCGAGAGTACTTCATCTCACCGAGATGTTTGCTTTACTTATTAATGTCACCAAGACCAAGCAATTTGTTCTGCGGAAAAAATAAATTCGTTGTGATGTCTCTTAGATCTCCCCACGATGACATGTCTCTCTGATACGCCTCCTTTTCGGGAAGACAACACGCATTGTCTTCCTGACATCCTTTATCTTCGCAAGCTTAGTTTTCATCGGTGTAACCCGAGGGGTCGGTAAGACCTTCTAAACTCTCCCCAACATCATTTGTCTCACCGAGTGAGTTCTCCTTTTGATTTATCGGTAAGACCAATAGCGCTTCGGGAAATGTTTTGAAATTTCTCTCCAATGACCAAAGTGTCCCTGATGGGCTTCACTTTTCTCCAATCAGCCCAAGGTAACTTAGCTTGATATGACCTTACACCATCATGCCGATACCTTTTGTCTTGTTGATAAGTAATACAAACCCGCATTCTCCTAATGTATAACTTTATCGGTGTGACCCATCTGATGTCTCACCGATATATTGAAGATATGTATATTATCATCGATGAGACCTACATCAACCTATTCTGATATTTTCATATGTCAATGTTTCAATGCTAGATGAAATTTATGGGATTTTATGACAAAATTAAAACTGGTTTTGGGTAAAAAATGTTGTGTGAGTGTTATTATGTCTATATTATGAATTTTTTTTGGAGATTAATAGTCATGAAGGTTTAATAAATTTTTCAAAATTTTACAATTCCAACATACCCAACCCTCTAATTCATTTTAATTTATCATTGCATTAAGAAACTCCCATGTGGGTTACCTAGGATGCCACTTTGTGTGTAGTCTCCCATTGAGATCCACTCCCCCTAGTAGCAACTAAAAGACCCATGAAAACCAATAGGGTAAAGCCATCATGCACATAAAACAAAAACCACAAGGAACATATCCCAAGCAAGGCATGGACCATCTTTCTCTCAAAATATAACCATAATACAAATAAAGAGTGCATGGCTAAAGACCCACAACAACACATCACAAGTATAATCAACCAATTCAAGGCTCATCGTGACAATTCAATCAATAACGTATTTTCCAAAGCCTTTGGAAGAATTTTAATATCCACCTCACACAATGACTTAAAAAATTATATAGTAACCCATAATCATTCCCAAATCAATAACCATTCACTTTACTTCCTAAAACAACTCAAATTGATAATAGAATCATGGAATCCAAAATGGGTTAAAAATGAAACCATTTCATGTTTGCTAAATATTCATCTTTATCAAGAGATAATTTATTTCCATATAGACTAACTGTACATTTATTTTAATTACAATTACATCAAAACTTCCATATCTAAATCTTCTTATGTTACATTCATTTTTCTGTCATGATAATTAATAATAAAGACAATAATATTCTTTTAATTATAAAAATTGAAATAATCTTTTACTCAGACATAATGCATACACATATGTGCCAATAGATGTATATATATACATATATAGATAAATAAAACATACTCATAAATCAATATATATTTATATATATACATATATTTATATTTGTAAATACCATATCCAGTTGTTGTTTAGAAATTCCATATTTCCATTTTGATAAAATAATATCTATATACTCATATAGATGTGCATACATACACACACACACACACACACACACACACACATATATACATATATGTGTATATATGTGTGTGTGTGTGTGTTTTTGTGTGTGTGTGTGTATGTAAAATAAATACAAAACAAACAATAATTCATATCTATCGGCTCACACAAAGCCATGCATCCATTAAAAGTGCATAGAAAAACTACAATGTAAAGAAAAAGGTTTTATCGAAGACAGTGAGAAATATCATCCACACAAAAATTACACACCAAATATACTATAATACAAGACATCAATTTTTACTAGAGGTAAATATATATATATATAGATTTAGATCATACAAGGATTGGCTAATATTACAAGTGAGAACTTCCACATAATGGAACAAACCTCTGATATTAAATGGCCATAGTAAACTTAGTATGCATCAAATGTTTTTAAAATGAACACTAGGATTGCACAGTAGATATTGGATGCCCAAATGAAGTTTATATTTAAATAAAATCATGATATACAATGTATTTTTTTGAACTAGAAGAAGTATGCATACACATGCCTCAACAATAGATAACAAAAGGATGGAGTCCACAAGCTAATGAATGGTGCAAGGAAATGGATTCAAATTACACAAGGTTGAACGCCCGATTTTACATATCGCTATTGAATATAAAGTGAGCCTCATGAATGTTAAACAAAGAGGAAATATTATGCTCCACAAGTTTAGAAGCAAGATACGCCATTGAGAACGATTATTTACCACTGCGAACCAATTAAAGAAATGGAGAGGATTCGGCCATAGACCAAGGTTAAGCCAAGGATTAACAAACACAAGCTAAAGAATTTATTTGTAGGGAAAAATAATTTAATGGAACAAGAAGAAATTTTGTATCTATAAAAAATAAGAGCTAAACCATCAAACAACGTAATAGCTAGAGGGGCCATGCTAAATGGGGGAAGATAAAATATTTCAATATTACAAATGAGGTGCCCTATTTGTAATTTACTCGAAAGGAATAGGAAAGAATTTGGTAACGAAATAAATAGGGTACTCAAAGAGAATGGGGGTGTTAGGCTACAAGAAGCTATAGAGTTTCCATAAATCGACTTACAATAAAGACTTTAACATCCTTCAGTAATGCATTTAATGATTATATCAATTGGGGAGTAATTGCACATGTAAATGTTTCTCCTTTTTTTTTATTCAAGAATTCTTTCCAGCAACAAAAGTAAAATTGAGAAAACAATGGAACCTGGCTTAAATAAATAAATTAAGCTAAAGTTTGATGTCGACTTCAAAACTCTAGGTTGTAGCTCTAGTTTTCTCACAACCACAATTTAGCAATTTTTACTCACAATGTTCTTCCTCTAGTAAAAACCTCCAAAAGAAAACCTCCAAGAACTAGAAAAAAATCACTCGGATAGAAACAAAATTAGTTTCCAAAAAAGAGTAAAAAGGTACCTTTCTTTTATCAAATTAACCAATTTATCAGCCACTACTGCACTATGTCTATTGCAACATGCAAATTTTCTTTAATTTCTCATTTATAGTTCCCTACCACTTCTGCAATATGTTTATCTATAAACATACTCTTGTTTAATTTATACTTAATTAATCAACTTTAAAATATTTAATTTATTAATTTTAACCTTGCATTTTAATACACAACACTATGACCAATATATATATATATATTTCTCTATTAAGAAATAATCTTAATTTATTTAAACCAAATAAAAAAATTAATAATATTTTATTTATCAAAACCACAATTATATAAAAGCATTTATTTTAGTTATCAAAATGCCTCTAACATGAATAACTCTATTTTAATGAAATAATTAATCAAAACATTAATCAAATAAATAAATCAATGAACATGATACCAAATAGTACCTGAACTCACAGTGACATGAAAGTCAAGACCATGATAATAGAGAAAAACCAAATCACAAATGAGCAACACTACCAGGGTGACAATGGATACTCATTCTCATCAAGGATGCTGATTCAAAAAGGGACCTAATGCTATCTCCATCAATAATTTTCATTGGGCTTAAGGCACACTCAAACCTGGAAATTCAGGTGGAGTCGATGCTTGGTACCTGCAACTTGTAGAAAACTAACATAGTCAAACATGTACATAGTCATATAGTCAGGCACACCGTGAAAGCAAGGTCACAGAGTCATAGGGCACTCACAAGTGAGTGATGCAACATTGTTCCCTTTCACCAAAATACCTCAATGCACAATAATCAGATGCTAACAACATGATAAGAACATACATCACATAATCAGATAGCTCCCATAGCAAGAATAATCTACACAATCAATTAAATCGATGTACTAAGCATGACATAAGCATAAAAATCAGTTAAAGTATCATCATAACTGTGAATCTAACACCAGGAAAAGTATCATAATGTACAAATACAAACAATTAACTACCAGTAATAGAAATAAAATTGAAGGGCACTAAATCCTCCCCCCTAGAACCAGGCTTACTCTTGGAAGCTTGCAAACAAATATGGGTACAACTCTCGCATCTTGGATGCATCCTCCCAAGTAGGAGAAGACTCATCATTAGGATCCCATTGGACCCTCACTTGTTCAATGTATCAACCCTTGAGGGTGAGTTTCTTGTGTTGTATGATACCCATGGGCTTCAATTCAAACTTTATGTCCTCTAACTATAAGGCATTCTAATCAAGAACATGAGATGTGTCTGGATAATAGGGTCTAAGAAAAAAAATGTGAAACACATCATGAATGTGCAATAGACTAGGTAGAAAAGCAAGATGGTAGGCAATAAGACCAATCCTCTCCAACACCTCAAAAGGTCCAATGAAGCTCGGTGCGAGCTTAGAGCCTTTCCCATGACGGATTGGACTCTTTTGTGGACACACCCACAAGAATACTTGGTCTCCAACTGAAAACTGATGGTCAACCCTATGAGCATCTACATATTTCTTTTGTCTATCCTAGGCTTCCACAAAATTACCGCTAATGTGAATCACCTTCTGCTCCATCTCCTGAAGCATCTCTGGTTCAAGAAGAACTTTGTCCTCTAGATGATCCCAACTCAACAGGGTCTAACAAGGATGACCATATAAAGTCTAAAAAGGAGACATGCCAATAGAACTGTGGTATCCATTATTGTATGAAAACTCCACCAAATACAGGTAATCCTCTCAACGATACTTTTGATCCATAATGTAAATCTGAAGCATAAGCTCGAGGACTTGATTAACCCTCTCAATTTTCTCATCAGTCTCTAGGTGATAAGCTGAACTAAAGTTCAACTGAGTCACCAATGCAAGTTGTAAGGATGTCCAAAGAGCTGAAGTGAACACTGCATCTCTATCTAAGATAATCCTATGAGGAATACCGTGCAACTTGACTATATCCTCCATGAAGATTCTAGCTACTAAGGAAGCATTGTATGAAGATCGAACAATATAAAATTGTGCCACCTTAGTCAACCTCTTCCATAGCGACCATGATGGCATCATGCTGAAGGGAAGACACTAGAAAACCAACAATAAAATCTAATGAAATGGTGTCCCATTTCCATTTAGGAACAAGATGTGGTTTTTAAAGACCTGTGGGATGGTGATGCTTTGCCTTCACTCTCTGACACTCCAAACATACTGACACAAAATCAAAAATATCCCTCTTCATTCTAGCCCAAAAGTATAGTTGACAAAGGTTTGCATGAATCTCCTTGACACCTGGATGAGCTGAATAGGGTGCCCAATGTGCCTTTGACATGATCAAAGTATGAAGATATCCTAAGGAAGGAACATAAAGGTAACCTAAGTGCCAAAAAAGGCCATCTAACTCAAGGGAATATCCTGCAAATATACCCTCTAAAACTTTTCTTGACTCAACCTCAGACCTCACCTCCTAATACCAACTATCTGAAGGAAGTGTTGTAAGGATTTGACTCCTCTAGTCAACTCCAAGAGTCACTATTGACAGCTCATGTCTTTGTTGACTAAGATAATTCTCCACCACATTTTTCTTTTCATGAATATACTTCACCTCAAAATCATACTCAAAGGAACTCCATCCACTGTCTCTGCCTCACATTCAAATTTGGCTACATGAAAATATACTACAAACTACGGTGCTCACTATGCAACTCAAACTGATGCCCCAACAAGAAATGACCCCATCTCGTCAAAGCATGAATCAAAAATACTAACTCAGGATCATGTGTAGGATAGTTCAACTTATGATCCTTGAGTTTGCAAGACTCTTAGGAAATCATGCGACCATCCTGCATCAACACAACTCCCAAACCCTCCAAAGTTGCATTTGTACAAATTACAAAATCTCAGGTATGATCAGGAACTGCTATAATATGTGCACTAGTCAACCTCTCCTTAAGAATCTGAAAGTTTTCTTGACATTGCTCAGACAAGATAAACTTATTCCCTTTGGTTTGAAGAGAAGTGATGGGGTGGGCTATCCTTGAAAAACCCTATACAAACCATTAGTAATAACCTACTAAACCCATTAAACTACGAGCCTCAGAAACATTAGTGGGCACAAGCCAATTAATAATGGCTTGGATCTTTGAAGGATCCATGAAAATTCCCTCACCAGAAATGACATGACCTAAATATTTAACCTCCGTCTAGAAGAACCCACATTTTTTCATATTTTCATACAATTGGTTCTCCCTTAAACACAATAGTACTTGTCGCAAATTCTCCTCATGCTCCTCCATAGTCCTCAAATAGATCAAAATGTCATCTAGAAACACCAAGACAAATCTATCAAGTTAAGTATAGAACACACCATTGATCAAACTCATGAATACGGATAGTGCATTTGTCAACTTGAATGACATAACAATGAACTCATAATGCCCATAATGAGTGTGAAATGTGGTCTTATGGATGTCTGCCTCAAATATGCGCAATTGATGATACCCTAACTTAAGATCAATTTTTAAAAATACCCTAGCTCCCTTGATTTGATCAAAAAGATCATCAATTCTTAGTAAGTGGTATATGTTCCTCATCGTCACCTTATTCAACTATCAATAATCAATGCACAATTGAAGGGATCCATCCTTCTTCTAAAAAAAAATACTTGGTTCCCCCTAAGGAGAGACACTAGGATGAATAAACACCTTCGCCAAAAAATCCTCGAGCTACAATTGAAGCTCCTTAAGTTCCTTCGTGGTCATTTGATATGGAGTTTGGTAAATAGGCTCAGCTCCAAGAACAAGGTCTATTTTGAAATTGATGTCATGCTTAGGTGGCATCCCTAGAATCGCACTAGGAAAAACATCTAAATACTGCCTAAGGATAGGATGACTATCAAGTGACACTTCTCAATTCTCTCCTGATTCTAAATCATTAACTGTCACCGCAAACAACTAGCATCCCTAATGCATACACCTCTGCAACTACATAGTAGAGATTATACAGAAGGAAATAGGCTTTTGAACACCCACCACCTTCACCAACTTTCTTGAATCATCCACACACTGCACTGACTTATGCCAATAATCTATCCCTACCCAATGAGCTTCCAACCAATCCATACCCAACACAATATCATAAGACACAAGGGGTATAACACAAAGGTTCATTGTGGTGCAAATATAACTAATCCTCAAACCACAACCATGAACAAGAGACTCAATTTCTACTTTAGCATCAAAGGCCAATTCGACTTGCACCTATCATCCTGATTTACTATCACCAGTCCACATCACACCACTATACCA
The DNA here is from genome assembly GCA_007115665.2 of Sequoiadendron giganteum. Taxonomy (NCBI): domain Eukaryota; kingdom Viridiplantae; phylum Streptophyta; class Pinopsida; order Cupressales; family Cupressaceae; genus Sequoiadendron; species Sequoiadendron giganteum. The sequence goes on from CM021108.1 coordinate 197,862,161, forward strand.
AGAGAAATAAAAGAATCTAAAGCACTAGAGTCAAAGATGATAGAAACACTATGACTCTACAACACACCTATAGTCTCGACCACTGTACCCTAATTCTTGGCCTAGCAATTATGAACCACTACAAAAACTCTGGGTCCCCTACCTACATCCCATACTATTGGCTCTGAAGCTATCATCCTCTGACTAAATATAGATGTGTCCTTTTGAGGACACTGTCTAGCACTGTGACCTTGTTGGCTACAAGAGAAAAAACTTGTACCTTTGTTGAATACTCTACCACCTAGGGGTGTACTAGACTACTAAAAACTACCTCTGCTAGTTGTAGATTATGAACTTTGAGTTGGCTTATCAGAATGATAATGCTTTGTTCACTACCAAATCTAATCCTTCTTGGATTGAAAATTATTATTTTTTGGTTGAGTGCTATTGTGGTTGTTTTTGTTGTCCTCCCTTAGCGGGTGCATGGTGGCTCCTAGAGGAACCTGCTGCTTGAGTCTTGCCACCCCAAGAACTGAAACTTATTGGAGGTGCGCTACCAATTTGACTCTTGTATGACCATCTAGTTCCATGGAAAAATTCTCCTCTACTATCTAAGCCTTGTCTACAACCACCTCCATAGTTTTTGGCTCAAACACATGAACACCCCCACTAGTACGAGCATTCAAGACCCTAATAAAATGCTACACAAGCATACCCTCATCATCACCTATTCTTGCATACTACTTAAGCTCATAAAATCTTTGCTCATACTTCTCAATTGACATGGACATCTACCTTAGCTCATGAAACTCATTTGCTCAATGCTACCTCTAATGATCAGACAAGAAATGAGCTCTAAATATCTCAAGAAATATCTCCCATGAGATTGATCCTATATCCAAATGTAGTTTTTTCTCCTCCAAATGCTACCATGTGGAATGAAAACCTCTAAGGTACATGATAGCACACCAAGCCTTGGTGTTGCTACCATATAGACGCATGTTGAAACACCTATTCAGATCAATTAACCATGTCTCAGCCTCCAAACCACTACTAGTCACATCAAAAGTAGGATGACATGCCCTCAAAAGATCCCTCATGTATCCAAATAAAATATCCTCCTGCGCTACTATAACCTCTCTCCTCTTGGAAGACCTCTCTCTCTCCATTACCACTAAATGATCACCCTCCTATCTAGGACCAAGGTGAGCAAGGATGTCTTCAAGTAAATGACACAACTGAGCACCCTCCAACTCTAGTTGACCCGGATTCAAACCCCCACTCCCTTGAGCATTCTGAGAACTCTACTATTTTTCATGGTCACTCTCATGGGAACCTTAAGATGGAGTATTTTGGTGGTTGACCCCATGGCCACCACAACGACCTCTACCACATCCTCAACCTCGACCCCTAGGCATTTTCCTACATAGACACCACCAAGGACAATTTTAGGGTATTAAATGATGATGACAATGGGAAACCATAAACTTCAAAATGTAAGCAACTAAGACAACATAATTGACTAATATATATACCTAGAGTACCTAGTGTTAGAACTTGGGATCTAATACCATGTGTAATGCCTTGACACAGAACCCTAGAGAACAACATGCTACAACACTTAAACAATAGAATAATTTTTTTTTGAAGGGAAACATATTCAAGGTTGCAGAGTTTATAATAACTTGCATTCTAAACCCAAGTCCTCTAAGGTTCCATTACTACGCTAGAAGAATCCCATTAATAAAACTAATAAGAATAATAAATCATCGCTATCATCTCATTAAACAAGATTCATCTAACAATATGAATTTCATTTAATCCATTACATTTAAATGATCAACCAATATGAATTAACCATAACATGTCATCAATAGATACCATTCAAAATCAATTTCATTAACAAACATAAATAAGGTACATCATTAACATTACTAATTACAAGAGAAAGTTCAACAATGAATTATGACATTACATCATTACATCAATTCTTCCCAAGATAAATTGGGAAGATTATACATCAGAGTTATAATACATGATACAACTGATTTCAATTCCATACAAGTACATAAGAGATATTCCACTTGAATTGGGACAAGTGCAAAAGTCCACATCCCCATGAGTAGACACCATGAACACAAAAAACAAAAAGGGAACCCAATGGAGTAATAGACACATTCCACCCAACCATGTGGAACCCAAAGGTCCACCCCCCATGCTAGGAGATTGCAATAAGGTCTCACACAAGAAATCAAAAAAGGAGACCACAAAGGATATAACAAGGCTAAATAGGACTCCAATTTGATATTGGACAACATCAACATCACATGAGACCATACATTGCTTCCAAAGGAAATCACATACTAAAGGGAGATAAAAAATAAGGGAATACTAGTTTGCATAGGGAAGAGTGTTATTGCATGGTCTTGATATGGGTTACCATAGTAGTCTATCACTAGCCTTCAGTCTCCATCCATGGTTACCGTGGCAGTCTCTCACAAGCCACCAGCCCCATAGGGTAACACATGCGGAACCAATATTCCTTTTGTGAGGACAAGGAAGTTGATATTGCCAACCAAGCCTTCTCAACCCATCCTTAGTCTAAATGAGCACTACAAGCATGGGTGAGGCATTCACTTATCTTGATTAATGTGTAGACTACCCAACCCCCTAATTAATTTTATATTATCAGTGAGTTAAGAAAATCCTGCATGGGTTATCCAAGATGCCACTTTGTGCATCATCCCCTTTTGAGAGCCACTCCCCCTACTAGCAACTAGAAGACCCATTAAAAGTAACAAGGTAAAGACATTATGCACATAAAATTAAAATGACAAGGCACACATTCCGAGCAAGGCATGGACCATCTTGCTCTCAAAATACAATCGTAATACAAATAAAGAGTACATGGCTAAAGACCCACATCAACACATCACAAGTATAATATCAACCAATTCAAGGATCAACATGACAATTCAACCAATAACATATTTTCCAAAGACTTTGTAATATTTCCAATATCCACCTCACACAATGACTTAAACATTTATACAATAACCCACAATAATTCCCAAATCAATAACCATTCACTTTACTTCTTACAACAACTCAAACAAATAATAGAAACATGGAATCCATAATGGGTTAACAATGCAACCATTTCATTTTTACTAAATATTCATCTTAATGAAAAGATAATCTATTTTCATATAAACTAACTATTCATTTATTTTAATTACAATTACATCAAATCTTCCATATCTAAATCTTCTTATGTTACATTCATTTTTCTGTCATGATAATTAATAATAAAGACAATAATATTCTTTCAATTATAAAAACTGAAATAATCTTTTACTTAGACATAATACATACACATATGTGCCAATACACACACACATATATGTATATATATAAACACATATTCATAAATCAGTATATATTTATATATGTAAATACCATATCTAACTAATGTTCATAAATACCATATTTCCTATTTAATAAAACAATATCTATATACTCATACACAAATACATACATACATACATACATATATATATATATACAGATATATATGTGTATGTAATGTAAAGATAAAACAAATAGTAATTCATACCTATCAAATCACATAGATCCATGCATCCATTTACAATGCATAGCGAAACTACAATATGGAGTACACGGTTTTATCGAAGGCAGTAAGCAATATCATCCACAAAAAATCGCACACCAAAGATACTATAATACAAGCCATCAATTGTTACTGGAGGTACATATATATATATAGATTCGAGCCATACAAGGATTGGCTAATATTACAAGTGAGAACTTCCACCGAATGGAACAAACCTCTAATATTAAATGGCCACAGTAAACTTATTATGCATCGAATATTTTAAAAATAAACACTAGACTTGCACAGTAGATATTGGATGCCCAGATGAAGTTTATATTTAAATCAAAGCATGATATACAATGTATTTTTTGAACTAGAAGTATTATGCATACACATGCCTCAACAACAGATAATAAAAGGACAGATTCCACAAGCTAATGCATGGCATAGGGAAATGGATTCAAATTACACAAGTTTGAATGCCCAATTCTACATATCGCTATTGAATATCAATTGACCCTAATGAATGTTAAACACAGAGGAAATATTGTGTTCCACAAGTTTAGTAATAGGATAAGACATTGGGAATGATTCCTTACCACTTCAAACCAATTAAAGAAATGGGGAGGAGTCGGCCATAAACCAAGGTTAAGCTAAGGAGTAACAAACATAGGCTAAAGAATATATTTTTAGGGAAAAATAATTCGATGGCACAAGAATAAATTTTTTATATGATAAAAATAAGAGTTAAACCATCAAATGACATAATAGCCATAGGGGCCATGCCAAGTGGAGGAAGATAAAATATTTCAATGTTACAAATGAGGCACCATGTTTGTAATTTACTCGAAAGGAATTGGAAAGAATTTGGTAATGAAATAAAAAGGGTACCCAAAAAGAATGGGGGTTTCAGGCTACAAGAAGCTATAGAGTTTGCATAAATCAACTTACAACAAATAATTTAACATCCTTCAACAATCCATTTAATGATTATATCAATTGGATAGTAATTAAACAAGTAAATGTTTCTCTTTTTTTTTAATTCAAGCATTCTTTTCAGCAACAAAGGTAAAATTGAGAAAACAATGGAACTTGGCTTAAATCAATTGATTGAGCTAAAGTTTGATGCCAGCTCCAAAATTCCAAGTTGCAGCTCCAGATTTCCCACAATCACAATTTAGCAATTTCTACAGACAATATTCTTCCTATAGTAAAAACCTCCAAAAGAAAACCTCCAAGAACCCGAAAACAATCACTGAGAGAGAAACAAAATTAGTTTCCAAAAATATTAAAAAGTCCCCTTTGTTTTAGCAAATTAACCAATTTATTAGCCACTCCATTATGTCTATTGCTGCATGCAACTTTTCTTTAATTCCATTATTTTATTTTATTTCTCATTTATAGTTCCCTACCACTTCTACAAATGTTTATTTATAAACATACTCTTGTTTAATTTATACTTGATTAATCAACTTTAAAATATTTAATTTATTAATTTTCACCTTATATTTTAATACACAACACTATGACCAATATATTTATTTATTTTTTATATTTCTTTATTAAGACATAATCTTAATTTATTTAAACCAAATAAAAACATTAATAATATTTTATTTATCAAAATCACAATTATATAAAAACATTTATTTTAGTTATCAAAATGCCTCTATCATAAATAAATCTATTTTAATGAAATAATTATTGAAAACAATAATCAAACAAATAACTCAATGAACAAAATACCAAACAATACCTAACCTCATAGTGACACAAAAGGATAGACCACGATAACAAAGACAACCAAATTACAAATGAGCAACACTACCAGGGTGACAATGGATACTCATCCTCACCAAGGATGATGGATCAACAAGGGATCTAATACTATCTCCATCAACGATTTCCATTGGGCTTAAGGCACACTCAAACCTGACAATTCAGGTGAATTCAATGTTTGGTACCTGTAACCTACAAAAAACCAACATAGTCGAACATGTACATAGTCATATACTGAGGCACACCATGAAAGGAAATTCGTAGCATCGTAGGGAACTCACAAGTGAGTGATGCGGCATTGTTTGCTTTCACCAAAATAACTCAATGCACAATAATCAGATGCTAACAACATGATAAGAACATACATCAGATAATCACATGGTGCCCATACCAAGAATAATCCACACAACCAATTAAATTGATCTACTAAGCATAGAATAAGCATAAACATCAGTGGTAAGATAGCATCATAACTATGAATCCAACACCAAGGAAAGTATCATAATGTCCAAATAAAAAAAAATAACTGACAGTAATAGAAAGAAAATTGAGGGTCACTAAACAACAACACAATTCTAGGATGACAATGTGGCATGCTCATGTCTCTTGGGTGCACTGGCATCCGTATGTCCAGAGAATAGAAAGTATAGTATAAAATACCCAAAAAAAACTAACGTCATAGCTAGTTATTCTTAAATGAACAAAACATAATGATAAAGTATGAAAAGTACAAATAAAGATGATAAAATAGATAGAAAAAAAGAAAGGGTGACAAATATGATCTCACCAAGGCACCAGTTTTCTAGCTAGCTTTGAATGAACATTCACCTACACATAAGAAAGAGGGGAAAATGTTGGGGTTGTATAGGGTCTACCTCAGTCAGACCCTCATTTTGGTGTTCCCACCTCCACAAACAGCGAAATAGCAATGCGATAGATGTATGTGATAAAGAAGTAAAGAAAGTAGGGGTTGCAATGCACACTATAAGATAGTATAATGCTACTCAATAAAATCACAAAGGAGAGGAGTGAAAAATTACCATCTCTACCCAAAAGCTCACTAGCTAATGGAGGAGAAAGAAAACTTGGCAAGGTCACCACAACCTTGACTATGATGGAAGGAGGTCTCACAAGATTCCAAGCCCGTGTTGGTATGGCTTGCTTCACCCTTGCTTTGAGTAGTTGATGGAGTGTTGAAGTGTTGGAAATGCTAAGAGAATGAGAATGAATTGCCAGAGAGTGCTTGTTGAGATGAAATGGAGTGAGAATGGATCAATTTGAAGGAAGAATGAGCAAGAATAAGGAATTTTTGAGTCGTTTGGTCAAAGAGAGAGGTTAGGATTCGTCCCCAATTGGGAGTGTAATGCCTCTACCAACTTCAGGCACAGGAATCTATCAAGGATGGCAATGTGTTGTGTAGAAGTCTACACACCACACACATGTCCCCAATAAATATTCTCTAACCGATACAATAGACAGATGGCAAGTGGAAGGAAGGAATTTGGGTGATGTGGAATTTCACCTTCGGATTTGAATTTCTAAGTTGAGGATGTGTGAAAGGGGAATTCGCATAAGGGGTACAAATTCACTCCTATACATTTTTCCCCTAGTTTAGCGAGCATGAGTACCAATCAGTGCCTCAATAAAGTAGATTGAAGAGTTAGTAAGGTTAGAAATTGATACCTGAACTGTCAAGGAAGTAGATCGCGATCTGGAGAGCTCAAAAGTGTAGGACAAAACTTAAAAAACTCTATAGCCCCACAAAACTATGAAGATGCAAAAATTATAGTGAAGGCCCTTAGACCAATGATGGACAAATATAATAGGATGAATTTATCTCATAGGCCCATAGACCTACAAGGAGGAAGCCTCATGAAGTATGTTTTATAGTCCTATAGACCTGAAAGAAGGTATCCTCCAAAATATCTCACATGAAGGAAACCCATATGAAATTTCCTTATAGGCCCACAAACCTACAAGGAGGTGTCCCCCAAGATCTCTTTGAAGGAGGAAACCCAAAGGAAGGCACTTTGTAGAGTTGATTTGGAAATTAGTTTTACAGGTGCACCTGTAAAGCGACATGTTTTCCTAGAGATAAAGCATGTCAAAAAGAAAGCAGTCATGCATGGAGTCAAGCAGATAGTCACACAGACTATCAAAAAATTGGAAAATTTTCAAAGAGGTCCCTTGGGAACCTGACATGAAGAGGGGTCCACTCAAGGGATGTGCACATTTAGAAGTGGAAATGAGACATTTTTTTTCTCAAATCTATTCATCATCAAGGGATCCTTTCGAAAGATGTTCATTTCATCAAGGAATTCGAAAGGAAGAAAATGACCCCTTGTGAGGGGAAGGTCAAAGATGCTCCCACCTTAGAGGGAATTCTCAAGTTCTTCTTTGCAAACCCATGATGAAGGAAACATGTTCCTTTAGCGTTTCGAGTCAAGAATGTGATTCTTGAAAATTTTTGCAAAGATTCTCGAGAAAATATTCGTTGGAAATGAATGCGTTTTCTAAAAATCAAAGTATTAGAGAAATGATGTCACACATGAGAGGGAAAACTCAAGATAAGAAGAGAAGAAAGACTGAAAACATAGGGCATAGGGGATATGGTTTTACGAGGTCAGATATGCTCATTCATTTATAAATAATAGGTAACCACAGTGTAAGGTGAAAGATCATCAATCACTAACCAAATCAGGAAGAATGCATGAAAAACAAAGTAAAAATAAAAAAATTGGGTCAATATGAAAGAGAAGTCTAAATGCCCCCAACACTTTGCATGGTCCCCAATTTTCCAAAAAGAAAACACAAACATGGAAGAATGATGATATACATAGAAGAAGGTTTATGACACAAAAATCACTCCTATATCCAAGCACCAACAAGGGTGACAAGGGTCATCTAGGAAAATGTAGCACAAGTACAAAGGAGCATATTACAACATAAACACACCTAATCTAAAGATAAAGAAGAAGCATCCCCCTAACACTCATCGACCTCACCCACTTGCCATTATAGATCATCCTAAGGGAAAGCAGAATGAGCCTGTAGTGGTATAATGTTAAGGGGAGGAGCTTTCAAACCTCCCACAATAAGGGCTAAGGAAGAAGCCCTTACAAGGTCTTCTTTGTCGGGCTCTTATGGAGTCGTGCTCAACGAATTTGCAAAGATCACTGAAAAGGCTGATAATTCATCTAGAGAGTTAAACATACACTTTACTAGAGTGCCATTTTTTACGTCAATAGATGAAGAGGACTATGCCCGAGATTCACTACTTAGCTCACTGAGTGATTCAGGAGTGGTGATGAACTCAGGAGAAGTCAGAACTGGCTCTGTCACTCGGACGGAAAAAGATAGTGTAGGACCACCCTTCGAAGATATTGGGATACTCTTATACCCTCCATTGTTGGAAGGAATGACCTCTACCTTTGGCTTTGTTGGGGGATGGGAACTCCCCCTAGATGAGGCAAGACGTGTAGAGGAAGAGGAGGACAAAATTGCAGCAGACACCACTAAGGTATTCAACATATCTACGAGTTTTGGGAAAGGCAAGATGTCTGGGAGGGACATCAGCAAGGGAGGCTCTACCAAAGGAGTGATGAACACCTACACATTCTTGGGGTCAGGTGCATCCATACTCACAACGAGAACTAGAAGCGAGACTAAGCTAGATTGAATAGAAGTAAAGGGGAGGAGAGAGGAGGGCACAATAGGAGGCCCTGACACACGGGTGGTCGAATCCTCATCCTTTCTTTGCAAAGAGGATTTCTCAACCACCAAAGCCTTTCTTTGACGCTTGCACTCATGTGCAAGGTGGTTTCTACAAAAAATTGAGCTAGAGGTTGGGTGTTGTGAGGGCATGGAAGACTCCTTATCCATAGGGGGTGTCCACTATAGTCATTTTTGGTAGAGGGAGAGGTTCCTAAATGGGAGTAGGAGGAGCTAGTTGAGAAACAATAGGGGGAGTCAACTCTAGTGCCTTGACAACAACCCTCTTCCCATTTACTACTTTTGGATCAGGAGCAGTAGGAGGCCTCAGAGGCCATGACATAGAGGATTCCCCATGGGGACCTTTTCTTCTACCATATCAAACAGGCCTAGGCTCTGTGGGTAGAATAGGAAGATCAAATGCAAGATGCTTAGGCTTTCACCAAGTGGGTACCATAGGATTCTCTCACAAACATGAGACAAAATCTGATGCCATTGTAGCAAGGTGAGAGGAAGTGTCAAGTTGAATAGTGGAAGAGGAAGAAGAGGGAACCTAAAAGGGAATTTGTTCTTCTTTCCTATGGGCCTTGGTAGCATCACTATTAGTTTTTAGGCATGCCCTATATTAAATAGCATAAGGTGATGGAGGGTACCTCACTTTAGATGTTAAGCACCCTTGTATTTTTGATACATCTGATTCAAGGGGTCCTTCCTAGGTGGAAGGGGACAAACAAGTGCAAGACAAAAGTGATCTAAGGAGTATCTATCACATGTGATTGGTGGTTTATAACCAATTTCATGAATCACATGCACTAAACCCCCATGAATGAACTTTAGACATATGTGCACAATCGAGGGAACTATGTTCATGGCTACTAGCCAGGGGATACCCAACTTCACTTTAAAGAGCTCATACCTTGAAATTATGTCAAAAATAGCTTTACAAACTTAGGTCTAACAAGGACTAAAAAAAATGCTACCCATGGGACGTATGAAAAGTTTGTTATGTGTATGGATGGTGCTCATAGGTGCATTATACCCATCTTTATGGAGGAAGTTAATTAACATAATCTCCTCGGTTATGATATTCACTTAAGACATCAGGTCAATAAGAACACTCGCTACAATGTTCCCATTGATTTTCATAAGGATATAAAGAGGAGATGGTCTATATTAAAACCCATTGGCAAGTCCTACAAGGTGAAGATTACACCTAGACTACTACTCACAAGCTGCATTGAGGGGATAGGTTGATATAGTAAAGAGGCCATCACGCACACTAGATGACAGTTTCACAAAACCCCCAAAAGGTTGTAATATAGAATAGTGACCCACTTAAGGTTTCATTGTGCAACACTTTATGGAACCTTCCAACTACACATACTAGGGGTAGTAGGTTGGGTTGCAAGGTGAAAATCCCCACAATGCTCACACCTATAATGCTCCTAGAACATAGGGAAAGGATCTTTTAGTACTTCTAAACAAAACCAAAATGGTTCACATCAAGCTCACCAAAACTGTAAGAGAGGGGGACCAACCACGTCAACGTTCTAGGTCATGAAGAGCCAAGTGTGGAGGTATTCCCTAACTTACCTCACTCTAAAAGGTTGTTTCAGATTGAGGTCAAGAATGATGAGGACTATAAGGTACTTCTATCACTCTTTAGACCTGAAATTTGAGTTTAGGCTAGGTGAGCTAGTTTTCAAAGTTGATACTGCACCTTAGAAAACTCTCTATGCAAGGATGGAAACATAGTTTTAGGATGATAACACGGCACACTAGCGTCTCTCAGAAATTCTGGAATTCATATGACTAGAGAACATAAAGTACAATATAAACTACCCTAAACAAACTAACAACCTAGCTAGTTATTATTAAATGAACAAAATAAAATGATAAAGTATGAAAAGTAAAAATACAGATGATAAAGTAGATAGATAAAAAGCAAGGGTGACAGATGATCTCACTGAGGCACCAGTTCACCAGCTAGCTCTGAATGCACGTTCACCTACACACAAGAAAGAGGGGAAAATATTGGGGTTGTGTAGGGGTCTACCTCAGTTAGACCCCTGTTTTGGTGTTCCCACCTCCACGAACAACCATATAGCAAAGAGATAGAAGTATTCAATCAATAAGTAAAGGAATTAGGAGTTTCAATACACACTATAAAATAGTATAATGCTACTCAACCAAATCACAAATGAGATGAGTAAAACATTACCAACTCCATGCAAAAGCTCACTAGCCAATGGAGGAGAAAGTGGACTTGGCAAGGTCACCCCAACCTCGACTATGATAGAAGGAGGTCTCACAAGACTCCAATCCCATGATGCTATGGCCTGCTTCACACATTCCATGTAGAGTTGATGGAGTGTTGCTACTACAATGGAGTGTTGAAGTGATAGAAATTATAAGAGAATAAGATTGAATTTCCAAAGAGTGCTTGTCGAGATGAAATGGAGTGAGAATGGATCAATTTGAAGGAGGAATGAGAAAGAATAAGGGATTTTAGGGTCGGTTGTTTGAAGAGAGACATTATGATTTTTCCCCAATTGAGAGTGTAATACCTCTACCAAATTCAGATGTTGGAATCCATGAGGGATGACATCATGTCACATAGACGTCTGCATGTTGTACATGCATCCTCGATAAATATTCTCCCACCGACACAATAGACAGATGCGAAGTGGAAGGAAGGCAGTTGAGTGTGTGTAATTACACCTTCAGATTTGATTTTATAAGGTGAGGATGTGTGAAATGGGAATTTTCTTAAGGGGTAAAAATTTTCTCCTATACAGAAACCTCCTCCATGAAATTATATAGCCTACTAGAAAATGAATTTTATAGTAATAAAATACATTTCATTTACAAGAACACACAAAGTGCAAGAGAAGATAATATAAAAATCATCCTTGGTAACACAACTAATTAGGTTTATTTTTATTCTCAAGATGAAAAAAATTGTAATGAAGAACATTTGTGAACCTAAACATACAAATACACATATTAAATATTTTTTTATAATTTGATTTTTGATAAGAAATCCTTACAAAACAAGTGTTATTTCTTTGAAGTCATGTCTTTGTCCCACATGTTGGTTTTAATTAAATAATTTTAGCAATTGAAACACATTCCTACAAAACTAAAAAATATATTTAGCTTTATCAAATAGAAAAATGGAGGTTACCGAAAAATTCCTTTCACATTTTGGATAATTTTTTTTTTTTGAAACCTTACTCCATATGTAAAAGCCATGGCTATCACAAGAAGAAAAAAAGAGCTTAAAATGAAATATTTGATACTATAAAGAGGATGGAGAGAAATATTTCCAATACCTACCACTACTCTATTTGACTCCAATATCTGATGAAATTTTGTTGGAATATCGATAATCTATTGTCGGAATACCGAAGAATCATTGCAATAATTTTTGTCGCTCAATTTTTATCGCTTTCTCGACTAGATTTAAAACGTCAAAATCATGACTCAAGTTCATCGGAATATCGACATAATTTTTTTCGATCTAGCAATGAACAGTAGGCAGAACACAAATTGCATGCCTTTTCCAAAGCATCGGATCAACAACAGAAGTTCGTCGCAATTACGATGAAAATTTTGACATATTGCAAATATCAGTGAGAGATCAAGATTGTTACAATGATCAAAATTGCCTAAAAAGATATATCAGGAGGACTGGCCTGTGGTCTCAATGATGAAGTTTTATCTGTGAGATACTCATCTTGTCTCATTGATGAAGCATGAGGGAAGTATATCGGCAAGACATATACCATCGGAGTAAGTTTTGAATGTCTACCCGATCTGCTATGTCACACCGATAGTATTACATCGATAGGAGTCTTGGCAACATACTTGAGATCAAAATAGCAATGACAACATTTCATTGAAATTGCGATGAAATAGACAAGTCATTACAAAGAAAATTTTGTCGGATGTATTGCAAATTCATTGGACACTTTTGGAGGTCTATAAAAAAATCGAGAAAACAATGCAATTTAAAAAAAAAAAACTATTTGTTCAAATGTAGGCATATCGGTGAAAGATCAAGACTGTTACATCGATCAAAATTTCCTAAGAAGATATATTAGGAGGACTAGTCTATGATCTCAGTGATGAAGTTTCATTGGTGAGATACTCATCTTGTCTCATCGATGAAGCACGACAAAAACATATTGGCAAGACATATACCATCGGAGTAAGTTCTGAATGTCTACCCGACCCACTATGTCACACCAATAAGATTACATCAACAAGAGTCTTGGTGACATACTTGAGATCAAAATAATAATCATCGAGGAGACTCACCACATCGGGGAAATTGTAGAATATACTAGCGATACATGATCTCTTGTTGATGATGATACAAATGGATCAAAATAATTATCAGGGTGACTCTGGGTGATATTTAAAAGTAGTAGGAGGCTCTAAAGTGCATCCATAGGGATACTGACAGGTCAATCAAAGAGAGAAAGTCTATGTGCCAAGACCATGAGCATTTAAAAGGGGTATTAAAAGACAAGATGGATTGTCATCAATTCTCAAATATAAAGGACAGATTGGAAGACTTTATTATGAAAATTTAGATCAAAATATGCTTAACCCTATTTTGACAAATGCAATGACATTAGTGTCAAGAGTTAAGAGGCCATTCAACTTTGCATTTCAATAAATTATTGTATGCATTAAGTGTTTACAAGGTAGAAAAAGGATAGTCATATGACTATTTAAAATATCAAACAACATATAATTTATTGTGTTTAATTAGACTTACAGAGGTAGGGATTTATCATTTTTTGCATACATCTGCAGTCCAAGATCTAGGTCTGCATTATTTGGTTACTATGTATGAGAAATGAGCAATGAATAATTGTAGAATATGGAGGCTTTGGATGATATTATGATGGCCACATTTGATGTTGATGATCAAAAATTGACGAAAAATATAAAACCTATGATGAGTCATGAGATCATGGGGATTGTCATGGATAATGAATGACACATCACAGATGGTAAGACAAAAAATATTCACTATAGAGCACATGAAGAATAGACTCTATGATGCTATAGGAAGGTTTATTATCATAAATAATGTATTCTCAAATTTTAAAAGATATTCATACCAATGTGTAAGGACAATCACTTCAGCAATGAAGGATATAAGGACATGTGCTAGAGGAATGATATCTAAATAGTGGATTGAGCATAGAGATGGTAACCCTTAAAAGTATAATGTTGAATTGACATCAAAGAAAGAGAATAAGGTTACTGTCAAGTGATGTAAAATTGCATGGCTGCCATCAAGAGTACAATCAGATCCATTAGTGATAGTGAAAGGTCTTTACAATAGTCTTGATGAATACCACAGTGCCCTTTACTTCATATCAAAATGACAGACTATACTAAGGCAATGGTATGAAACTTTTTTGAAGATAATCAACTACGATGAAGAGGGAAATGAATATATAATGATGGACTGAGCACTATGATAGACAATTATGGAGGCCAAAGTCAAGCCAAATGAACAATCTTAAATAAGCTTTGAAGAAAAAAATTTTATAATGGAAAATAGAAAGCACAGTATTCAAAGGACAATGTAGGACTCAAAGCTAGATAGATAGTATAATTTTGTGAGAGTTCCTTCAAGAGTGTAATTGTGATGAGGTATTGAAGGCTAAAGTTACTGAAAATGTGCATAGATTTACTAAATGGAATCTCAATTGCTTTGTTTCCCATTCTCATGGTCAAGGAAGTGTTGACACAGTAACACACAGTTCATCATGGGAATTACAAAGAGGTTGAAGACACTATTGCAAAAATTCAGAGGTATGAAAGAATAGTGAAGTAACATAATTTTTTGAAAGAGAAGATTGAGACATTCATATGAAGGACAACCATCAAACAAAGGTTTTAATCAAGACACAATCATCCTTTGATAAGTTGAAAGAAAGTCATGAATATAAGAGGATAGTTTGCAAAATAGTCATATACATTGTAAAGGACAATGAATAAGGTTTTAAACTATTACTCAAAGAGAAAATAGTAGCCTAATCCTAATATCTAAACTCCATTGCATAAAATTTTATTGAAAAAGGAAACTAGTGTGCAACTAAATACAAAAAACTCATCTTACAAATTCGCACAAGCACAACCTACGAACTGGATTCTAATTTTGCTGAAAAAGAAAAAATCAAACTAGTGAATATTAAACTACACAATAGAATATAATTTTGTGGAAAATGAGAAATTCAGTGTGAAAAATTACCTCCAGTGAGTCTTGAATACTTAGCTAGTGTACTAAAAAATAGGATTGCAAACCCAAAATTATTCACTCTGGAAATTCAATAGAAAAATACAAAATGTTATCCTAGATACTTATCTCTTAGACAGTCAATACAAAAATATGAGCATGATTATGAATGGTTTTACCTAGTCCCACTCTTGATCTCCATATTTGAGAGCATTCTCTTTAAGACCCCATGACTCCACTTTAATCCATTTATGCCAAAAGAGATATTAATGTGTAAACAAGGAGCCACATTTAGACAAACTGGTTGTTGATTTCTTCTAAGAAATTTAGAGACTACAAAAAGAAGATACCTGATGGGGATCATGTGGGCTTCCTAGAGAAAGCACTGCAATATGGCCTCGAGTAGCAATGAAAAACTTTGGATTAGCTTCACAGTAAATCCTAACAACATGACATTGAGGCTCCTCTTCATTAAGTTGATGGTATGAAGAACCAGATCCATATCCTCCTTGAGATACATATCATATTGAATAGAAAAACACAGTGACACAAGAAATCTAAATTGTGAGATAAAGCCTCCAAACCCTCTATGAAACATGACTTTTACCAGATAATCAAAATTTTAAATTTAAGTAATACCCAAGAAAAATAATTCCATACAATGCAACTACACACGAAACTTATAGATGGGACTGATCTTCCACTTCTGACTCTCCTTCTTATTCCATTTGAAGAGGACAACCTCTACCCCTTGATTCAACTATGTAAGTTTAGCATTAACAAATACAAATATTTTTAGCATTAACAAGCACAAGAAACAATCCTCACCCATCTAAACAAGCACATGTAAGACAAGCCTGAAAATCTAAGTTTATCACAATCAAGTAAATATTAAATCCTTATAATCAATCACAGTAACTGGAAAGTATTAATTGGATCAGTAAGAAGAATCAAATAATTAGGGTTGGGCACTATATAAACCACTACTATCACAACTATTGAAACATGCTCAGGTATTGGGTCCTCTCCCCTAGATTAAATTAAGGAAAAAATTATTGTAAACACAATATGTATAGAAGAATATGAATGTAAAGGAAAATGGATATTAGCAAAACATAAATGTAAATAAAAGTAGTGTGAGCAGAAAATGAATCTAAATTGGTCTTGAACAAATAAAATCATACCCAATTAACATGAAGCTATATTGACCTTGTACTCATTGCCATTGTCAATCTTGAAGGTTACTTTGATGCCTTCTGTAGAAACTCTCTGGCCACGAGGCAAGAGAAGGCATGAAAACCAAGTGTATATTGATGACTTCCTAACAATCAAAAAGAAACAAGCAACTAGTCAACCCTATTAGAACAAAATAATCTTATGAATTGATTTTATTTGTTTTACTGGCTAATGTATAGTGGACCTAGTTCTTTTGAATTGAGATACTACTAAGATGTGTTGACTGGTGATTTTAGACTACCAATATTTTGCTTCAATCTCTATAAGTTAATTTTGTCTTAAATATATTCAAGATAACTCTGCAAAAAAATTCCCCGATCTCTTAGAAATTATGAATATTATTTTGTTAATACTTCTCCATTTTGATATTTTCTTTCAAAAATTCATAGAAAGATATGTAATGCCATATTTGACACTTACATATTTTAATTTTACTAGTTTTGTAATTATAGGATATGATTCCAACAATTGTGAAACGCATTAGCAATATGCTGGATGAATGAAGTAAAATATGCAATTGGCAGGTGTAAAGCCAAATTCCTTAACCCTTGCCAGCATCCTTCTTGCCTGTTCTAAAACATGTGCTTTGGAACATGGCATGAAAATCCATCTAAGTATAATGAAAAAGAGATTTTTGTCAGATATTATATTACAGTAAGTTGAATGAATGTAAGTAGAGAAATTTTCGCATACCTACAAATGGTACAGAATTTCATGGCTAAGTGGAAGCCTCCCATCAACAACAAGATCCAAATATCTGTGTATCTATCTCAATCGAGCCTCTAAACCCTTCAGAGTTGTCAAATTTTCCACTAACCTATTATGCACAAAAATCAAATTTTAGAGTTATGTCACCACCAAAAACAAAAGAAAAAGAGCTTTGAAATAAAATCCACACACAACACAATGTTCATAGTGAAAAGTTAGCACTTTATTTCATCTTTGCATATTGGTTTGATGCTTCAAACGATGCATTTCTTATATTGAAAAGTGCATTACCTTATTGAGATTCTCTTTGTTTCGAGAATATTTTAATATTCTCTACTTAACAGGGCCAACCATGTGAAGGTGGAAGCTCATTTGGCCCCTCCCCCCTCACATCACTCTCAATTCCCCATACCCGATCATATAACATTAATCATTCATTAATCCATTAATAACATATAACATTCATTCATTCATTCATCTTGCATTAATAACATATAGCATTCATTCATTAGCATATTCACATTCATTCATTCATCCATTAATAACATATAACATTCATTCATTAACATATTCACATTCATTCACTAACATATAACATTCATTCATTAACATATTCTCATTCATTCATTAACAGATAACATTCATTCTTTCAGTTTTTACATATTATCAAAAATATGGTTGTCATAATATGATTACAATCACTTATGTTTTTGTTTCTTTTTTGCAGCTAAAAAAAGCTAAAGTAGAGTATCATTTTCTAAATCATTTTTCCCCTTTCAATTATTCTGAGCTCTTCTCATGATCTTAATATATACCTAGTCATGTACTCACGACATGGACGTCATTGCAAGGTGGGGGGTCTGCTGCAATAGCAAAGAAATGTTAAATTGATATGTTTTATTATTGTTGTTACAAGTATTTCATTAATTAAAAGAACATTAGAGTGGTGCTCTTTACCTGATGGGGCCACATCATGTTCCTGATCTTGTCTTATAGCCTCATGCTCAACATATTGAACACCCTCTAAATCTTGATCTAGAGTTGAAACATGAAAGGTTACATGAATTAATACACCAATTGCAATTAAATATGTTTAAAAGAAAATTATGTTGGCACTCTCAAATTTTGCAAATTTCAGATGCCCATTTCAAAATTTTGCTTCTGCACTTTCAGAAGTGCACCTGATAAATCAATCCTGAATGACCCACTTTGGAGGCTTATAATTTAAAGTCTATTGATTTTCATACATAACCTAGTTGCAAACATATTCAGTTGACCTATGTGAGAAGGCATGTCAATTTTCAGCTTCCAATGATAAGTTTTGATAGAGTTTCAAAAAGTGAAGCTGGTGGGTTTTCAGACTATTCTGCTATTTGTAGACTATTTGTTTTGCGAAGTTGCTTCCTTTTTGAGCTTGTATTTCACAACTAGTTCACTATCATATCAAAACGAATGTTGTTCCATATTCTGCACACCTAAATAATCTCAGGTGTCAGTTTTCAAAACCTCATGATCTGATTTTCTATTTTTAGTAGATCGAAACCAAATGTAGTTTGTTCTGTTTTGCAGCCGCATTCCTGACAGCCTTTCTGAATGGTCAATTTCGATCGTTAATAACTTTTGATCGACGATGTTTGAAATAAATTCCTTTTGTAAAGGTGCTTAGGGTATCTTACTGTTTGACTATGTCTGATGGTAGCTCACTAGGAGTTGATTCACTATTTTTACAAATTGGCAATTGGATCAGTTTTAATTGGTGCAGAACAACCGTTGTTTCAGGAAGGTTTAGCTAGGAAACTTTGATGGTTAATATCTTTCACCTCGTAATTGATTTCATTGAGCCATCTTTTGCATTATACTCTTGGATCAAATTTCTAAATGCTTGCAAGTTTTGATGTCTCCCGAAGGTCGTTTGTTCGATTTTTCGGATTGATTCCCAAGCCAATTGAGCCTATTTTGACCATTTTGCAAAAGTGCCAAAAAATGGATTTTAATGGCAACCTCATTTATCATTTCACTTCCAAAACATCTAGAATCACTCGAAAGCTATGTCAACTCAAGTTGAGGGTAAAACTTGTTTGAGAACGAAATTTTTTTAGTCGAGTCCACATGGGGACCTGACAGGCCACACAATTATAAAGTTCTAGGTCTTCCAATATTGTTAATAGAGATGAAATCAGTGTTTTCACCAAAATCACAAGTGGGCATGAAGTTCAGGTTTGGTATCTCAATTTATGTTTTAAATGATGGTAGCTATGTCTCAAGGTGTAGATGATTGTTTGCACAAAGCAAAATGGAAGGGCTCAATTTAAATAAGGAGAATAATGGTCTACATAATAACATAAAATGTGTTGATATGTGTCAAAATTGGGGCCCATATTTGAATCCTTTAGGTGATGAGATATTAATGTTCAGATTAACACAAAAGAGGACAATTCTAACTTGATGTCCATAATAAAGATAATCAACAAAATGCCTAAATACTATCTATTATTTTATCAACTGGAAGGTGTGTAATTCAAAGTCTAAAAGGCTATAGGGTTGTTCCTATTTATGGTTTCCAATAAGAGTAGGGCCATCTCAATCTTTGATGTTAATAAAAGTGAAAAATCTTTGTAGGAGAAGGAGGAGGGGTGACATAAAATCCAATACCCCCATGTGTAATGGCACTGGTTCTCCAAGAAAGTCTAACATCCATTTGGATAATGGTATTGTTTTCATTCTCGGTGTTTCCTTCATGAAGGTATTGATGCAATTAGCTAAAGTGAAGTAGGATTATCAAAATCTGGACAATGATAGTAATGGCAATGTGGAGGCTGTTGGTAAAGCCAAAATAAATTAAGGCAACCAGAAATGCATTTGTTCACAAGCCAGTAGAAATTTAAAAGCAACTACAATCTATAAATGCAAATGCAACCAACACATTTTAGAGGTTAATGGAGATTCTAAATAATAGATGAATGGCATCGGCTACACCCAGAATGGCTTTGTTGAGAGGGCATGAAACTTGCATATCAAATGTTTGTTGATATTGACCAAATAATGGGAGACTTGGAACATATACAAATAACCCTTGAGAATAGTGAGTAACCCATGGCTAGCATGTAGAGTTGCGTAGATTGCAAAAAAAAAACTCGGGCAAATATAGATTATTTATGTTGTTGAGGTGCGTTGCTTGGAACAGGAATATGAACATCCATTAGGCCAGCAATGGTGGGCACAAGGAAATCAACAAGGGCATGACTGGCAGTGAAGGGTCCGCGTGCCAATGAAGTGGAGCCTGTGTAGGCAAGCAGTAGGAGTTGGGCGCGACCAGTAATGGTGAGGTCAACAGGCGTGGCCAACATATGGAATGGGGCTCAGACCAAACAAAAGGAGGCCCGCGCACATGAAGGAGACTAGTATGCACCTGGCAAAGAGGAGACTAGATGAGGGAGGCACACGCAATAGGCAGTGCAAGTGGAAACCCGCGTTGGTTAAAGGTGGGTGCATTCGATGGAGGAGGGAGCCCGCGGCTAGCATGGAGGCTCGACCTACTAAATGAGAGGCCCGCGCCAATGCTGAAAGAGGGAGCCAGGGTGTGTACATCCAACAAGGGTAGGCACAACTAGAACCAAGGGAAGCCCATGTGAATGTGGAGGATGGCTCGACCTGCAAGTGGAAGTTGCCATGAATGTTGAGCAATAGGGCAATCTCACCCTTGCTCGCACACCTCGCACAACAATGTGTGACATCGGCCAAAAGCCCACGAGGTGTGTGAGAATGCATGGGAGGAGCCCGTTTTAAATTTTTGCAAAAAATTACATGGTTTGTGGTTAAAAATGGGGTGGGGCCTAGTACAAAATTTTAAAATGGCTAAAGTTGCCCGGTAAAATCTTTAAAAGAGAAAAGATTTCATTAAAATTTATGAGGGTGAATATTTTATTTGCTGGGCAAATATTATTATTTTAAACATATGGAAAGGAGAGTAAAAGCAAACAGGCCTGGAGAAATATTCTTGTTATGGAATATTTTAAATGTTTGCTGGGAAAACATTTTAAAATAAAAATGAAGAGCACATGTAATATTTTGCCTTATGAGATAAGGTGTTTTTATTAAATTGATCACTTTATTTATGAGAGGTAAATAATGCAAAGGAATGGTGGAAATTAAAATGAAGGCTCCATTATAAAGTTAAATACTTTATATTGGCTGTAAATTGGAATTAATGTGCAGCATTGTGAAAAGAGAACATAAACAATTTGTGCACGGGAAAGGAGATATTTTGTAGCTGGGGTGAATTTGAAGAATCTCCACATGGGCATGTTTTATGTTGCTTGGTAGTGATGAGCAAGTGTTGTTTTTGAGGGAATAAGTTTGTTGCTGTAGAGGAAGAGGAGAAGATATTCTTTTCAGTTTGATCAACAGTGAATGGAGCTTCCAGATGGCATTTCCAGATCGAATTTAGGGCTGCTCCTACTTTCCTATCTTCTTCTATAACTTCTATTATTCTCTCATTGTAAAAGGTTTTGAGTTTTTATATTGGGCTGGGTAGATAGAGATTTGTATTTTTTGAGTCATTGTTTGAGTCTATAAGCTATAATTTTTATGAATTCAAGAGTAAATACAACCAGTTTATGCAATTAATATCATGAAGGTGTTTCCACATTCATGAATGTTATCAAATTTTCTCCATTTGTGTACACTTTCAGTTATATAAATTCAATAATACAAAGTGTCTTTGAGTTTATCATCTCAAGTTTCATGAGATTGTTTTGTCTGTTCATTGTTTTGTTTCAAGGAAATGGTTAAAATGCTTTGAGCAGGTGATTGTGATTTCAGGTGTATAGATGGGATTTGATAAGAAGAATTTGAATTATATCAAGAGAAGGATTGTTGGTGCAAGGCACTAACACTTAATGCAAAGCATTAGCAAGTTAAATCCACTAGTTGAAGATTGTTTGCTGGAGAATTCATTTTATATGTTTGACTCCATGGCCCAGAACTGACACTGATCTATTTTTCAGTTTATGCATCTCAGAAACAAATTTTAAATGCAAAATCATTCTAATCTTACTATGTTATTGTGTGTCCTACTTTCCAATGGCTGAGAGAGGGTTGAGCTGCTGAGAATTTAGCCAAACTTAAAGTTTTCAATGCTTCCCTTAGTGTTGTTTCATTGGGAGTTATCTTCTTTGTAAAACAATATTAGTGTATGAGTGAATTAAGTTTTGAGCATTGTTTAGGCTTACCCACCTTGGTCCTGCAGGGCTAGAAGTGTAGGAGATGTCAGTCTTTGACTAAATCTTGTCAGTTGGCCACTAGTCTTTGTTGTTCTTTAATATAGAGGTTGGCTACCTCTTAGAGAGTTTCAAAGTCTAGTTGGGTTGTTATTTTAAACACCAACACATTAGAGTGGTCCTCTTTACCTGATGGGACCACATCATGTTCTTGATCTTGTCTAGCTTGATCATTCTCAACATGTTGATTATGCTCTACATTCTCTAAAGTTGAAACACGAAAGGTTACATTAATTAATACACCAAATGCAATTAAAGATGTTTAATTGTATTAATCCATACTGTGTTTTGTATAGCACATGAATACATCTAGTACCGAGATGCACACCATGGCCTTCATCTGTAGATTGCGCTCCACCCTCACCATGCAACATTCCAATATCATGTGTAGTATTATCATTACTTGTATCTTCAAAAAAGATAGGCACATAATTACTTTATGGTGGAAATTAATATTGAATAGATTGTACAAGTATTCAATTTTAAATAAACTTAATTGAGTTTATTTACCTACATGTTGGATGCAGTGGAAGATTGTGTTTGCCCAGTCAAGACTCTTAGGTGTTCAGCCAAGGCTCCATAACTTTGCTAGAAGGAAATTTTTAGGTCCTCTTCCATGGGCACTCTATTGAATTTAGAGCCCTGCATTTTTGCATAAGATCATGATTTTTTCTTGTATGGTGTGATAAAACCAAAATTGTTTGCAATTTATTATTTGGATGCAATATTTCATTTATTGATACTTACAATTCGTGCGACTAATTTCATATAACCACCTGAGCCAAGTTTGTATTGCCCATATTTTTCTAGTCTTTCCTTTGTTTCCTTCGATGTGTCAGGCAACATATGAAAATTTTGAAATATGTTAGATTATGTAAAAAGAAAGAGTAATCAGTATATAATTACATTGTTGATAGTATCACATACCTTCCTTGGCCTGGTGGTGTCTTTCCTTTTTTCTTTTCAGCCTTCTCCTTTCCATCCGACACTAGGTCCTTCCACTCCCACTTTGGAATCATGGGGGGATGCTCATACTATTTTTTCTTCTCTATATGTGACCTATATTGGTCCCTCACACACTTTAGACAGGTACCAAATTTCTTAAGGACCTTGGTTCAGTTGAATGTTTTATCACCGAACAACACAACTAAACAGTTAATGAGCTCATCTTTTAAATATTGATTTTTGGCATTCCACCATGTACATATGGTGGACCTGAAGAGCTCCAATGTAATATCACTTAGATGTTTATAAAAAACGTCATTTCCTGCAAAATGATCATGGGATCATTAGTCTATAAAGAGTGATCATTAGGTAAATTTCAATTGGATTATATATAATAATAATTAAAACATTTTAAAGTACGTGGGACCTTCTCTATCTTTATGGGAACAAAATCCTTGATCACCATAAATGTGACCGAAAATGTTCTCATACTAGTAATACGAGAATATCTAGGAAATGATGTTAAAACATCACCAGTACTAGTGGCCTTTGCATCCTTAGGTACATGTCCTGACACATGTTCTGGCATGTGTTTGCTGCTAGAGGGTGCACTACCGAATGCCTGCATGGTATGTTTTTCTAACATTCCAGTAGAAAATATAAGCACAGATGATGGGGTCGGAAGATGTGATGTATGCGCAGGAAGATTAGGATTGACACTTGTACCAACCCCTACTCCCCGAGCAACATTTGCAGTACCTTGATCATGACCAACAACATCATGAGGACTCAAATAATCTTATAAAAACAACACATATTTTAGTTCATGACATAAAAGAGTACAAAATATAAAACCATGAATGAAATTATGTTATAATTAAAGATCTCATAAAAAATTACTTGCAAATTTTATGCTCTCTCAATCAATATTTTAACCCTTTCTCTTATCTCATATGTTTGAGGCACTATGAATACCAACTTAAGGATTTCTTCATTGCATTTTTTTTGGGCCTTCCTCATCATATCCACAGGGTTTGCGGAAAATGCAATGTCATCATTACATAATAGTGACTAGACCTCCATATGGATGTTCTCCTCTACTACTGGTGCCTTTCCCTGATTAGCCGACTGCAACAAGAATATTAAAAACATTATCAAAATTAACCCAATAAACTCATGAAAAAACCACAATAATTTTTTTTTGCTTGTATCTAATTTGTACAATTACAATGAGGTAAACCTATCAGGTAGAAGTGCCTGGAGATGGATCACAATCTATGCTCTTGGTCAGAGCCTTCCCTATATGATCAGTGTCCTACTGTGACAAAAATTAAATATACAAAAACACTACTGAAATGAAAGAAATAGACTTACAAAAAAAAACATAATAATAAAATGGTATATTGGAGTCATTATTGGAGGTTGGGTAAAATGGTATATAGTACATACCACCCCCATAGTAACTATGTTTGTATCTAAGCAATTCAAATTGTAATCTATTAGCAACTCTTCCCCTGGAGTTATTGAGTTTATCGCACATATGAATACACGGTTTCCCTCTCGTGCCTGAAATATGCAATTGGGTTGGTTATTTGTTGACCCAGGTCATGTACTATTTATAAACCCTACAATATTCTCCAATGCTTTTGGCCTTCCATCAATGTACCTAGCCACTCCTTTGTTTTGATCCTTATCTTTTAGTTGTATATAATTTGCTGACAGTGCATACCTACACATACTTCATGTATATCGAACCAGCTACATCCAATATTTGTAACTGTAACAGGGTCCAACATACTCCATCAATTTAGTAACTTTTTCGTAACAGATCTTTATGTCGTCCAATGCAAAATAGGCCCAAACCATGTAATGACGATGGTGCTATGTGATATATCCTCTCATTGACACAAAAATCACTGTTTATTGGAGGAAGTTCCTTGGGTACCCATTATTTCCATAGATGTTTGTACCTCAAGGGCAACTCGATGTCACCTATGCTCTCATCATCATAAGAACATGACCCCCCTTCAGCAAGAAAAAATTACATGTGTTTATGGAATTTTTTTCTAATCTTTTGACCTCTAGTTGATCTCCCTCTTTTAAACCTACTACATGTCTCACTTTCCTCTTCTCTTCCTGAATTTCCCTCACTTGAGGAAGATAAATCTGAAAAATACCTATTTGGTGGTACCTGCACTTATAAGGATATTGGATGAAGTTATTTCATGGTGATGTGATCCCAAGATGACATTATGATTAATCTATCATTTCATCGCTAGAATTTGACAGGTTATAAGGTAATCAAGTCTTGATAGATTGCAATTTATTGTTACTACCATCCAAATGTGTTCGTCAAAAGTCAAATCTACTTAACGTTTTAACTCCCAATTTTTTTAATAAGTGTTAAATGTGACTATGGTCCACTAGTTACACAACCAAGGCCTCAAATGTATTCTCTAATTGTAATCAAAGGGCTTTTTCTCTTCATTCAAGTAAATAAAATGGAAGGGAAACACCACCAAGTGGTTTATTGGACACCTACATGACTAAAAATAGCAAAAAATTTACATTTAATTTCCATATGTCTAATTGGTTAATGGGGAGGGAGTGTGTACTAGACCTATTAAATTCATCATAATTTTATGCTTTGGCAATAAAAATTGTTTAATTCATCTTAAATCTTCCTATGTCTAATTGCTAGGAGATTTTTGGTATGTTTTAAGGTAGGATGAGTGGTCACATCAATGTTCTAGTTCTCTATGACAAGGTTTCAACATATTCAAATAGTGAAAGTTAGTGCTCATAATCATTTGAAACAACAAAATTCTGATTATGTATGATGGTAGGATTTGATAACTTAAAATAATTGGCTACCCAACAAACTTAAAGTTAAAAGATTTTTTTTTCAATTTAAGGGGTTAGCACTTTCTTTCATCTTTGCATATTGGTTTTATGCTTCAAAATATGAATTTATTATCCCACTTTTATGATATTGTATTCCCATCCCATGGCAATTGTTGGAGGAGTTGATACCAAAATTTCATATCAAATACTACGTTCTTGAAGCAATTTTTTGTGTTTTTACTATTTTTTTGAAGTTCTTTTGTGTTGTATGGATCCGTACAAGCTTGAAATTCTCTAAGATCATTGGTGTAGATAAATATATGTGTTCCCTTTCATTTTCATTTGTTTTGAAGTGCTCAATCACTATTTTGTGGGAGAAAACAATCAAATACAAGGATTGCCCTATTTTGCCTATGTAAGGGTTTGAGGGCTAAATAGAAATGGCATCCGTGAATCCACCCACTATCTTGGAACTGTAACTCGGTGGATTGGTGTGCAATATGGTATGATAGAGTTTCATTGCATTTAGGGGTTTGTTAAAGAAAGAAACTTGGCATTGAATGTAACGCCCTGCCATGCAACCCTAGAGGAAGTTGCAATTAACTACTTAAATAGACTAATTTTATTTCTTTTGGTTTAAGTACAAAGAACATACAAGTTCACTACCCATTGCAAACATCCCCTAAGGTTGCGAGACTGAGGTTACTTAAAACCCACTAACAACATAAATGAATCCATAACATTCATTTACTTAACAAATTAGAAATGCATACATTCCAACAAGATAAATTACATCCACCATAATAGTTACAATATGATCATAAATAAAAATAATTTAATAAAGAGATTACATCACTCATTCCCTGAATGAGGCAAGTCCAATAAATAAGGTTATAATTACAACATCCACCTCGATAAGAAATGAGGGGTAAAATAATACAAGAACAATCGAAATGAAATAAAGCGATAACTAAAACTGAATCCCACGAGCTCTCCAACTGGAAGTCTTGTCCACATGAAAATGAAGAAGGCCCAACAGATTAAGGTGCATGCCACCCAACCAAGTGGAACCTAAAGGCCCACCCCTCATGCTAGGAGATAGTAACAAGGAATCCTAGCCAAGACCATTTACCTCTAGACATAGGCTAAAACATAACTGAACCAACTGACACAACCAAACACAAGTGCAACTCATATACCATGCAAGTACAACACCAGTACAACTCTACATGGTCACATTGCTTCCAAAAATAAAGTAGATCAAGTCTTTTAAGAGAACCATACACATAATAATCAAATACCAACTATGGTCACATTAGGTATGTTAAGGATACCATACCCACAATAAACAAGTACCAACTATTGTCCTAGACAGAATGTCATCACATAGCTTGTCATGGGTTGTCCTCTAGGAGTATTCATAGGCTCCGGCCCTCATTATGGGTTATCTTGGTGGCCTCAACAAAATCCTGACCCCCATACTCACTCATGCGGAATCAAATACCTTTCGTACAAACAAGATAGATGACCTTGCCATTCCAGGCCTTCCCACTCATCCCAAGTCTAAACGAGCCCTTGTGCCTATCAGTGAGGTATAATTATCTTGATTAGTGAGAAGTACCACCTAATCTTCTAAGTTATGTTTTAGTTATCACTTGACTAAACCACCTCCAAAGGTTTCCCAGTTTACCTCTTTGGGCTCTGGCCCCTACAGAAGCCACTCTTCTACTTGACAACACACATACCATCCAAACTCCAAGGGTAACAAAGTTCAAACAAACAAGATACCACAACCACTCCTTTCTTAGGAGGCAACATAAGTTCAAACCCTCTCGAAACAATGGAGGTAACAAGGTAACAAAGTCACTCCTAACAAGGAGGCACAACTCACGTAATCCACTCCTAATCCAAGGAGGTACAAGACATCCCCATTCATAGAAACTGGGTAATAACAGATAACTTCTCATGCACTACCCAAGGAAATAACA
The DNA here is from genome assembly GCA_007115665.2 of Sequoiadendron giganteum. Lineage (NCBI taxonomy): Eukaryota > Viridiplantae > Streptophyta > Pinopsida > Cupressales > Cupressaceae > Sequoiadendron > Sequoiadendron giganteum. The sequence continues at coordinate 197,890,511 of CM021108.1, forward strand.
AATGGTCGTCATTACAAAACGACATCCCCCAACCTCTAGGGTCCTCTAAAAGACTTACAGATTAAAGACACTTAACCCATTTCCCAAAACATGAACTCAGAGGAAATAATCATGAAGGCAAGTTGCGAGGAATTAAACTAATTTTGGATATATTAAATCCATTTCCCTTAAAAACCTTCAGTAATTTATTGCACAATAAACTGATTCAATAATGTCTCTTTCAGACAAGATGAAATTTAAACCAACTTAATTCCCTAATTGCCTTAAATAATAAAATAAGCATTTAGTTATATAATTTCATAATATATCGTTAAAATAAATAATTTTTCGCCTTGCAAACTAAATAATTTTAAACGAAATCAATTAATTCCACCATTGAACACATTTCCTTTAAATTCAATATTTGACCTTTCAAATAACATTATTTTAAAATAAATCCACTAATTCGACTATTGCATAATGATTTTAACATTCTCCCAATTACATTTAAATCATGCATCATTTAAATCAAATATTCAATTCCCTCGATTAAACTTAAATTAAACTGACATTTAATTAATTTTTTTAATTTTTTTATATTTTATAATAAAATATATTTTAATCTTTTAATATTATATAATAAAATATCAAATATTAATATATATATATATATATATATATATATATTTTATTATCCTATATATATTAATATTTAATATTATAAAAAAATATAATAATGTTAAAAGATTAAAACATATTTTATTATAAAGAAAAGATGAAATCACTTAGGGCACGCGTCTCGGGAACCACGCGCATTGGCTAGGGTCTGGTCAGCCGCTCTTTTTCCTTGGCCACACGTAGGAGGGTTGGAGTGGTGTTTTACTGGGTGGCCATGGTTTTGGATGGGGTGGTCGGCGGTGCTTAGCACAATCGTCCCCACCGGTGGTGGCACGACTGTGCTAAGCACAACCTTCCACCATAGGGGTGACAGCTATGCTAGCAGTCGTGGGAGGACTGTGGGGGTCATGCTGGGCGTGGCTCCCCCCAACACATCTCCCATGGGGCATGGTGGGGGTGAGCCCCCAACCCCCTAAAAGATATATATATATATATTTTTTTTTTTTCTTTATTTTTTTTCAATTTCCTATGGATTTCTTGAAATCTGCACCTCACACAAGGGCCTAAAAGAAAATATTTTAACAACATATCCCCAATAACATATATACAATATATATATATATATATTCACAAATTAAATTAACAGAATTAAATGAGGAAGTAATCCATAAAAAAAATACCATTTTTAAATCAAGAATGCCATTTTTTTCTTGAGAACATTCAAATAGAATAGGGGTTTTCTTTTAAATTGAAACACAAAAATCCAACTATGTTTATTCTGCAATTATACAACAGATTTCAAATGCTTTTCAACCTGATTTTCAACAACAATATATACATTTTATAATTTCAAAAGAAACCAATTTCAAGACATGAAGCTGATTTCCTTGAGTTTGTGAGGAGATCCAGATGGTGTTTAGCTTCCAACTTCAACTCCATAGATTTTCACAGCTTCAATCCAAAGCCCACAAAAAATGCAACAATTCTTCCTCCCTCTATTTATAATTTTCCAAAACTTTCATAATCCAAAATTGTGAAGAAAAATTCTATAATAAAGAAATTCCAAAAATAACTCCAAAATATCAGTGCAACCACCCTCATCAATTTTAGAAAACAAAAATAGAACATATCTTCCTCTTTCAATTCTTGAATTCAAATTTTCTAATTTGACTTTTAAATCATTTTTCTTATTTTTCAATTTCAACAAAATATAACAATAACTTCAAAATAAATAACTTAACTTATTTCAACATCATAAATTAAATTAATTAATAAAATAGATTTAATCAACAATTAAATTATTTCTTAATTAAATTAAATTAATAATAAAATAAATTACCTTACTAACATAATTCCAGATCAAATCAATCAACAACTTAAATGCATAAAACCATTTAATTACCTTTTTCTAACTTGAAATTAAATAACGAAGAGAGAGAACAATAATCAAAGCAAGACAATTCGACAACACCTAATGACACACTAGGACTAGGGTGATGACTTGGCACAGAAAAATTAGCTACTATCTCCCAATTGAATACCGTTGGGCAATGGACATGCTCAAACCTATGAAACTAGGTGGAGTCAATGTCGTGTACCTGTCAACCTATGAACAAAGAGTATATCCACATGCATATATATGTCATAATTAAAGCACACCGTGAAGAGATTATCAAGGAATCATAGGGCACTCGCAAGTGAGTGATGCGATCCGCCCCCTTCACCAATAAAATATTACTAACTGACAAATCTAACATAATAATTTAATCCAAAGCATAATACCTCACTAATTCGAATATCCACTTATGCTAATTCAAAACATGCCATAATGATAACATCTAAATATAGTATCATCACCTCAAGATACATCACCAAATCACGATAAAGATAGGGATCAAACAATAACCAAGTACCATAGTCAAGGTACTAATAGAAAATAAGACATAACCAAATAGAATGTTGTTCGATCAAAAGAGAAAAATGAAGGGGTCTTACATTGAATTGATGCCCTAGGGCTGACAGGGGCAATTTTCTTGTGAATTTATGGTTGTTAAGTCAAGGTTTATCAATTTGATGGATATCTTGGTAGATTCATGGTGACACTATTTTATGGTCCAATGTCTTCTTAGAAACAAAATTATATCTAACTCTAAGAGCTATAATGGGATGGCATTAAAGGAACCTTCATATGAAGGATATTCTAATGAAGGACCTTTGAATTAAGGTCTTCATTTGAAGGTCCTTCATGCAAAGGTTCCTTTTATAAAGCATTTTGGACATAAAATATTTGAAATAAAAAATACCTTCATTTGAATGTCCTGACTTGACATCATTTTTTAATGAAGGTTCTTCATTCAAAGGTCATGACAACATCACCTTCAAATGAAGGTTCTTCATTCAATTGGTATTTTGTAATTTTGAATGTGTGATAATGATTTAGGGTTAAAAATAAATCCATTTAAGCCTTTTATAAATGAAAGGACATTTGATGCAATCATATGCTTGTCAAACTTTTAACTTAATAGTAAGGGAATCATGAGTAGTTTTTTGCGCCCATTTAAGAATCTTTGATGCAAGGATTGAATTGTCTAGAATGTATCTACTATCAAGAAAGCCAATTTGTTTACCTGTATGAATATATCTCAAGCAATAGGTTTAATTGTGATGGCAATGATATTGACAAATAATTTGTAATCTAGGTTTTGAGAAGAATAATTGGCCACCATCCTAGGAAAGATTCTGCATTCTCACTTTTAGGTGTTAAAATTTAACAATACCGTGATTGATGAAAGAGCCCAAAGAGCCTTTCTCCATGGTATCCAAGTACACATAGCAGTGGTCTTCCCTTATATGGTTGGAAATGATTTAAATAACTTAGCTAGGAATTATTAATTTAACCTAAAGTTTTCTCATTATGCCATCATTGGAAAAGTATGATCAAATTCTTCTATTATGAAGGATTGGTCTATGTGCCTCTAGTAATCACTATAAAAAATTTTAAGGATAAAATTACTAATTGGATCAAGTAGGAGAGAATCAAATTTGATTTCTTCAAATATTACATCCCTCTATTCATAATTTTTAAGGGTTGTGTGTGGAGGAGGTTATCACTACCAAGAAGGGAGGATACCTTTCCCTACATATGTTTTTGGTGGAGGTATTAAAGAAGAATTGTATGCCTCTATTTCCATTCATTAGATCTAGCTTAGCCTAGCATATACTTGGGCTCCTTTGCTCCTATAAACTTACATTTTTTTGAGTTTATGTTATGTAAGCGTAATTCCATGCTATGTTCAAATATAAGAGGTGGAGGAGGCCAAAAGGAAACAACCCCTTTTTAGTTGTACCTTCAATGTTTTTCTTATTGTTTTATGTTTTTAGCAACTTTGTGGACATAAGATTTGAGGTAGGTCATACAACAAAGAATAACATGTTCCCACCAACAACCAAGATGTGGGTAGATAATGGTATTTTTGCCAAGACCTAAGTATGGTCGATAAAAATGTGAAAGACTAAGCTATTTTATTTTTTGTCTTATCTATACAATTTTATGAGAATGGGGGTGCCAATGTACGAGAAGATCTTTGGAAACTAGGCATGAAAATTATAGGTTAAAGAGAATGGGGGTGCCAAACTTACAATACTCATTGTCCTTTGGTCATCGATTTTCCCTGAGTGCCCTCAACCTCATCCTGGGTGCTGGTATTGACCTTATTTTCACTCCTCCATACTCTTCCTCGAAGTTGGTATTTCCCTTGTTTTCACTCCAAAATCTTCCTCGGTACTGGTATTGACCTTGTTTTAACTCCAAACTCTTCCTCAGCACTAGTATTAACCTTGTTTTCACTCCTCCAAACTCTTCCTCAATGCTGGTATTGACCTTTCACTTCTTTGATTTGATGAGCTACAACCTGGTTTCGTTAGGTTTTGGAGTATGTTAATTAAATTTAAAATTATAGCACCATTTAGAGTAGTGAATACAAAGAAATCCAAGCCTATTATAGTCATGAGGGAAATAATAAAACTCTTAGGATACTTTGTGAAACCTTTTTCCTTGGTTAAAGGGAGGCCATAAAATATACCGTTGAATTTTTTCAATCTTCAAAATATGAGGATTTGCAAGGTTCTTAGCAAGATGAGTAATGGAAATGTGTGGAACAATAATTTTTGAACACACATGGAATGTCCTTGCCAAAGAAAGGGGCTTCATAATTTAATATGATATTTTTTCTTAGCTCTAGAAATGATATGTTTCCTTAAAGAGGAAGGAGAAACCTAAAAGGAAAAAGAGATGCTTAGGAATTTGAACACTTCCTTATGATCAACTCCCTTCTATCCATATGAATTGAACCAATTGGGCTTGGCTAAGAAGGATTTCCTATAACATTGAGTTTTATGCCACTATATATTTGACCTTAAAGCTTTCCAAAAAATATTTAGGCATTGAATATCCTAAATAACGTCACATTTGTCCTCCAAGAGAGTGAGAAAGGAGTCATTAGAAAAATGACCATTGAATAGTTGGGCTATAGAGTTAGGAAAATTATCACCTTTAATAAGGTTCCATGAAATACTATTAGCCAAAAGATATCCAAAGGCTTCCATAAAAAGCACATATAAAGTAGGAGCTAAGGGAAAACATGAAAAATTGAATGAAAACACCCAAAATCCTCAAATTTATGTCCATTCATGGTAATACAAGTATAACATCATAAATTTTTTTGAAAAAAGTAAAAAAAATTGAGGAACAAATCCTAGATGACATAACTAGTCCAATTCAATACCAGAGGTAGCAAGATATTAATGAAATTACCACAAGTTTAAAGTGGAAGTAAAAATGCCATTTTCAAGTACTAATGCTAGTATGAAATTGTGACTAGCTAAATGGAAAGAAAATTAGAAAATTGTAACTAAAATTTAAGTGGAAATAATTAAAAGTAACCACACTTTTTGTATGGTTGAACCAATTTAAAAATTCAGCCAAAGGTGATAGTAAGAAAATTAAAATGCACCTATATGAAATATTTAGTCTAAGAGCCAAATTTGGATGGAAAATTTAGTAAGAAGTAGTGTCAAAAGTGCAAAATTAATAATGAAATCATGGCTAATAGAGCATACAAAATATATTGAAAAATTCAAGAGAACTTATATCTACACATAAAAACACTCAAAATAATAATTATATCATACAGTTCATTTGGGAATATATTACAATATGGAATTTACAAAGCCTTTCAAATATACCTTCCCATTTGAACTACTATCTTACAAGAATATAAATAATAATTTAATAACAAAAATAAACAAGTTAGTAAGGTGAATTTATTAATTTTAATCTTAATACTCCAATACCCTCCCTTAAGTTTTACATTCCACACAACAAAACATGTTGATTGAAGAAAATAAATATATATAGGCTAAGCTAACATCATTGGCTCGAGTTATACAAGTCCACACCGTGTGATCCTTTTTGTTACAATAATAACATTCATTTTTATTTTTTAATTATGTTTACCTCATGAGTATAATACATTCTCATGTTGAGAATCAACTTTTAAATCTTTTCCATTGTTCTTTTTTCTTCTCCTAATAGGGCCAAAATTACATCTTCTTGTCTTTGAGAAGTTATTGGACTAAGCATAGAAATAACATTGTTGTATTTTCAAACTATTTAACAAAATATCCTTAGTATCTTCATCATCTAATAGATCCTTGACTTCTACCAATTGTCTAATGAGAGATCTCAAATTTCTTATGTGATTAGACATAGTTATTATATCTCTCATTTTGAATCTAAATAGTTGAATTTTTAGGAAAAAAATCACATTAACTATTTTTGCTCCAAATATTTTATTGAAATTATCCCAAATTTCCTATGATGATTTATCTAAATCTATATAATAAAATTTAATGTCATAAAGGGAAATACCAATGATATATTTGACTTTATCATCTATTTTATGTCATTCCAATAATTTATTTGCATTTTTAGGTGGTGTTTTGTTCCCATGCATGATTGTCTATTATTCATTCATTGCATTTGCATTTTTGTTTTCCAAGTATGAAATTTAAAACATTTTTTTTTGTTTAAATGAATCTTTATCTTAAAAATATGAACTAAACATATTTCAAAAGTTTAATATCAACCTTATGACTCTAAAATGTACAACTTAAACATCCCTTTCAAACCTTGTAACTAGTTTTGAACCACTCTCCAATTAATTTTTCCTCATCACAAACATTGAGACTATTTTAGTGTCCTAAACAACTTATTGAATCCTCTTATGCGTCAAACTTATTTAATTGTTTCAATTTTATTTTTTTTAATTTTTTTTGAAAATATGACTTTTCAAAATTCACACTTCCTTCTTATTATTACCCAATTCTATTATTTTAAATGAAAAACACATGAATGTTATAAATGCATTATTTCTATAAGGAAACAAACCATATATCTCTTTTTAATGACCAACTTAAAGCAGATTGCAAATAGAAAATTGGTCGTTGTATAGAACATTGAAAAACTGATAACAAAGAATAATAAAAACTACTACAAAGACCTAGGATAGCCTAGAGGCCCATAGTAGAATACTCATCACAAAAAAATTGGCCTTTATAGTGATTTTTCACTCATTGATTCCCTAAAGAAAACCTTATCTTGAGTATAATCCATCATAGTCACATATGATCACATCATTCTTGACCATTTGATATCATGAAAAACCTCCAAAATATAGTATTCAAATAACCCATATCATTGGAAAGACAAGTTCCATCGGGGTGAAATGAAAAGTTCATACTGAGCATATAAGTCTCACCAATGAAGTTCCATCATCAAGAAACTTGTCTTGTCTCACCGATCAAAGCACAAGGAGTTGTATTGGCTAGACCAATGCTATTAAAGTAAGATCCCTGAGTCATCCCGAGTGCATTTGTCTCACCAATGAAATATCATTGTCGAAACACTCATCTTTTCTTGCTGACAAAAAAAAGAAACATACTATTGCCAAGACAGATGCTATCAAAATGAGCTCAAAATGTCCTCTCAGCCCACTATGTCACGCTGATAAGATTACATCGGCAGGAGTCTTGGTGACATACTTGAGATTGAAGGAATAATCATCGGTAAAATTACTGAATGTCTTAGCGATACACCATGTCTTGCCAATGAAGACACAAACAAATCAAGATAGTCATCGGGGTGACTCTTGGCAACATTTATATGAATCATATGGATAGATTATGTGATATCGGCGTAATGTCTCCCTGAAAAAAAGAATTTTTAATGAACGTTAGTCAAGCTTGAATAAAAGGATCACCCAAAGTTTCAATTGTCTTGTCGATAGATCATTTGATGTGACAGTGGGTAAATTAGAAGATCAGCTACACTCGTGTTGAAAGCTAGGAAATTAATGGCAGTATTACTACCAAATGTCGATGATTTCTTGAATTGAGAAAAGTAATTGAAGGCGAATTTTGCGAAGTTAGCAGAAGAGGAACGAACGAAAGGCCAAAGAAGTCAAAGAATTATAAATAAACTTGTAAGTTCCTTGTAATTAAATTTCTGGTTTTTTTATTCATAAAATGGAAAGCACTAGCTCTATAAAATAAAAAGGTAGGAAACAGTGTGAGTGTAGTAACCCTAGTGGAAACAAACAAAAAATTGAAGTAGAGAAGGAACCGGGGGTAGCTGAGAGGAAGTTAAATAAGGACTTAATTGATCAATTTCCTGACTGAGGACCTAAGGCTAGGCGATCTACACAACTTAGGGTAGAAGTGGAAAAGTTAGAGCATATATGAGATATATGGACCCCAATTAGGGGATATGAGATTTTTATTTTTCATTACCAACAAAGGAACCAATACGAACTAGTGTGCTATCCTTGGAAATTAAACCTAGGGAAACTAGTTTTCCCCAATGTATTTATAAATGTAGAATTAGTGAAGATGCTACCTGCCTATTATAATCCAAAATGTAAAGCTATTTGTGATCCATCAGGAAAACCGTTTATACAAGTATCTGAAGCTGCCATCTATGAGGTTTTTAACCTAGAGGGAGTGTGTGGTGAAAAAATTGTACCTGAATAGCTAGAAAAGGAATTTTGGAGGTTTCCACTACATAGGTCTAAGAAAGATGGTGTTTCAATTCCACTGAATGATAGTGATGGTCCCCTGTTCCATGTATTTTTGTTTGAACCCTACATGAGGTACACATATTTTTTAGTGTGTCAAGTGTTGGGAATGGAGGCCCCTGAGCACATGTCAATTTTACCCATGGTAATTGTAGCAGACATCCAATGTCACAATTCATTTTTTTTACTATGCTTCACACATCTTTAAAGTACTTGATTCAAGACTAATGGAATTAAAAAGTGGAGCTCCTATCTTGCACTTGGATGCTTATTCAATCCTAGTGCATATGATACTTTATTACGGAAAATAATTATAGATGTAGCCTGAAAAAATGAGGGTTGTAGAATATGATAAGTAAGGCAGGTTATTACAAGTACAACTCTAGATTGCCACCTATGATTGTAGATTTACTAATTCTTGTTATCTACATTTTGAAGAGTTTTTTTGTGAAACCATTGTATAGATTTTACAATCATCATTGTGAATACTCATTTTCTGATGAAATAAAAAGGTTTTTAAGGCCTAAGGATTTCAATGGACCCATCAATCACAATTGGGGAGAATGGTACTATCTAGAAGATGTGACCATGATAAGAGTATATGGATTTGAAGATGGACCCTTCATTCTACCCAAGACGATGCCTGATAGGATTGCATATTTGGAGATTGCTAGGAAATTGGACTTTTGAGATGTTATGAATCTGAATTCTTTCAGAAAGCAGACAGTTATGCCTAGTAAATTATGCTTCGATGATTTCACTATATTAGCAAGGGATGGATATGAAATGGTTCTCAACAAATTGCTGCAACACAACATGAAGAAGGGTCCACCATGAAAAGGATTTAATCTAGAAGGGTATATTGATTTTTCCAAAAATAAAATGAACTTGGGAGGATACAATCACAAACCCTATCTATGATGACTTGATCAGGAATTTGGAAGTAGAGGAAGCAAAAAAAGTTGTTGATGAGTATAACAAGGGATTACAAGATACAAAACTATTATCTTCTGATGAAGAGGTATCTGGTGATGGTAGGCCTAACAATACAATTGATAAAATTTCTAGATTGAGAACTCAAGACTATAAGTATGTTCCCAGGGATCCAGATGTTGAAGAGATTGCAAATACCGACACAATGCATATATCATATAAATCCTTTGTTGTTGATGATGAATTCATTAAAACCTTTTTGTGAAAATTAAAAGGAAAATCAATAAGGGAATCAATGGAGAATATTACACCATGTAATGAGGAACAACTATTGAATAGCTTAAAATCAAGTGTGGAAGAAGAAATGAAGAGCATGACCCCTGAGAAAGGAAGGAAATTATTAGAAGATGCAAGTGTCATGATCTTTCCTAGATTGGATTGAAACTCTTCTTTGGTTTTTGATGATTTTTTGAATAATAGTAACATCGCACATAAAATCACTCCTGAGGGGGTAATGAAGATTTATGCAGGATCTAAGTATAACCTAGATGAGGGATTACTTATGATATGCACCTTGTATCCTCCAGATAAGAAATCTGTTGTAATCGATACTGAAAAGGATTTTGGACATGTAATGACATTAAAATTTGGTGAGGTTGATCCAATAGCTACAACATAAATTGGAATTAATGTGGCCAAATTAAATAAAGCCCAAATCCAAAAGCTAATCAAGGAAAAATAAATGTACATAAGATTAATAATGAGAGACTACTAAGACAAAATGATCATTTGAAGGACATGATGGGAATCATGCTGGGATCCACAAAGTAATCGACTCATGGTGAAAGCTCCTAGGAAAGAGACCAATGGGAAGAATCAAATGTGTGCTCACAAGGTAAATGTGATGTAGTCATTGCAATAATAAGGAAGAGACAGACCAATTTAATGACCTAGTTGAGCAAGCTCTGGGGACCACATTCACACAATTTTACTGCACTACAAGAACATAAGAGGATAGATGGCAGGATCTAAGAGAAGTTCTAGGAAATAAACCAAAGGGATGCTCCTGATAAAATAGCTATTGATACTGGAAACCATTTTATGAAAAAACATAAAGACTTCCATGATGAATTGCAAAGTGATGAGCGGGGGATGATCAATGTCACAAAAAAGGGAGTACCAATGTTGTTAGAAGATGGAGGGGAACTAAAGGGAAAAGAAAGATGGATCAAGGAATTCGAGATGATGATGCAAAAAATTCTGCAGATAGCCACAAGAAACGATTTAACAATGGGTGGGGCATGTGAACAAAATGAGAAGATTTTCAAAATGGAGATAGCCATAAGGAATGCATTGGAGGATGCCGATACACACGAGTGGCTAGCTTACCGAGATTATTTGTCAAAAATCTATTTATGGCTTAATAGAGCATAATTTCTAGTTTTTTATTGTTGTTAAGTAAAAGACATTTCTGAAAGGACACACCCTTTCATAATTTTGATATATTTATATCTGTTTCATAATGTAAAAAAGATATAGGTAGATAGGAGAAGGATACAATAGATAGTTTGCAATGAAAATTTCCTTTAAAAGACTCAGATACATGTATGAATTTTGATGAATTTAATGAAGATGTCTGAACTTGTGGCTTAATCCTGGTATTAGTTGTTTGTAGAATTATACAATTATCTGGTTTTCTCCATTTTGATGCATTTTTGTTGTTTAAATTGATATATCAAGCATATATTTAGTTTATGGATACACATTTGTTGTATTTGTGTGATGTGATTATTTGGTTCTTTCAAGTAAAGATTAAAACCTTCTAGTCAATCACAGTAACTAAAGAGTATTAATTGGTTCAATAAGAAGAATCACATAACTAGGATTGTCATTCTATCTCAAGTAGAGTTTTTCAATCATTTACTTGCACGTTTATACAAGTTATAAACTACATCTATATGCCAAATAGCTTGAATTATTGTCATCATAGATTACACTTTTCTAGATCTTCATTAGACTCCATACACCCAACAAGGCACTAGTCTCATGCTTTCATATTTTAGTTTATCCATTTTATTTTTACATCTGTTAACTGAACATGTTCTAATATTACACATACAATTTATTAGGATTATATCTATTCACTATAATATTGCCATTGTGAATAGATTGTTGTAAACAAAATCTAGTTTCAATTCCAAATGTACCAATTGTTTTGTTTCTTTTGTCAAGTTTCATTAACCAAGCTATTTAGTGGGATGAATAAAGTTGTGTTATGACCCTTGGTATCTTTAAAATAATTAGACAATATTAGGGAGATCAGGAAGGGGAGAAAACTAAACTCCTTCAAAATAGGGGTAGTTTTGGGTTTGTTAGTTTTCTTTGTATACTATATACTAGTTCCTCTAGGATAAATAAGTCACTATAGAAATGAAAGATGTTTGATTATCTACCTAATATTATTTTTTGTTTTTGAAATCAAAGAGATCTACAACTCTATAGAAATTTCTATATGCTAATGGTCAAATTATTAGACTATTTAGATCATTTTAATTTACTACTACATAATAGTTTATGTGTGTAGACAAAAAAAATATACAAGTTGATCCAACACACCTGATCCTGGTCACTACCATTGTTTCATCCTAAATCATCTTCTCAACTTGTCATCACCTTTAATTAAATAAATTATTATCTATCTAATTAAATCATTCTTCCCTATTGATTAAATTAATCAATTTAATTTAATTAACCTTATATCTCTATTTAATTAAATAATACATTTTATTTAATTAATCTCTAAAGACATCCTATTAAATAGAATAGATTAAACCTTGTTCTATTTAATCTAACATCATCATTCCTCTTTAATTAAATAAATCAAATACTTTTATTTAATTAAATATTTCTCTCATCCTTTTGATTTAAATCAACACATAAATCTAAGTCAAATTGTCAAATCATCTAATCTCTTATTAAATTGATCAAATCCTGATTAATTTAATCCTAATCACTCTAATCCTCTAGATTTTGCAACTTGCACAATAAATCAATTTATTTGATTTATTAAATCATCATTTTCCATTCAAAAGGACATCTTTTGTGGAATATTCTTCCAATTCAAAAATCCCTCCAAAAGGGGATGGGTACTTCCAACAAGGCATTTAATGCCTCTTACATGTCCTTGGCCTTGAGCCAAGTTGCATTAACTCCATTCTTCTCTCCCTCCAACATGTCACTTTCAAATTTCAAGTTTGAATCTCATGGAATTTATCATGCACTTTGATCAAAATATGCACAACCTTCAACCATTCACATCTTGACAAGTGGCACTTGGCCATTGGATGTTGAATGATCCCACATTGCTCAAATCTTACTAATTCTTCCAATTTGAAATCTATAAATTGGAGACTCTTCCTCTCATTCATGATCCAAAATTTTAATGCAAAGTTACTCTCCTCACATTGAGAGCTAATTTTATCCATTTCATACCAAGAGTTCATCATTTTATGGTTTCATAGCTAGGTTATGCCAAAATTTCATCAAGGAGCTTCAACCATCATCAAATCATCAAAAATCTTATAAAGGAGTTGCAAAAAGGCCAATTTATACACATAATTGGCACCAATTCCCCCATGGGATCAATATTTTGCATATTAGAATAGGATTTCATTGTTTTCTTTGTCAATTTGTTCATTATCTTTCTTATTTAAGCAATGCAAATGGATTTCATGGGAAATCCTTGTCTTAACTTGCATATTGATCTAACATTGTGTTTGTTTTCCACATTTTTGTAGCTATTGGATTGGGGTTCACAATGTGTTGGAAGAATTGTTTCATTGGAATACAAATCATATTTAATTTCACGCCAATATAATTCTTTTATAAATATTTTTGTTTGATTTTTCCTTGATATTTTCATCTTAAAATTTTAAAAAATGTATTCTATAATATAGAATTATTTTCAAAATGGGACAAAAAGGATTCTGAGAGATATATTTAATCATAAATTTTACAATCATAAATATCATTTAATTTGTATGTTGTAACTTCAGTACTTTTAGTTAAAATAAAAATAACTTAAAGTTATATATACATATAGTTAAATTGGCAAAGTTGTTTGTCCATTTTATTTTTTACATATGTTAACTGAAAATATTCTAATATTACACATACACTTTAATAGTATTATATCTATTCACTATAATATTGTCATTGTGAATAGATTGTTGTAAACAAAATCACATCACTTAAGTCTACTCAATTCGCAAAGGTAGACCCACCTAGGTTTGGTAGCACCTGAAGAGAAGAAGGTTCAAATCATTTGGCCTTGTTTGTTACCCTAAAACATATCAAGAGATTGGAAACCTCTTGAGGTATTCTTACCTAAATTTTTGAGAGCTAACAGCCTCCAAACTTCCAAATCCACAAAAAAGATTCCACATGTACAACCAAATTCTTGCGAAATCCAAAAACCCTTGTTTTAGACCAAAATCATGAGGGTTTATTAATATCCTACTTCCACAACCTCCAAAACCTCAATACCAACTAAGACACAACCAATTAGGTATGTACATGGATAAAAATTCATAAAATCAGACCTCCCATACATATTTTGTTGAAACCTAGGCTTGAACCTCTCATTTCACATGCTTTTCTTCACAAAACTCTTGAGCATAACAACTATACCTTATTTATTTCTCATCCTATGCCATATTAATGCATCTTACAATTACAATAGTATCCATGGGGCCTATGACACAAGATACAGTAATCACAAAATGTGTAAGAGCCCCTTTATATCATGTTTGGACTACAAAACCATCAAAAACAGGGTAACTGTGTTGTATGCAAATAAATGAAACTTTCTAACTCAAATAAATTCCTTATGCCCTCAAAGTAGATTCAAATAAAATTTAACACATATCTTCATGACATGGAATTAATTTCACATCAAAATATGGCTATATGTGACCGTACAGTGCTGCAAAATAAGAAAAATACATAAAT